>OX457025.1:35164842-35764842 GCA_949752745.1 Protula sp. h YS-2021
GCTCGTGGAAAGCATCAAGAAAGGCAGGCCGTCTTTTAGAGATTGTCTCATGACAATGACAGGATGGAAGGGTCAAAAACCGAAAATGTTCATAATGATCTGAAACGGATAAATATGCAAAAATCACAAAATTTTCCCATGGGGGGCGGGAGGTAAAAAAACTAAATGTTCACAATCGTCTGAAACGGATAAACATGCAAAATTCACAATTTTTTTCAAGTGGGGGGGGGGGCGGGGGGGGGGGGGGAAGTCAGCAGGTAAAAAAACACAAATGTTCAGAATCGTGTGAAACGGATAAATATGCAAAAATCACAAAATTTTTACCACGAAGGTGGGAGGGGTTGTCGGCAGGTACAAAAAAAAACAAAACAAAAATGTTCTGAATCGTTTGAAACGTGTAAACGTGTAAATATGGGGGGGGGGGGAGAGATCTGACGTCTATGTCCTAGAGGGGTCTGACGACTATGTCCTGTGGGGTGAGGGGGGAGGGCGTTGGTCCAGAACTCTTGTTTTCCAACTACTGTCCACCCGTTTCAGTTGCCCTCGGATATGACTACGCCACGCATTTATAACATATGGAACGTGGTATAAGATATTCCTAATTAAGATTTTCTCAGATTCAAAAGTAATGCTAACATAGGCCAGCAAGCGTCGTTAATAAATAGAATGGCTTGTTGGAACCAATTTAACCAATTTGTTGACTGGCAACTATTAGTCACTGTTTTGTTTTATTTTTACCGAATATGAAAATGTTCGCGAATATGTACCCCAAAATCCTTATTTTCTGATTGCTTCAGTCTGTGTTTTACAGGGCTGGTATGATTAAAATCAACTGATTTAAATCATGATTTAAATCATGATTTCAATCAATGCAAAAAAATAAAAAATCACTTTTTTATTTTTTTAAATTAAGATTTTTTTCAAGAAATTTGCCACTTTAAAGTCCTACTTAAAGCCCAAAGTAATGTGCCGAAACTCAGATGTCAGTGTCCCTGCCAAGAAATACGAACACACAGCATGCATTTTGGTTCGACCGTTTGCATCCCTGTTTGTTCACTGTGTACTTTTATCAAAGCCTTGCCTCAGCCATAGCGCTAAAACCTGAGTAGCTCCCGTCAAGTAATCCCAGCCGCCTCATTCAGACCAACTGACTGCATACATAAGGTATATAAATACTGAATCAGAGAAAAACGAACTGACAAATGGAGACATGGACAAATTTTGTTAGAGTGATTTTCGATTTTAATTTTTAGTTTTGATGCGTGTACCCTTGGACTGGCGTTTTGTACCAGAATATCACTTTTGATTGTCTCATGTACATAACCTTGTAGAAACCATCAATAAAAGCGTGTTTTAAGGCCAAGTATGTTCTCTTTCTATCGTGATGATTTAAATCAAAAATGTATAAAAAATATATATATTTAAATAAAAAAATAAAAAATCATGATTTTTACCATCCCTGGTTTTTTATGATTGTTTCTGTATTTCATTATATGGTTGAATTATATACATTAAATAAGACCTTCCCACATGTAATTTGACTAACCCTCATGCAGCAAAATACAACATAAACTAAAAAACTGGTCTGAAAGCGCACAACGTGGAGAGTACAATAGTAACGTAAACAACGAAAGTGTGTCACGTCGCCCGCTGTAAAACATGTCTTTTAAGTCACTGGAGGTGAGAATTCGAAAGATACTCTTTAAAGGTTTTGTAGTCATATTGTCTATTTATCTCCTGTGGGTTCCGCGGCACATGTCAGAACTTGGCTTGCAAAGGAGGGCAAACGGCCAGTTCCAACAGGACCTTCAGGCGGAAATCGAAGGACAAAAAGGGTCACAGGTCCAGTTAGCGGATAAGGTAGCCCCAGCGGATCCGGTCGGTCTTCATAAAAAGACCACAAGAGTCGTCTAGGACTACGGATAAGCTAAATCACACTTTGGGTGTTTCGAATAAAAAGCGCAAGAATTGAATTTCGACTGCTAGAGAACCGGGTAAAAAATGAAAGAAGTGATAGAAAAATAGCAAAAACAGCTTAAGCTCTCCATCATTTCTTTCTTTTTTTACCCGGTTATAGTTTGTATCCGAAAAGCCATCTGAGTGAGTTGCGCTGGTTGCGAGGGCAGCGTATCACAAACTAACCGTTCAGTAGCAGGGGTGCACATAAGGATTTTTTTTACCCTCGCCAATTTGGCGAAGGACATTCAGCTCACCTCCGCCAAATCGAATTCACCTTCGCGAAATTAGCCCTCTTACTATAACTGTAACTTAATTTGTTTATTGCAAAAAATGGTAATCTGTGATTAGGTATAAATTGATATGCGCACAATTATAGTGTGTAAAAATGGACAAGTTGAACGAGTGTCGTCACTGTTTGCGTTTGTCAGTAGGATAGCTGTGCCTTCATTTCACGCTCACGTAAATCAAAAACAAAACATATTTTGATTTTATTATAATAAAAATTTTGCCTAAACTTCACCTTCGCCAAATTGGCGAGGGTGAATCTGTTCACCTTCAACAAATGGATTTCACCTTCGCCATGGCGAAATGCGAAGGTCTTATGTGCACCCTTGCAGTAGTTTGTGTAACGATCCGAGTATCACGAAGACTGTGCAACATTATAGAATTTTTGCTTATTTTTTTCGGAACGGCTAAAGTAAGATTTGGCTTATTCGTACATAAACCTTTTTTTACGTGTCCCAGAATTTGGTTGGGATAAAGAAGTAAAGGAATGACAAAAAAAAAAAAAAAAAACAAAAACAAAAACAAAAAACTGCAATTATAATGGAAATTCCATTTTCCGAGAAACATGTTCATAAATTGGTTTTTAAAAGGACTGGATAATATGTAAAATAGTTTTAAAAAGATGAATTTGAATTTAATTTTAATGTTGAAAGAAAATTATAATCTGGATGTTTTTCATTATGTTTCGTTATAATTTAACCCCCTCCCAGAAAAAAATAGAAAAATGCAGTCGAAACGACACCTCCATCGGAAAGATCCGAAATTACGAATTGGCTTATAAGCCAGATCACACTGGGGGCGTTTTGATTAACATGGGCAAAAATTATGTGTTTTACTGCAGACAAAATGGGTAAAAACCAAAAAAAAAAAAAAAGATAAGAAATTTAATTTAAATTTCACGATTTCGCTATTGTGTTTTTCACCACCTACTTGCTGTTTTTAAAACATGAAGTTGAAGTTGCCTGTATGTTGTGGGTAAAAAAATATTTGGCGATATTTCTTCCATCATTTTTTTTATATTTCTTTGCTGTTGATTTGATGTCGAAACTCGGATGTCTTGTGCATTTTATTTGGAACATCCAAAGCGTGAATAAGCGCATATGTCGAATTTTCAGGCTGTAACAGGATTCCAATGCACACTGACGAAGTCTCGTCGTATTTTAGGCTCAGACTAAGCCCCGAACTTAGTAATTGTTCCTATAATGAATGTGTTAAACCTTGTCGTTATGAACAATAACAGCAGATTGTAGCCCACTGTTTCAGGTGATTTTTTTTTCTTAGCGCAAAATTGTTATTCGAGCTCTAAAAATGTGCTGCTGAATTTATAATGATGTTATTTATGTCATACACCATTTTAAAACACCATCATCACTGCATGCGCCAAGGTGAATTTTGATACATATATGCAAAATATATTATTGAAACGCGTAAATAATATTGGATGACTCTATAGACAAGTGATGTAAGTGCAGCGTAGTCCGAGAATGCCTCCAATGTCACTCGTCTGGAGAACCAAAAATTAGCGACTAAGTTTTATCCCATTTCTAGTTTAGGATCAAATTGTTGGTATCGTAGAAAAAGATTGTCACTACCATAACTAACATGTGTCGCACATGATCGCGGTAAAGCAAGGCACACCTATAATGATTAAGGACTAATTTTCATAGCCAAATGAAAATTCTTGTGACCACCAAAATTATTCAGCAGAACAGTATACAGCCGGAATATATTTTATTAATTTTTGAGGGTTCTTTTAAAAAATAATTTCTGTATATGTTTAGCCCAACATGTTACAGTCAAGAGGCCCACTGATTACGTTTAGATACGTTACCTTAACAGAGTTCTACTTAGTTTATGTTTGAATTCTGACCTTGTTATTTCAAAATAATGTTGTGAGCTAGTAATGCAGCATTGCAGGACATCATTTGTTAAATTACGTTTGCAGTACCATTCTGGATTTGGCAGTGAAATTGCATCAGAATCATTACCTGGTGCATTGCCTAAAGGACAGGTGGGTAGATATCGTATATTAATTCTATAGTTAAATGGGTAAAAGTTAAAAAAAAAGATAAAATAAAGCGATATTCTGTTCAAAGTAGATTTAAGTTCACCACAACTATTTGAATAAAATAACGTAACATGGTATAAATCTCACGACCTGAGGACAGTTAAGGTATAGAATTATTAAATACGTACAAAATAAGCACATATTCACACATATGTCATTGCAGAATAATCCCCAGAAATGCCCATATGGGTTGTATGCCGAACAGTTATCCGGTACAGCTTTTACCGCTCCAAGAGACCATAATCGCCGTAGGTAAGACGTGTCAGTAATGAATGAAATGAGAGAGAGAGAGAGAGAGAGAGAGAGAGAGAGGACATGGTTGAAGTTGTAAATTTTGTCAGTCGTCCGTAGTAATGTGCAGATGGTAAAATATAACTTCTTCTGTTCTTAGAAAGATTTTTCTGCCTGTCTGTATCTTGAATAGTGTGCTGTTACTGATATCTCGGTTGTGGTCATCTCTCTGTTCTGACCTCCAGCTATCTTATGAACTTGACGTAGCTTGTAGTTTTACGAATTTTAAAACTTGGACCTCCTTTCCCCCCGAAAAAAGTGACTGAAATTTCGTCTGCTTTATGTTAGCTATAGCTTACAGAAGATAATGTGGAGATATCAAGACACGTTTCTTCAAAGCCATATGATTGATCTAATTTTACAAAGCACTGATTACCCCAAAATTCTATTTTCCTGGCATCACATTTATCTTTTAGGTTTTTCAGCAAGGGTTAGCATGAGTTAATCTAGTTTGTGTAAGGAATTTCATTAAATCGTATTTCTTTTAGTTGGTTGTACCGCATAAGGCCATCGGTACTGCACAGGCCCTGGAGCAGGATAGAAAACCAAGGCAACTTAACAAACAACTTTAACGATACAGAACCGGAACCTGCTCAGGTTTGATTATTAGCCCTGCTTCAGCAAGTTCCCTCGGCGTATTCCTGGACAACCTTTAGGTTATCTTGCTGGAGTTGGAAGAGCCGTATATTTGGAATTGTAACACCGATATTTTGATGGTGCTTTTAATGTGACAGTTTCCTTTGAAGCAGTTGTTTAAAAAGAATTTCATGTTGGCCTGCTGGGACAGTTTAAAAAATTTTTTTTTTCATCTGTTAGGTTTAATCTGCGTTGCCCAAAGATATAAACTATAATCAGCAACAATAATTGTTGAGTTGCTTAACTTTCCAATTTTGGCTTAAATATACTTTTTAACATCCGTAGTTTTGACGGCGGCAGCGTTATAAAGAAAGTGCTGATCGGTCTAATCATGTAATTAATCATGCCTTTTTCAGCTGCGCTGGCATCCGTTTGATGTACCAGCAAGCAGTGGCGCTAAGGTGGATTTTGTGGAGGGATTACATACTGTGGCGGGTGCCGGAGATCCAAAAGCACGCAATGGCGCAGCCATACATATTTACTCGTGCAATGCACCAATGAAAGATAAGGTAACATTGTTCGAGCTGAGTTTTTAATTGTGAACATTAATTTAGGGGTTTCACTGTTGAAATTGAAAAAAAAAACTGATGTTGGGCTCTTGTGACCTGTGATATGTTTATCCTGTTTAGATATTTTTTGTACTTTCAACAGTACATGTAAAAAATGGTGGCAACACTGTAACCACCACTGTGGCGGACTGTTTCGTGCCTTTTAACTAATAAGTCATACGAAATGCGACCTAGAGGTCATGATACAATATTCTGGAATGATTGAAGCTTCCATTTATTCTCATGCAGGCGTTCTACTCTTCCGATGGAGACTTGTTGTTGGTGCCACAGCAGGGCGTGTTGGATATCCGCACGGAGTTTGGCTTGATACGCGTGGAGCCGCAGGAGATTGTTGTACTGCAGCAGGGCATGCGCTTCAGCGTGGCCGTGGAGGGGGAGAGCCGCGGCTACATCCTCGAAGTCTATGATGCCCACTTCAAACTCCCAGACTTAGGACCAATTGGTATGCATAATTAAAGCCCGCGCTGATGACCGTCCCATGAAAAAAAATTGTTAAAATTGTAAGTGGACATTATCTTCTTTCGAAAGCTGCAGTGAAGTTTAAAATGTACATGCTGAGGATAGTGTTGTGGTGGGTGGGCATTTGTGAAACGGAAACGTATAGGAAAGTTTGAAGCAAACTTTTCACCTGTTTGGAGTTTTTAAGAAAGAGAAGATACACGCATATTTTGCATTTGTGTGGAAGTGTTACTTTGATGCTACGTATTCACAAATTGTCAAAACTGTATTGGTTTAAATACTGAAGTACTGACAGGCTGTAAATAGTCATGGCGAAAGTACTGCCATCGACAAGTTAGTGTAGTGTGATTCTTTCCCATGGACATTGGGATTTTAGGTGCGAATGGTCTTGCCAATCCTCGAGACTTTCTTATTCCTAAAGCCCATTATGAAGACAGAGATGTGGAAGGCTTCCAGATAATAAGCAAATATCAGGGTGCTTTGTTCAAAGCCGAACAGGTAACTGCGTGTTTTGAAACACCAAAAGTTGCGATGGAATCTGTTGGTGTAATTAAAAGTAAGAAAAAAAACTTGCTGCTGTGTCAAGACACCAGAGCCATTGCCTCCTGGAGATAGAATCGTGGCACCCTGCGTTAACTTAAATTATCTCAAAAGGGTATAAATTTTAGACTGTAGTTGTTATGAGATGTGGAAAAACGTCAGTTGGGTCTTGCAGTGCAGCTGTTTCAGTGCATTTTTGGTGGGCAGTGTCTTGTCAATTGGTGATTATTTTATTGTTATGAAAGTTAGAAGTCATAATTGTATCTAAACTATTGCAACATGACACGTTCTTACACATTGGTTGTTGGTTAACATAGTTTCAATGAGTGCAGTATCGACAATCCGAAATTCGATGAGGTGAAATATGTTTAACTCCGAATTATACAGCGTCCCTGTAATGTTTTGTTTTGTGTATTTTCGTATTTGCTGATTAGATTAATGGATGCCTGAAACATTTAATGTTGCTAACGAGTGATGCGAACTGTCGATTATGTACTGTGTAATTGGTAGGATCATTCCTGCTTCGACGTGGTGGCATGGCATGGCAATTATCACCCGTACAAGTACGACTTACGAGACTTCATGACTATAAACACCGTGTCCTATGACCATGCCGTGAGTACATATGAAACAGCATATCAGGCTCCATTTCAACCCCTTTTTGGGACATTAGAATGCGTAGTAATACACTGTCTTTAACGGAACATTGTTATGGTTAGCAGGGTTAGTGTCTGACAGTATTGTTTTAACATTGTTCTAGCTTTTAAGTTGTATTTTCCGGCGGCACTCCTCAGTAGTTTGCTGTAATCCGCATCAATGTATGGTACTGTTTCAGGACCCATCTATATTCACCGTACTGACCTGTCAGTCCACGAGGCCCGGTGTGGCCATCGCCGACTTCGTCATTTTCCCGCCAAGGTGGGGAGTGGCAGAGCACACGTTTAGGCCACCGTATTATCACAGTGAGTGATCACAGCTTTCTCGTTTGGGTGATTGTCACCGGCTGTTAAAAATGCGTCAGTAAAAATATACAAACTTTACATATAAATACGAAGAAATAAAATGTCCTTCACGATTTATAAATAGAAAAAGTAAAATGCTGTAAATAAGAAAGGGGGAAACAACAGCGGATGGAAAGTCTTTGTTTTTCAGGGAACTGTATGAGCGAGTTCATGGGCTTAATTGCGGGGAATTACGAGGCGAAAGCGGAAGGTTTCCGTCCCGGTGGCGCCACGCTACACAGCATGATGACGCCCCATGGGCCGGATGCCCAGTGCTTTGAGGGAGCCAGCAACGCCAAGCTGAAACCAGAGCGCGTCGCTGATGGTAGCGCAGATAAATTCTTTTATGTTTTGTATGGGGCGGGAGTGTTTCGTTTTATAGTTGATGTTTTTCCGCTAGTCTGTATATCTAGACTCCGATGTCTTGATATGTCTTGTTTCGATTTTTTCTTTGCTGTAACAATCTTCAGAATTGTGAGAAAATGCTGACATGTCCTTTGGCGAAAACGGCAATATATTTTTTGAAGTGGTGTATCGGAACCTTACAATTTGTTTGACTGAAGCATTCGGTGGATACTGTCAATTTCAGATAACATGAGAAATTTAAAGAGAAAATGAGAAAAGGAAACAGTACAAAATCTAGGAAAGACGGTGTTAATTGTACTTGTATTTATTCGGTGTTATGTTGGCCAGGCACGATGGCGTTCATGTTTGAGACGTCACTTGGACTTGCACCGACACGTTGGGGATTAAAGACATGCGAGAAAGTAGACGACGAGTATTACAAGTGCTGGCAAGGACTTAAGAAACACTTCGATCCCACAAGGAGGTGGGTGTTTTATTATCTAGTAGTTGAAAGACAGCTTAGTTTTTCTGTTATATATTACAACCGTGGTACCTAAACTACTTACAACATACCCCAAATTGTTTGGTCAAGTTGCACCCTCTTCCAAAATAAGTTTTTTTTAAGGCTATGACTAAAAATATTTTCCAGGAATGTAATCTCTCAATTACCCACTCAACAGTTAGTGCTACGAGTACATACTGCGGTTTCACATATTTATGATCCACAAACTGTTCCACGTAAGCTGGGGTATAAGTATCTGTTTGCAGATTACGTCAGTTAGTTGTTTATTTAGTAAACTTTTGTTTCAAACTGCATCTCCTCCTACAATTTTGACTCGATGCCAGTTATTTTTGGCATGAGGCATCCCTAGGGGGTCGTGCATACGGCTTGTGCTTTTTTTGGCCGATCGGGTGGTTTTTGAATTTTGGGAGTATTTTTGAAGAAAAAAATTTAAAATGTATCTCCTAGATTTTTATCCAGTGTCATGTATTTTTAGCACCCGTAAGGGACGTGCATGCAGCTTGTGCTTTTTTCAGTCGATCGGACAATTTTTGTATTTTTCGGGAATTTTTGAAGAAAAAATTTCAAAAATAATTCAAAATGCATCTCCTCCTACATGTTTGATCCTATGTCATTTTTTTTATGCGAGGCATCCCTAAGGGGTCATGCATACGGCTTGTGCTTGTTTAGTCGATCGGGCAATTTTTTTTATTTTGGGGGAATTTTTTAAGAAAAAACTTAAAAATGCATTTCCTCTTACAGTTTTTATCCGATTTCGTTTATTTTTGTGATGAGGCATCCCAAGGTGGGTCGGGGATACGACTTGTGTGTTTTGGCTCGATTGAGGAATTTTGTATTTTTTTGGGAATTTTTGAAGAGAATACCTTAAAGTGCATCTTCTACAGTTTTGATCCGATTTCATTCATTTTGGGGTGAGGCATGTCGTGAATACGGTTTGTGCTTTTTCAGTCGATTGGGGAATTTTTTAAGAAAAAGCTTCAAAATGCATTTCTTGCTACAGTTTTTATCCGATGTCATTTATTTTTTGGTATGTGCCATCTCGAGGGTGTCATGCATATGGCTTGTGCTTTTTGACTGAATCGGGAAATTTGGAATTTTTTCGGAATTTTTGAAAAAAAAAATAATTGAATCTCCTGCTACAGTTTTGATCAATTTTTCAGGGAAATTTCCTTGCTAATGCACACTGAAATTGGCCTTATTGCTTTTCGTAAGCTGAGACTTTGTCCTTGGACAAACTTGTATGTTGTTTGCACAGTTAATCGTAAGTAGAAATGAGCATGGAATTCTTGACTTCACGGTTTTCGTAAACTTAAGACACTGGTTTTCGTAGCGTTATATTTTCCCACTTTCTTGTATAACTAAAAAAAAGTTGTTGAAATTCGCGTTTATTATTTGTAGATTCGGATATAATTTTGCCTTTGAAACTGTAATTGGCCTTAAATTACTCGTGATTAAAGGAATTATACAAACGGTTGCGCTAATGAGAGGTTTTAATTCATATGTGCAAAAATATTTCTATGGGGTACGACTTGACTATATAAGGGTGTGACGTGACCAAAGCTTCAGGGTACATTTTTCAAATTTACGTACGACCAGACTTGGTCCGTCTTGATCATAAGTCTTGTCTGATTGCTCTTGAAATATTACATTTTTATTGGAAACTAACTTCGTCAAATTGTTTAGGTGAAAATTATTACCCGCTTTGGGAAGTTCCCCCAAAGTATAATAAAAATTTCGTTTTATCAGCTTCATAGCTTTTGCAGAAAGAGACTGAGGGTTGGAGGATAATATTTGGCACAAGCTTTACTTCAGTTATGTCCGGTTGAACTTATTTTTTTTTTTTTGGTTTGATATTCAGTTCAGTTTTCAACTTTAAACATTTTGCCATTTAAGCTTAGTGCTGTAGTAGCTCTTACGGTATAGAGCAATGGGACTGCACATTTAGATTGAGAAATACTGAGAGTTTCAACAGCATACATCGTGTAACCCCGTTGTGACATGTAAATGAAAACCTTCGTAGTGGTGTTGGTTGTATGCAAAATGCTTAATTTTCTTTTGCGTTGTGGCTTTTTATTTAAATTATATATTGTGAAGGGGCCGGTATTTTCCTTCCCAGTTTCGTTGTTCATTTTCGTGCGATGTATTGTTAGTCATCTCAAATCAAGTAGACAAGAATTTGACGAAGAGACCCAGAAAAGCGAAATACCGCCGTCTAGGTCTTCTTTCACAGAATCCGCACCTGTTCATATCATGCGGCAAGTTTTGCTGGATATAGTCCATTATTGTTGCATTTCCAAACTCGTTAAGTATTCCTAAGTATAATTTAGTTGCAATTACACTAGAATAATATTGCACAGATTTGGCAGATGACTGTTATCTTTATTAAGAGTGCAGTGGAACAGCCTTTGGAAATTATGTAGGAGACAAAAGAAATGATCACTTGCGACTGAGCAAAAACCCTTAACCTTCCGTGCCTTGAATTGCATAGTTAGGGTGTTTACATAGTACTAGCAGTTGAGAAAGTCGCTGTTTTGGTAGTTGTGTAACAAATGCGCATTTGAAAATGTGGAAAAGTTGCTGGCGATGAAGTTGTGTTTCCATTCAAACCGTGTTCTGAGATATATTTGAGATTTTAGCGGAGATTTTTGTTCACTTCTTACTGCGAATATTTAAAATTTGGTAAATCCACTGCAACTATCAGCAGGCTTGAAAATGTCGCTAATTTGACAAAACCACTGAAACATTCGTGCGCTCATTTACATAGGGGTTCAGTGGGGTTGGTACTCGTCAAGGTCAAGCGAGATCTCAGCCTGGCTGAATGTTGATGCCTATTGCAGGTCGATTGCAGACGATGCGGCGGCTGCTAGCCCAGCCAAAAGGCCGAGAAAGAAGTAAAGGGCATCTGGCCATGATCTGAAAAATGTAGGTGTTACTAAACTAAAACAAGTTTTACTTGTTGACTAGGTTAAGGCGAGAGTTGTAAAAGTTAAGATTTCGAATGCACACGGTTCTCTCATATCTCGGCAATTGGCTCGAAAAATTGTAAGAAAACCAGTGGACGAATACCGCAACAAACTCAGTGAGCACTAGTGTTATTTGTTTGTTTTATTTATTTGCGTGTTTGCACGTTTGCTTTGTACGTTGGTGGTGTGTGTTTACGTGTTGCAAGGTAGTCCGAGTTAACAGATTTATCCGTTATCTACAACTGAAAATGTTATCAATTTTGTGTTTTCAGATAGAATCTTCTTTGTGCAGCTATAACTCCGGAGGAAATCCTATACAACGCATTTCATATTAGTGCCTATAAACGATTATTTACTTGTATGTATATATGAACACTTATGTGATGGTTTAATCATGTGATACATGAGGGATGTGAGCAACTGTTTAATATATCTTGTTGCATTGTGTCTGTGCATTTGAGTGCATTGTGTTAAACCCTTCCCGTGCGTAATTGATTCACCCAGAAATGCTCATCAGAACCAGAGAAACGTTCAGTTATTCCCTATCATTTTTACATATTATTTCTTTCCCCTCAAGTACAACGACCAAATATTAAAACCTGGACAGGTTTGTCCATAAAAGATTAAGTTGGTCAATTTCCAGGTGACCTTTCCCTTGCTGCGTGTCAGTACTGATCCTCTTTTGATGCAAGGTTTATTCTTAGGGTTGGCGATTGCGCAGCGTATGTCAAGGCAACCTGTATTAATAGTTGGATTGAAAATTGAAAAAAAAAAAACTGTTGTTGTGCCTTGGGATAGGGATGTGGTGGGAGTGAAAAGGAAATAGACACCTTTGCCAGTTCATACCCTATCACTTCTCCCAAATTTGTAGTGCGGCCAGTGCTAAGATCAAGCAGGAAATTTTATAAAAGAAATTGTGGATGTGCACTTTCAGTAACATTTTCCTTACTCCTGCTGCGACTGTGCTTCCTTTTTTTTTTTTTTTTTGACTTACAAGACCTGTCCGTTGTAGCCAGCTGTAGTACCTTCAATAAATGTTTCACCACACCTTTACACTAACATTTAACAGGCATTAGAACAGGCGGGAAAAAGTCGGTAAGAAACGGGAGTGTTGGCAGCATATAAAATTATGTGTTTATAAATGAAGGAGGGGTGCCAAGCCACAAAAAAAAACAAAAAAAAACCGTTTTTTCAATATTGACTAAATTGCTATTAAAGTACTGCTCAGGTTAGCCTCAGTGTCAGCCCATCGTTGCTATCTTGATGTTTTGGGGCTATAAAATCAACGGGCTAAAAAGCGTGATATAGTATGGCTGAGTATAGCTACTTGTTGGTTAGATGACTGATCTCGAAACCATTGTTGCCGGCTTGATTTTAAGTCCCAGATATTGTTTCATCGTGAACTATTAGTGCAATTTAGTGTTGCTTATTAAGAGTTTTAAAATGTTATATTTGAGTGACTGGTGTTCGTGCTAGAACTTAATTCATTCCAAGGTAAAAAATATCAAACTAATTATGTTTAATGGAAAAAAATTAACTTTGCTTCCAGTGCGCGAGAACTATATTGTCTGGAACAAGATCTCGGTTTAGGAGTAGAATTCCTAGGCGTTAGGTGTGAATTACTCATTTTTTTTTTTTATTTTCAGTATTTAAGGGCGCGAATGTACGGCTATTTTTATTTTTGAATAATTGATTTCCCATTGTGGTGCACTATTTAGGGTGTCAACAAAACGGAGAAATCGGGGAATTTCCGGAAAATCTCAGTTTTCTCAGGGAATTTCATAATTTGGGCAAAAATGAGGGAGTTTTTTAATGAGTAGGGATCATTTTTTATTTAAAAGCGCATTAATTTTAACATTTTTCGGTATGACGAATATAGTGCTAATTAATGTGGTCTTGTTACTAATAATAATGTCTTTCACTGATCTTTACTTCTATGGTATACGTAAGTGTTTTGCAATTGAAGGGGTCCATGCATAAACTTGATAACTCCACTTATCAGGAAAATGCACTATTACCACCACGGTATTTCTTGGCCTCTATTCTATCACATATGTGAGTCTTACACCTCAAAACCGATTAGAAGTGGGTATTTTTGAGAAAAATGCGATGGGAAAAACCTATGTTTGTTACTAAAATTTCAAACTTTAAAGGCGTTTTTCTCCACTGCTGATAACTGCAGTTATCAAGTTTATGCATGGACCCCTTCAATTATTAGCACAGTAGAAACTGAGAAGGAACTGAGCAATGTTGCCTCACAGCTTTCCTGAAGTAGCTAACACATTAGTATGTAAGGATTCTTTAAAATTCCTGACATTCAAAGGATTGCTGGTGTTTAACTTGTATTTTAAGCATATAGTCTTGACATTGCTACTTCAGACTTAACACCAACGCGTGCACAGGTTATCTATTTTTATTCATTAACTTCACAGCATAACCTAGCGTAATACTTTTCAAATAATACTTGCTTGAGACAGATTTCTTGTGGCGTAGATAACGCGTTATGGAATATAATAACATTATTTTTGTGCTACAAAGATGATTAGATAGCAGCCATGATGAAACGTTATATTGAATTATGCAACAAAATCGTGTGCTGTGGATTAGTTGACTATTGACGTGAAATGAACTTTATGTTACCATATATAGATATAGATATAGATGAAATTCGTATATGGAAAAAATCAGGAAATTTGAAATTTCGTGGACACCCTGGCAATGGAAAAGCTATTCCGTGATAAAATGATAAATGCTGTATCTGTTGTGCGACACGTTTTTTTTATTTATTTATTTATTTTTTTTTTTTTGGGGGGGGGGGGGGGGGGGTTCCTTATCAAGCATTCAAGTCTCCCGGCGTCTTACAGCAAATTCAAGTTTTTTTTTAAATAAAGTGCTTTGCTTTAATTTAGCTTCTTCTTTGCTACTTATACAGTACATGCTCATCAAGAAAACAAAAACACTTAACATTTTGCACCATAATTTATTATTTTCTTCATTTAATTGTGCAAGTGAACGTAGAAAATTAGAAATCTCTGTCAGTGCAGAATTTGAATAACAACGTGTACAAACAGTACATCACACGATGTGTACAAACAAGATACACCCGCAGTGCATCATTAATACAAAGCCCCCCTTCCCCTTGTAACAGCTCGCCACTTGACTGCTTACCGTTGTTACACAAGATGTGCTTTTGTCTATCCATTCACTGCATATTTATTCATTTAATAAAATTTAAAAATTTGAGAAAAAAATTAAAGCGGGAATGTTCTTTTGATAAACATGCACCAAACAAAAAAAATCAATGCATTACCAAAACTTTAAAAAAAAAAGACACCAGACCAAAGATTCCTTGACAAAAAGATTAATTACTACAGATGAAAATGGTCTACAACTACTCACTCGTTATATACACATGTCTTTTTTCACTTCCTTTTCCTGACGCAGTACAGACGTCATCATACCCGATGACGTCATCATACCCACAACTCACCCTACTTATCAACTAAGCACATGGTGATTATCTGACAAATTACTTTCAGATTGATGCCAAGTTATAATAGGTTTACACTAGGGTTCGCAATTTTGAGCACAATACCGAGTCGGGACTCTGTCCTTTTTCGTCGTCTTTTTTCGTCTCGCGGGACTGGATTTTCATGGCCAGTTTTCGATGTAAGAAATCGACAAAACTTGCTTTATTCTGCTTAGTGATTTATTTAGCCCACATCTGTTCTTCCGTGACAGCAAAAAGTTTGCCATCTAAATGGCGTTTCAGTAGAATGGCCTTTGTTACTGTATATCCCATCGCAAATAAGGCACTGAGCCTTTTCATCTGGAAGTTTTTTTAAATACTTCCACACACCAGACATTTTTCTGGAATTGGATATATTCTTTTCAACGGTTAGTTTTAGAATGAGCTAACTTGTACGAGTAATTGGCTCCTGGGGGTCTGGCGCGCGATTTTTTAACCAATAAGTTTTAAGCAATTAACAAGACACGGGAGTTTTTGCTGTCAATAAAACTGCGTACAAAGAAAACTGACCAATTAAAAACCAAAGGTCAAACGGCATTTTACACATAACCCTTAATCTCTAAAAGCTACCGCACAGAAACTTAAATTGCAACTAGGCCCGTAATCATGTCATCTGAAGGCCTCCCCCTCTAACCCCCTAACCCACTCAAACACAATCCCTGGTGCACGTTTGCGTATTTGATAAGAGGATTAGTGGTACGAGATACACCCCTTTCGCTATTACTCCGTTAGGGATAGCAAAATATTTTGCCAAGACTGCACTCACAGTAAATAAATAAAATATCAATTAAAAAAAGCTCGTTTGGCTCGACAGACCGAGTCGAGGTTCGAAGGAAACGAGCGGACTCGTCGAGCGGGACTCGATTGCGAACCCTAGTTTTCACCCAGCAAGTCAACATACCACCACCAACATACGAGTTTCAGTAAATAAAGTGGGTTTCTAAACCCACTGTTAAGAATCCACAGTGGTGGCCTGCTATTAAACAGTTTAAAAGTGTGGTCACCCGTCTTTCTCACCGCTGACGCAAATTGTTTAATTTTCTCAATAAAAAAGACAGAGGGATAAATCTAAATCTCTCAAATTTCCTGTATCAAAAGATTCTTCCATAACAATTACCCGAAGGGAATCAATAAGACTTATTGTGTCTCAAGTTGTGTGACAATTTTGTTCTTTCGTGTTTCATTATCACACCAAATGCAGTGAGCAAAAGAAGCCAGTTCATGGGCTTTGCCGGGTATGGCTTGGCTGACAATTTGATGTTTTGATTATGACTTGACTTATGGTGACATGTCCCAAGGGAGTACTGTGACCTGCAGGTAGGATGACGCGTCCTGTTACATGTGCAGTTTGCCCATGTGGCCTAATGCTGTGTTAAAAAATAAGGTGATACTTTCATTCAAACAAGAACGATTTCCTTTGGGGTGGGGGGAGGGGGGTAGACACACTTTCAGACAGCATGTAAAACTGACCTTGCAACTTTTCCAAAAATAGCCTGCCCACATTCATTGGACACGTGTTACTACATGGAAAACTAGCAACATCACTACGGGACCGCTCGGAAAATAGACCATATGCCACTCAATGCATACACTGCTCCCAGTGTCGCTTACCAATGCAATGTTCTTCCGTCGTTCACCTCCTTATTCGATTATGTACAAAAGCTATATAACGTCTTCTTCTAAAAATAAACGGGCTCGATAAATTATGGCAAAGTAACATGCATTTTAAATGCAAGGAGTATTGGACTAAAAGGTCTAGAGAATACACACCGCACAGGGATCGACAAGTAGTTTTAACTCTTCAAGTGGACTGATAAATAACCAGCAAAAACAAAACTAAACATTGTAATACATAACTCAAGATCACTGTACAGGTTCGTGACCAACTTTCCAAAAGAAAATAAAATGCATTTCCTAGAGACTTGCTAAAGTGCTTTACACTAATTTCATCAGCAAACAATGCACACTTGAGAACCATGCCAACAAGACCGGACTCCTAGCAGTCAGTCGAACCTTCCACTGTACAAATATCTGATATAACGTTCATGCTGGGGTTTGGACAACTCGGCACCTTGCCATCTCGGCACCAAACAAACTCGGCACCATTTGGACAACTCGGCACCATTTTTTTTGGACAACTCGGCACCAATTTCTTTAAGTCGGCACCAAGAATTTAAAAGTTCGGTTGACTATTTTATTTTAATTCACTCTTGTTTTATTGTAGAAACGAAGTAATTAAATGTCGCACTACAACGAAATGCCAAATTTATTGAAAGCAGTGTGAATCTCACAAACATCAAATATCACAATATTCAAACAGGGGTCAGGACATCTCGCCATAAATCCAACTCACCATATGGCGACTTGGAAACCAACTCGCCATACTTTTATACCAACTCGCCATACTTTTTTTTGCTTACATTGTACACACCATTTTCGTGAGAATGTCCTCTCTTGCTTAACTTCTCATTATGAAACTAAGGGTAATTTTATGCATGTTTAACTTCATGTTTTTTTTTGTTTTTTTTTTTTGTTTTTTTTTTGTTTTTCTTTTCTTTTTTTTGCTTCAATTTTACACACCATTCTAAGTTTTGCCCATTTTAAGTTTAGTGACATTGGATCGCAATTCCTTTAAATTGAAATACATGAAAGTAATTACGTAAAACCGGGAGAGAAGCAATTAGTTGGAAATACAGTGGATTATAAGTGGGAGATATTGTAATTGTTCTTGAAATGAAATTGCAATCCCACTATGAGCGGGAGAGAGTGCAATTATTTTTTAAATGAAATTGCAATGGAGTGTTAGTGGGAGATATTGCAATTATTTTTGAAATGAAATTGCAATTTAGTGTAAATGGGAGAGATTTCAATTATTTTTTAAGTTAAATTGCAATGGAGTATTAATGGGAGAGATTGCAATTATTCATAGTTAGCCAATGAGACTAGCAAAATGAAGAGGGAGCTCTGTCACTGGGTAACCCGACAGACCAATCACACTACGACACAGTGCAATTTTCCTGTATAAAAGGAGTAAATTTTTGGTCTTGAAATCAGTTCAACAAATCTGGATAAATAAATTTGTTTTTGCTTCTATTTCTTACTTTTTCAACACCCCTTTTCGGTAGTAAGCAATTTCCTTATACACGCACTCTCTGTTTAGTTCTTGTATTTTACACACCATTTTTCGGTTGTAACCAATATGTATAGAAGGCCGAAAGGGCATTTGAAAAGTATGGCGAGCTGGCAAGACCTATGGCCAGTTAGTAAGCATTTGGAAAATTATGGAGACTTGGTTTATGGCGAGTTGGTAAATTGTTCTCAACGTGCTTTATGTACCCGGTGTTTAGGATGGAAAACCAAGTATAAAATGGACTGTGAAATGTGGTGTGTAAAACGACCCGTTCTCATTACAAATTAAAGTTAGCTAAACTGTGAATGCCATGAGATAGCCAATACATGGAGAGTAATTTTTGTATGTATATCATAAATCGTTCAAATTGTGAAGATTCTTGAGATAATGACCTTTGGGTAATATATATATTTAGATATTGTGATATTTGATATTTGTGAGATTCATTTCGTTGTAGTGCGACGTTTAATTACTTCGTTTCTACAATAAAACAAGAGTAAATTGAAATAAAATAGTCAACCGAACTTTTAAATTCTTGGTGCCGACTTAAAAAAATTGGTGCCGAGTTGTCCAAAGTGTGGTGCCGAGCTGTCCAAAAAAAATGGTGCCGAGTTGTCCAAATGGTGCCGAGTTTGTTGGTGCCGAGATGGCAAGGTGCCGAGTTGTCCAAAGACCTTCATGCTACATTTGAAATTGTAACTGTTGTTACAACCTTGGAAATGCATGTCTTAGCACTCACAAGCACACGGACTTTTACTCGGTGATTCGGCGAAACTGATATTTTTCAGGCCACCAAATTTATCGTAATTGATTATTCGAGCTGGTGTGCACGCCAGTTTCAGATCAATAATTGCTCGTTTCCTCTAAAACATCTCAGAAATTCTTTTCAGCCCCCCTTCCCCAATGAACACCCTGTACTTTTAAGCACCTGTTAACTTCCCACATAACAGAAACCCACGTGCTAGGCATGGCTGAAGGCAGATAACGAGATAATCACGAACATTATGCAACAAGGAACATTTGCCTCGATGAGGCCATAGCTGAATCACAACTGCCACATTGAATTAACAGCTCCCCCCTTCCCCCTCCCCCCTAAATCTAGCAGTACTTGTATGATCTTAATCACAACCGGAAGAACTAGAGGATATTAAAACTCCGATCCAAAGCAATGTGGGTAACTGTTGTTGAAGACTAGAGTGAGATTTTCAGGCTTTCTGCAGCTCTAGCAGACAGCTAGATATGGCGGCAGACGACTCGACAGGACTGAGTGCCACGTAGGCCAGCTGATGCTCGTGCTTCTTCAGCTCTCTGCAAAGCGATCAAAAACCAATACTCACGTCACGATTTCGCTCGTGAAATAAGAGCATAAACTACGCAATTCTATTCAGTACACAATTCATTATTAAAAACAACCACAAATTTTCTAAAATATTTTAAGTTTTCTTAAAAGCTTCTGACCAGACAAGTACACAAATGTTCAAGTCCCTCCCACCCCCTCCCGCCCCAACAGTGACTAGAACATAAGCTTTTTGGCTACGTACTTTATGGACAACCCCTCAGCTGCATACCCTTCCGGACCATTCAACATACCATTATAAGAGAACAGACAACTACACCCAGTTGAGAGCAGAAGATTCAATGTACTCTCACTACACATATATTTTCAGCAAAGCTTCTCGGTACTTACTTTCTCCCTGCTGCTGAGTATCTGGCCAGGTTTCTCAGAATAAGAGCAGACGTCAGACGGATGTGCTTTGTTACTGGTCCTTCTTTCATTTCCTATAAGTAGCACACGTACCACAAGAAATCAATTAGAATCACATTTTTCTACTTACTGTTCACAAGTACAGTGATTCATCTGAGCCTTAATCTCACACATCATTGTACATATATGCTGTTTTTTTTTTTTGTTTTTTTTTATTCCCATCTTTAGTGTGATGGTTTTATCTTTTGCTTCTAAAACATAAATTTCTTTTGTCAAGGGTTAAAATCAAACTGCTATGGCAAAGTGTAAACAATGGCAGGCTTACCATAAACTCCTGATAAGGCGGTTTGACGGAAAATCTTTTAATGGCCTGCATGGCAGCATCGACGGGGTAGACAGGTGGAGGGGCGGACGGTGTAGCAGGGGGTGAAGCAGCGGGAGACGCAGCCTGCTGGTGCCTGCGTAATGCTGCTGCGCGCAATGCTGCCTCGTTCAAGTGTTTGTCCTGCAACAAGACATCATTCTCAAGTCTTTTCATTACGTACTTTTTTGTCGTTTTAAAAAAGATGTAATTTAATTAAAAAAAAAATCAAAATTATTTGCAAATTGTCTAAAATACCAACACTAATCAAGTTAAGACACTTGAAACTTTTGCGAAAAAGTTTCTCCTTTCTTATCACGGCGTATTCACACGGTACCTGTATGTGAGTAATCAGAGACCAGCGCTGGCGTTTGAGGGTATCACAGCCTTGCCACGGACAGTGGCCGTCAACGCCGTCCAAAGACGCATGGTGCGTCTGTATCACGTGCTTCTGTAACTGCTTACTCGCTTCAAAACATCTGCAACAAATAAGCTTGTCGTGTTTTCAAGACACTCAAGTGCTCTTCGTGTTGTCGCTTAATAATTACGACCGCCAAGTAAAGAATATTTTCAGAGCCGAGTGTTCACAGCATGTGCAAATATTGTTCAGCAAACTCAAATTACCTTACTGAAATTTTTATAAGCAGCTGATTTATATTTCCAGGAACGACAAAATCCCAAGGTACGAAAGACCCCAACTCGCTCTCGAAATAATCTGCAGGACAACTAAATTCGTATTTCAATATTTAGCCTATTAAAATCCCAAAATATGACTGATCGTGTAACTATACCAACTCACCTATGGCAGCCGTTCCACTCGCACATGTACTGCACGACCATGGCAGAAGGCACGGGAGTGGTGCTGGGAGACGGGCTACTGGGCACCGAAGACCCTTTCTTATCCTTGCTCTGACTGCGTCTTTTCTTTTTGGGCTTGTCACCAGTGTCGCTGTGCCGCGACGGCGGTCTCTTTGCCGGCTTCGTCCCCCCTGGCGACGGCAGCGGCCCAGGCGAAGAGCGACTGCTTTGTGGACTAGCTGGGGGCGGCGTTACAATGGACGGATTGGAGCTGTGCAGCTGTTGTTGCACTACGGGATAGGGAACCATTTTCTGCATGGCAGGGCTGCACTGCGACTGATTC
The DNA here is from genome assembly GCA_949752745.1 of Protula sp. h YS-2021. Lineage (NCBI taxonomy): Eukaryota > Metazoa > Annelida > Polychaeta > Sabellida > Serpulidae > Protula > Protula sp. h YS-2021. The sequence continues at coordinate 35,186,348 of OX457025.1, forward strand.
AGGACGCCAACTGTTTGACTTGCAAGTTGACCGGTTGTCGTTGTTGACACTTGAATGGGTATTTGTGCGCTTGCTACCGGTTGCGGAATGTACCTCACCGAAGATATGTGCTGCGCAGTACCAACATTAGGCTGAGCAACCTGTGCCGCAACCGAGGTCTGGACAGTCATTTGCGGCTGTGGCAAAATCGGTCTATTTGGAGTCGGTTGCATCAACACGGGGCGTTGTACTACTTGCTGTGCTTGCGGAACCAGCAACTGTTGCTGGACGACCTGTCCTACATGCAGTGACAGCTGATTCTGTACCATCTGAGCCCCCTGCGTTGCCAAGGCTACAGTGCCTTGTGACGACGCCTGGGCGGGAGTCTGCAGGAGCACTTGGCCTGGAATCACCTGTGGCACAATCTGGCTCTGAGCCTGTTGCACTATTACCGCGCCCTGCTGCGTCACTTGCGGGGCTTGCTGCACTATGACCTGGCTCTGAGTGGCCGTAGCTTGCTGCGCGAGCTGAGCCTGTTGTAACAGCTGCTGGACGACATGCCCCGGCAAGCCTTGCTGGATTATTTGACCTTGCGGGTTCATAACTTGAGCCTGCGTTACAACCTGGCTTTGTGCAGCAGCTTGACTTATGATACCCTGCTGACTAACAACCTGGTTAGCCTGGTTCAGTAACTGTCCCTGCACTTGCTGGACAAGCGCTTGCCCGGTCTGCTGGATAATCTGACCTTGTACAACTTGTGGCATCTGATGAGGTACGGAGACTGCAGCTTGTGGTTGGCTAATGAACTGAGGTTGAGAAGCATTCTGTACAGGCACTGGTATTTGCTGAGAGATGATCTGTCCACCTTGTGTAACCATCTGCGGTTGCTGCTGGATAATCTGTCCACCCTGGGCCACCATCTGCGGCTGCGCAACTATCTGGTTGGCCTGCGCAACAATCTCATGTAACGACAGTTGTTTTGCTGTAGCGGGTTGTGATGCACTCGGTTGGGAGGCCTGGCTTACTGAGCTGGAAACCAACAACTGCGTGTTTGCTTGTGGCATCTGCGCTACAGCTCCCGGATTGATATGACTAGCTGGTGGAACTGTCTGTCCCTGCAAGGTGGACTGCGGCGTTACATTTTGCGAGAACGATGTGCTTTGTGGCACTGCGGACATTATGGCTTTTGGAGTACTGATAGGGCCTGGCACCTGGCTAGGCTGTACAAAATGACCACTAGGTGGCAACGGCGGTGCTGTAAAAACACCTACAGTAGAGATGGGACTGTCCTCGGTTTGTTCACTCTGGGTACTACTCGTCTCAGCTGACTGGCTGCATTGTGGACTCGACTGAACACTGCTTGGTATATCGGTGGATGACGCGCCCGGGTGACTTGAAGAAACACTCGCTGGCGAGGGAGGCGCGGAGTCACCTTCGCCGTTACAGTTATTGTTGCGGTTCAAGTCATCAATGGTTAAACCTTGCGTATCAACTATTGGTGCTTGAGATGACACAGGTCCATTCAAATCAGAACTGAGATCCGTCACATCAGATGGTTCTAGGTTCGAAGGTGTCTCTCCAACCGACTTACCTCCTGTGTGACTGCCATTAACAGCTTCTGGAAATCCATTCACTTGGCAGTGAAGGCCACTTGGCATAGAACCAGGGTGCAATTTCTCACTTTTGCTACAGTTTATTTTGGTTCCCTGAGATTCGTTTACATTCGAGCCAGCGGAGTTTAAAGAAGGATTATCAGATCCCGTCAGAACATCGTCACTCGGCTTCACCTCGTCAGCGATCGCCACCCCATTTATTCCTTTTAACTGCTCTTTGAGAATTTTTGTATCTTTCATTAATTGCGCGATTCGAGCCTTTTTCTGTTCAATCGAAGTGTTCAATTTATTTGGTGAGATCTCTTTGGGGGAATGAGCAGGTAATACTCCGTTAAATACCGGGTCTTGTGAACCGTTTTCACACTTGGAATTAGCAGTTTGTGAATTCAATTGGAGCATGCTGTCACTTTTATGACTGTTTTGTTTAACATCACACGGCACTTCATGAGTTTTGATATCCACGCTAGGAGTATTGCTATCAGACTGTTTTTGATCACATGACAGTTGACTAATCATGCTCACAGCACTATTCGATTTCATCTCTGCATCAATATTTTGTCCTTTTACTTCATTTTGGAAAGCATCTTGTGCAGATTCAACGCTCCCTTTTAGCAAATCAGCAGAATTTGATGCACCTTTAACAGAATCACATACAGTTTGGGACTGACTATCTATTGCACTTTCCACACGTTCTTCGCACGTTTTGGACTTTTTCACTCTGCCTTTTGGAGGCGAAGTCGTTGATTTCTTTCGTGTCTTTTTCGTCACTACTTGCGGCACAGCAGGTATCTCGTTCTGCGTCTGCATGAAGTGCTGAAATTCATTTTCAAAGGCCGACGAGGGATTGCTGGGTACACATGGAACCCTCGGGGGCGCCATTTCATTGCTTGAATTGCCAACAGTGTTAGCATGAGTAACTTGAGGTCCATTTTGCGCAGGGGGTGCGAAAGTTCCCTGCTGGACACCTGCACTGTGAGTTACTTGCGCATGCGGGGGACGTTCTTGCACTTCGTTGTAGCGTTGCATATTTTGCTGCAGCTTGTTCGCAAGCAGGGACTTGATTAGGTTTTGGTCGACAGGCTTTGTCTGTACTTGATTTGGTGGTGGTGTTGGAGACGGTGAAGGTGGAGTGGCTATGCTTCCCTCCGTTGTGCTGTTGCTTGGTCCACTGCTTTTCAACAAGGCCTGCAAACATTAGGAACAGACAGTGAGATAATACTGTATTACTGCAGTATGTTCCAGCCAAATGTCCAGGCAAGTAATGCCAAGTATACTGGAGGAAACTCAAGTCTCATACAGCTCAAGTCTGTGACTACTCAACAGAGGGTCGTGTTAAATACAGAATTATATTACATACTAGGGTTCGGTCACCAAGGATTTTTTTTTTGGTCGTCAACCACGGTCACCAACATTTCTAGTCCAGATCAAGTGTGTGTTTGGTGCGTTGGAGAGGGGATGGAGTCCTCAACGGAGAGGGGTGGGTTGAAAGCCAACTTTTTTTTATTGGAGTGGGATAATGCGACATCCAGCTCCACAGCTGTTATGCCGCTCTGTCTACTTGCCACTCTTTTTTTTTCCATTTCAGGATCTTCCCTCCCTTAACTAAAAGATCATCTTGTTCTTTATGCTAAAAGACTGTACCAATCTACCGTTACTTGTTCAGTTTAATTATTTTCATTGAATATCACATACACCTAATGATGCAATATTTAAGTTACATTAACTGGCTGCAAGTGAAGATTTTAGAATTATGTTGAGCTATTCAGCTAGCCGAAATAACCGAGGTGTCGGTTTTGAGCACCGGCACTTTCGGTCGGTACGCGAATGCTACTGCATACATGCAAATCGCACGGCATACATTTGGAAAATAAGCTCCTCTCTTTCAAGGTTTCATTTTTTAAGTTCACATACATAACAGCGTGGCGCTAATTCCACGATCAAAACTGACAACTGCGGAGCAAAAGTGTGCACATTATTTTCAATTTTTTTAAAAGTTTCTCTTGCTAGAAAAAGCACAAGCACTACAAACCTGTTGCAGCATAGACTGTTGGTTAGAAGGGGAATGTGGCGGAGTGGGCTGAACTGGGCCTTGGATAAAGCTTACTGGAATAGACGTTGCTGAAACAAAGATACAGCCACTTAAATGATCCAACATCATGCATCAAGGCTGAACGATTAGTCACAACTTCTTCATAATATTGACTATGTTTTATTACTATTAAGCACATCTTGATGAAGAACAAAAAAAAAAAAATTACTTAAAAGAACTGATATTTGAAAACTTGAGACTTCACCATTTCTTTCTGCGCCAGAAACGCTGGAGCTCCTCGTGGGCCACTGGGAAAGTTCATGAAACACTTACAAGGTTGGGCAAGGAACTGTGGGGGTGGCGTGAAACTGTGTCGCTGTGGCGCCATCTGTTGCGATGTATTTTGGGGTGTGCTCGGGCGAGGTTTAGCGGGGAGGCCACTCTGTGGTGTACCTGGTCGCGGCAGGGTATGCCCTACGTTTTGGCTTGGGGTAGGAACACGCGGAGGTGGAAAACGGCCTCCTGGTGGCGGGTTTTGTTCTGCAAGTACCGACAATAAGTATCATAATACCAAATTATTATTTAATTTTCTGAACATTCAGTCGGCTTTTTGAGAGCACGTAGTTTCGACAAACCAAATTTATAAAAATTTATAAAAAATTATCCAGACAAAAACATGTAACATCCACTCCAGTTCTTACAATTCGATGAATTTTATCCTCTTTTCTAATATATGATTTTTGAAACACTGTCCACTTGTTACTTATGCAAACCAGTTACAACACCGAAACGGTTGAAGTTTTCTGTTAACTATTACCTAACGGTAGCGGATTTTCTCTTGGTCTGATTCCTTTCACAAGAACAACTGGTGTCGATCCATTATCCTTCTCAAGTTTTACTATCTCAACTCGTGGGAACGTTAGCCTGAAATAACAACATTCAACATTTTTTGTTGTAGCCACATATCAGTTATATTTTATTAATAATGCATCACTTCAGCAATCATGCGACATTTGTTTCAATATGGCTAAAGTGAAACCTCAATATCTGACACATCAGAACTTTTTTATGGTAAAAATGCCACTCAAGAAGACATTAAATAGAATGTAATAGTAAATTTAACCGTCACAGGTGTGTCACCTCAATGCGATGATCATCTCCCTCATATCGGGCACCTGCGTGTGTCCCATTTTGCTCAAAGCTTGCAGGTAGTTGGCGTACACTTCCATTTTGTTCACTTGTGAGTTAATATCCACTTCGTAAAATGACTGCAGCCATCTCGATGCCAGACCGCGACCACCTTCAGGGATTACTACGCTATGTGGTGGAGGTGTAGCGGTAGACGGCACTCGTACTACAAAAAAAAAATCAAAATAATAAATAAATAAATTAAAAAAAAAAAAAAAAAAAAAGAACCTCACACATTAAACGACTTTTACTCCCCAGTCCGCAGTGACTAGGCACTTATTCCTCTTCCTCAGGTCAAGGCTTCTAAAATTATCATTTACCTCATTTTTTTTCTATATTATTTTCTTCAAAACCGGTTTACTTTTCCCATCCGGATGAACAAGGAGACGGATTCAGTGTACTTTATCTTGCCATTGGATAGTTAATATCAGGACATACCTTGGGTTGGGGGAGTTGGAACTGCAGGGGGCCTCCTCATTGCTTGAGAAATGGGCGGTTTCTGTGGTGTTACTCCTTTAGATGTCGTAGGCCTGGTCAAGTTCTCCACGGGCTGTGGAGCTGGCACCGCCGATGCCACTCCCGCGGGAATATGCTCCACCACGCGGATACCTTTGATGGATTCTGGTCCGTACGACTGTGCCTCAACCGTAACCAGGCTTACCAAAGTGGCTGTAAATGAATCGTGTCAAAGATAAAGCTTTCTTATTTAAATTAATCAACAGAATTCCCACAGAAGTCACTTCATTTTCATACGACGTATAGCATTAAGTCAAATATGCTAAATGAATTTAAGAATCATTTCGCTTTTCAACCTCATAAACTTTGCATGACCAAAGCCTAGTTTTACTTGTAAAATTTTTGTTAACTTACTAACTGCTCTGGAAACCCTCGCAATATGCGTTGCGGTGACTTCGCCCAACTCTGACAACTGGTAGAGGCATTCAAGCGTGTAGGCAATGAGCTGTATGTCATGCACGGTCAGGTACGACACGATGCGTGCGTAGATGCTGCCATCGAGCGCGTCACACAATACATCCTCATTGGTGGGAACCTGACATAGCCTCGCCAACAACTCCAAGCCTGTCAAACGCACGAAGTCGTTCCACATTGTCATCTTAATATATGGAAATGTCATTTCACTTTGATGTGAAATTATCTTCAGACTTCACCCAAGCTTATCGGCACGTGTTTCTCCCTTCAAAGAACTAATCGTTCAATGGTTTATTTTGATGATTTAGTTCTTCGCACTAGTTCCAGTCTTTACTCTTAAGATATATTCACTAAAATACACATAACTCAATGTCACCAATAACACCATGCGTTCCCTTTTCTTACCAGTAACGACTTCGAACTTGTCTTCCGAGAGCAAACAGCGCTTGAGTATTGTAAAGATGACGCATTTGAGGTACGGATCAAGCGGGCTCAAAACCATCTGCATGTGAAAAACCATAAAGCAAACATTGTTACTTCTAAAAACATAATATCTAATGTTTCCGCTTTTTGTTTTTGACATGTCATCATCGTTCTTGACCTCTTATATCGAAAGATTTGCACGAAGACGATGTCAATACGGAACCTACCTGTAGACCAATGTTGCCAAGTGTATCGAGTGCCAACTGTCGCACAGAATGGTAGCTGCAGTGAGCAGCCAAAATGATATATCTGCAATAAAACAGAGACCCTTTGCTAACACACGCAACTTGGCTAAAACGCACATTGAAATTTCAACATCGGTAGCACTGGTTTCTAATTTTATGCCCATAAAATATAAAATTAACTGACATGTATTTTTAAGATCTATGATATTAAGTTCGGAACGCTCATATAACCACACATTTATATTAACGGAACTTTATGTTAACTTGAACGCTCATCTCACCTTAGGACTACATCATTGGATGCCAAAACCTTCATGTTTTCTACTTCAAACGACAAGTTTCGCAGAACCATAGCCACCTGAAACAAAATAAACATCAACGAAAAAATGATACGCTTGATACCTTCAGCCTTACTTAAATTGAAAGTAACACGCAATGGAATACACTCACTCAAACACCTACATGATTATACATATTGATAATCTTAACTGCTTACAAAGCAAAAGCTATACAGATGCCATACCTGCACTACCCTTTGCCCTTCCTTGTCGTACATTCCGCTGTCTCGCTTGGTGTTAAGGACAGTTGACATCAGTGGGTCATGTTCATCGATCCGAACAACAGCAGTGTTTCCTATTCGCACACGAAATCACTCATTTTTAACAAGTCAATATGTGTATTACTTTTTGTCAATAAATAACGTACTTTGATCTTCTGCAACGAGTAGTTTCATTCATTTATCTTTTGTTCATCACTGTATTATCTCTTTATGCAGCTCAGAAAAAGACCATTTTAATGCATGATGCTGAAATATATGAAAAGTGTGAGAATTTGTTAAGCTAGCTCACCCGGGCGTACTTCAGGGCAGATCAGTTTTCGTATGCCGGTGTCTTCTATACTTTCCCACCAAAACTGTAACATCGGTATGTAGCACAAGAATATTAACATATCCTTGAACAAAACAGAGATAAGCAAAGAGACTTTCCTTTTTCATGTTATTCAACTGTATGAAAAACAAACTGCAAACTGAACATCAATTAAGGACACTTATTAAAAGCACGGGAGCCAAAAATTGCATACAATTATAATTTTCAAACACAGCTCAACGAATACCCGAAGAAAATTGTGTCCACTTGCAGGCTTCCATGCTTCTAAATGCACCTGCTTCAGCGACCCTGGCCCTGAAAGAAAGATTGCATTTTCCGCGTTCATTTGAGTATTCCTACTTGGTGAAAAAATGTCAGATTGCAATAAATTACTCCAAGTCCTAAAATTCCAGGGCAGATTGTGGTACCATTACAAAACGAATCATGCCGTAGCAATTAAGTACAAGTTGGAACAATAACAATCGTCGGGCAGATAACTTTGCAGGCCCAAAATTAGTCGGGCAGGAAACTTTTTAATGCTGAATTTTACTACTGAGCACAACACAACACCCACTGACCTGTATCAAACACTCCGATATGGCCCAACATCAGGTAGATGAGTTGAGGCGCCCTTTCCAAATTAAGTGTGTGCTTTCCTTCACTTGACAACAAAGTGCAAATATTCATAGCGAAGTCGACTTCATTCGGGAGACCAGAGGTCAACGACTGCTCTATTTTCCTGTAGATGCACGGCTCTTGAGGCATTGGCAAATTGAGGGTCTGTCGCATATAATCTGTTAAACGGCACAATCAACTAGATGCTCGAGAAGCATGAATCCGCCGCGTTCGCACAAATTGTATACCTGATTATGATGTTCCTGTGAACAATCCACCCACTAATGCGGCCTGTAGGCGCGTGAGACCGATATGTGTTATGCTCATTCCTAATTCATTTCTTCCATTTTTTAAAGTTTTGTCATTTTGACAATTTTAGTCGGATCCGGTCGAATCCTGGTCACTGCACTGCGGGATGCTTAGGAGCAGCCCTGGGTAAAATCTTAAATCAATCCACCCACTAATGCGGGCTGTAGGCGCGTGAGACTGATGTGTGTTATGCAAAGTCCTTATTCAGTTTCTGCAATTTTTTAAAGTTTTGCCATTTTGGCAATTTTGCTCGGATCCGGTCGAATCCTGGTCACTGCACTGCGGGATGCTTAGGAGCAGCCCTGGGTAAAATCTTAAATCAATCCACCCACTAATGCGGGCTGTAGGCGCGTGAGACTGATGTGTGTTATGCAAAGTCCTTATTCAGTTTCTGCAATTTTTTAAAGTTTTGCCATTTTGGCAATTTTGCTCGGATCCGGTCGAATCCTGGTCACTGCACTGCGGGATGCTTAGGAGCAGCCATGGGTAAAATCTTAAATCAATCCACTCACTAATGCGGCCTGTAGGCGCGTGAGACCGATATGTGTTATGCTCATTCCTAATTCATTTCTTCCATTTTTTAAGTTTTGTCATTTTGACAATTTTGCTCGGATCCGGTCGAATCCTGGTCACTGCACTGCGGGATGCTTAGGAGCAGCCCTGGGTAAAATCTTAAATCAACCCACCCACTAATGCGGGCTGTAGGCGCGTGAGACTGATGTGTGTTATGCAAAGTCCTTATTCAGTTTCTGCAATTTTTTTAAAGTTTTGCCATTTTGGCAATTTTGCTCGGATCCGGTCGAATCCTGGTCACTGCACTGCGGGATGCTTAGGAGCACCCCTGGGTAAAATCTGAAATCAATCCACCCACTAATGCGGGCTGTAGGCGCGTGAGACTGAAATTGCACAGACGGACATACGGACAGAATGAAAACTATATCCGTCCGGTTCCCGGCGGATAACTACAATAGGAATTCTTGTACTGGTTGTTTATATTTATTACCTTAGTCGTATCTTTTTCGAAACATCACTTTATTGCAGTGGCAACGCGGACGCCAAATTGTACTTTTCAGAAATTTTTTAGTACTCCAAGGGGGAATATATGTTTACTTCGAAAATGTAGCAAAATATCGGCCAAAAACGTTCAGGGAATTCTCCACAGAACAACCCCACTCTTATTGAACATTCCAAATTATAGACCAGAAATGTTTTATTCACACCACCAGTTGACTGTCTGGCAATGTATTCCATTTTTTTTTTTTTTTTTTTTTGCAGATACTGTATGACACATTAAGGGATCCAACTCTCCATGGCCGAGCCCCAGCCCCCATAACCAACCCCCATCCTCCCCCCCCCCCGCAAAAAAAAAAAAAACAAAAAAAAAAAAAAAAACAAAACAAAAACAAAAAAAAAACAAGAAATGCATGTTAGTTTGCACACTCTGGACTTCGACCCTTCCTTTCACGTCCAGTCCTGTACCCATTCAAACAAGAACACAACCTTTAAAAGATAAAAAAAAAAAAGAAGTTGAGGAGTTTTTTTTTGGGGGGTGGGGGGTGAGGGTGGCCAAAATACCTCAGTTTTAATGACAGGAGGATCTATGTCCGTGTAGAACATACGATTTAATCCATGGAGAGTACAATATGTAGTTCTGTGGCTTGCCTACGCAATGTGTGAAACATGATTGCCTAGCATAAAGATCACAGCGGTTCTTTTCCCATTTTTGGCATAATCAAAACAGGAATGATATTCCTATGGGCTGTTCCACTGTATTTTAGGATTTAGAAATTTTGAGCTCTGAGAACCTCCTCTTTTAGGCTAGTGTATGCTTATTTTTTTTCAAGTTGGGCCAGCTATTTAGGAGTTCTGAAAAGTGCAATTTCTCTGCGTTCGCTGTACCATTATAGTGTTGCGAAACTACACTACATTCTTTTTTTTTTTGGCTATAATCTAAATATTATGTAAACTTTATCATAACTTCACAAATTTTCACATGCTCCTCCTTTACTTCGTCGTAGCGTTTCAAAGCGCATATCAAAAGTAACATTGGGACTGAAGCATCTCGAGTCTCTGAATTAAGAACTCACTCACCCGAGAGTTTGTGCTGGGAGTGGTTGTAAGCCATGGGTACTGAAGAAGCATAATTGAGTTTCTTTCGTTGTCCAGGTACCTCCTCCTGCCCATCAGTCCTTTTCAGGTCTGGATCTTCCCCAAAGAAATGGACCTTTTCATACAGTTCCAAATATCTGAAAAGGAATATCCGAAACTTTAAATTTCAGATTATGGTAGATTGTAATGTTCGCAAATCGTTGGTAATCAGTCTATTTAATGTCCACAGCCATCCCTCCACCATTCCAGTTTTTCAAACACCGGAAGTAAAGCCTACAACCTGCTGGACTGTTTCTGCCAAAGTCGTGAAACTAGAGGCAATCCCGCACCCGTTTCACTGGAGCTGGGAGTTGTCATTAAGAGTGCGGGATCATATGTAAGGGCAGACATACAAAGGTACACATATATCTATATAGTAGACTCAATTCATATGTATGTTGTCATTTTATTGAAGTCCAAACAATCAGCGTCTTATCACACAAGCAATCATATAGTATACGTATAAGGGGAGAAAAAGACATATATATACACGTTATTTATCTTTACAATTTCAAAATCCCGCACTACTTACACAACTGTGCGGAATTTTTTTTTCCGAAAAGAGCGGGATACGGCCGCACTGTTCTCGGCGCAGTGCGGGATTTTTCAAAAAGCGCGGGCTTCGTGCGCAGCAAATAAAGCCTTGCAGCTGTCCTTGGTGAATTCTTCAGACAGAATCAATACAACAGTTTACAGCCCATCTTGGAAGACAAAATGTGACACCAGTGTTATAAAAGTTGCTGCGTTTGGTATAGATTATTTTGCGTCACTTTACTGAGAGCAAAAAAAAAAAAAAAAGAAGACCGCCACAGGTATTACATCCATTTATTCTTTTAACGGCATCTTTTATTTCAAGAGTTGCGTCAGTAATAACGACCATAACAATCACATTGGTACAGTACTGGTACACTCAGCAGTTTATCGAAACATGCGTGAATCTGCACAGGTTTTATGTGTACCACATGGCTCTATAGACTAAGGCTTGAACGCAACAAGTGGGCAGCTGCATAAAAGCCATATATATGTTACATGCAGGGTCGGCAGATTTCTTCCAACTTGAAAAAAAAAAAAAATCCAAAAAATCGACAAAACTGGAAGAAATGCTGAGCCTATTTTATACGCCTCTTTTGTGTATCTTAAGTTAACGAAAGCTGTAAAAGGACTGAAAAATATGTTGAACGCTTGTTTGCGCTGGACACTGTGCCTTTTTCGGCACGACCCGCGAATTTTTTTTTTAACACTTGACAAGCCTTGCAAGGACTTATATGAATTTGTACGAGCAGCCGTTGGTATCTTTTTTTTCTTGATAGTGATCGAATTTCCTGTGTCATCTCTTCTACTGGCATTACGGCCCTAGGGCCACGAAACTTGGGTAGAAGTTGATTAAAACGTGTGCATGACACTTTTTATTTTCGCGTTCGATTTCGTTTTCTTCTTTAAACGCCATTTGAAAAGAGTGTATTTTTTTTTTTCAAGTAAATGCGGAGCATTTATCGCGCAGCACAGAACACACAGTTGCTCAGCTTTGTGCCAGCTCTCACTGCGTAAATAGATAACACGGCGTATGTCTGATCAGTCAAAAAACCTTAAGTCAACAAAAAACCAAACACTACTCGGCTTATAAGATGTATTCAAGCTATGTTGTTTGCAATATATTATTCAAGAAATAACCCATTGAAGTGTCAAGTGTTTAACATTTCGCTAGCGAAATGAGGTTCTAGTTTTTTGTTCGTTTTTTTTTTTTTTTTGTTTCTTACGCATCCGTGTGATCATGCTTGCCATCACCCCTATTAGTAGACCTCTTATTTTGCCTGTAAGCTGTGTACTTCACATTTTAATATTATGCTCCAGCTTTATGTTTAATTTTGCATAGGTACGCCGTTTACGGCGCACATTGTTTAAACAATAGTTGGCCCATCACCCTCCATTACACTGCAGTTCTTACCCTTTAGTAATGGACTGTAGGAGCTTCACTACTGATCAATTATAGGCTATATTTTTTGTAAAAAGTAAAACGAGGGTGTGCTATAAATGACAAATGCTACTTATATGCATGTAATTACACATGATAATATAATACGCTAGGGATAAAACTTGACTATATAATAACAAAAGGAAAATACAGGAATAACATTAGTTTTCTCCATTGACCGGAAGAAATCCAACCCCGGTTATAAGAAACTCTGTCATCGAGTATTTCATAAAATCCCAATGAAATTCATACACTGAAAATTTTTAAATCAAAGTTTTATTCAGCAGATAATAAACTTAACGGAAATGCAAAGAGAACTTAAAAGATTTTTAAGAATTCTTAGTACAAAACAATTTTACACGTAATAATCAAACAACTACTGAAGGGCCAACCTAAGACATAAAACAACCCGCTCCGAAACGTCCAAAATCGTAACAATTCCCCAATACTGAAAATGTCCAAAACTTCCAAAAAATAAATAAATAAAAAATTTCCAAGGATTTCATTTCTTATGAAAACCCTTATTACACAGATTCATTGCAACATATACAAACTGACGTGCTATAATTTAGCTTAAATACGCTATGGAAAATAACACCCCTACCATATAACAGCAGCGTTAGCGCTGGCCTTCCAGAAAACCGTTGGGATCTAAAAACCGCGTTACAGGCTCCCCACCAAGCATTTTTCAATACAAAGTACTGGTGCCTTTTGAAACACCTACCCTTTCCCCTCTGCTCAACCTCCTCCATGCAAAAATAAGCTGTAGTAACATTTATTTTGATGTTATTAACGGCTTCTCTAAATAACAAATACAAGCCAACATACACAAAATGCAGTATAATCCTTGACTAGGTCGATGAAAAAATCAAGTCTGTTTATTAAAAAAAAATCCTCTGTACAGTTCTAAGCAAATAAAAAAAAAAAAAAAAAAAAAAAAAACCAGTTCTCAGGGCAGTTCTAAGCAAAGTAACAAATTATTGAAACCGAGATGACATTATGACTTAATTTTTTTATTTATTAATTTTTTTTTTTTTAGATCATAAGAAAGCAGAGAAATCGAGGGCAGCAAGAAATGTAGAAAAAAGCTAACTTGACTACGTCTCGAATAGTACGTCTATCCCCCGTGGGGGATATGGTGTTTGTAAAGCTGTTGCGTGTTGACAACGCAAAATTTAGAAGTGGAAGGATAGGTAGACGTAGTGTCTAACATTTAAACGAATCCATCCATTAACCAGTAGGCGCGTGAGACTGCCGTATATACGCTAAGTCCAGCGCCGATTTTGCAAAGGCCGCCATTTTGTCAATTTTTGCCCGATCCGGAAAATTCTTGGTCATGCACTGCGGAAGAATCCAGAGAAGCCGTGTACAAAATTTGAACCGAATCCATGCATTAATGTGGCCTGTAGGTGCGTGAGACTGCCGTATATATCCAGAGAAGCCGTGTACAAAATTTGAACCGAATCCATGCATTAATGTGGCCTGTAGGTGCGTGAGACTGCCGTATATATCCAGAGAAGCCGTGTACAAAATTTGAACCGAATCCATTTATTAATGTGGTCTGTAGGCGCGTGAGACTGAAGCGTGACAGACGGACAGACAGACGGACAGACCGAAAAGTTCAAAACTATGTCCCTCCGTTCCACGGGGGATAATAATTAACAGAATTCCAAAAGTGATGAAACACGATCAATCAAAATTGTCTTCAAACTCCATTGCACGAAGTTTACTGCATGAAGTTTTTTTCACTTTAAGCTCAAAAACTTGGAAGTTTATTTTTCGTGATTTCGGATTTCACGAAAATTTCTACCTGCATCTTTAAAATCAAAAAAAGTTGTCTGGCCCGTTCATAGAAATCCGTAAAATCTGATCAAGTCTTTTATCACCCAGACGGTTCCTGTTCTTGGTTTTAATAATATTTTGAGCGCTAAAACCTCGCTTGCAAGTAGCAGAGTTCATTGGAACGAGCAGAAAATATTCCATAAGGACAGCAAAGTTCGATATGTGGTCAGGAGCTCCCGTGCAAAGTGTGACGCGGTGGTCTCTAAAAATCCGCGTTACTGTGACGCAGTGGGTTTTGAAAAACCGCGTCACAAGCCCCCAAAAGCGCTAAAATCCGCGTTAAAACGCCGTAATCGCGAACGCTGATATGTTTATTTATTCTGCTAACTCAGTTAAATCTACATTTTACTTCAGCCTTTATTACAGTCGAGCGAAAAAATCAAAGCGGCACAAGGCATGTATTGATCAATCGTGGCTGAGAACTTGATAAGGTGTCTATTGCACCCTCGGAAACCATTCAAACAATAACACTCTGTAATTGTGGCAACACTCTGGCTACAAAGAAAAAAAATATATATAAAAAAATTCACAACGAAACGCAACTCCCAAAACAATATCGTTAAGAAAATTGCAGGCTAGCGGTAACATCAACCGCTCGACACTTGATCAGCAACTTGACTACGGCTCGAGAAGTACGTCCATCCCCCGTGGGCGATATGGTTTTTGAAAGGCTGTTGCGTGTTGACTACGCAAAATTTAAAAGTGGAAGGATAGGTAGACGTAGTGTCTTACATATAAACGAATCAATCCATCAACCAGTAGGCGCGTGACACTGCCGTAGGAACGCAAAGTACAGCGCCGATTTTAAAAAATCCGCCATTCTGTCAATTTAAGTCGCATCCGGAAAATTCTTGGTCACTGCACTGCGCAAGGTCCAAGGAACCCGTGTGTAGAATTTGAAACGAATCCATGTATCAATGTGGCCTGTAGGCGCGTGAGACTGCCCTATATACGCTAAGCCCAGTGCAGATTTTCAAAAGTTCGCCATTTTGTCAATTTTAAGTGAAATCCGCAAAATTTTTGGTCCATGCATTGCGAAAGGGCCAAGAGAAGCCGCGTACAAAATTTGAAACGAACCCGTCTGTTAATGTGGCCTGTAGGCGCGTGAGACTGCCATATCTACGCTAAGTCCAGTGCCGATTTTAAAAAGTCCGCCAATTTGTCAATTTTTTTCCAATCCGGAAAATTCTGGGTCACTGCACTGCGGAAGGGTCCAGAGAAGCCGTGTACAAAATTTGAAACGAATCCATCCATTAATATGGCTTTAAGGCGCGTGAGACTGAAGCGTGACAGACGGACAAACAGGCCGAAAAGTTAAAAACTATATCCCTCCGTTCCACGGGGGAGATGATTATCACTGGGGAGGGTACGGGCTCGGTAAGTTTTTTCCCCGGGTGGAATAAAACCATCTATTTTGCTTGTTTTTTTTTATATAATGCGGAAGGGAACTTTAATTTCCACTGCGGGAAGGAATGGAACAAACGTAAGAGTTTTAAACAATAAAATAATGAAGAATTTTATTGCTTGAGATTTTACACTTAAAGATGAAAAACAGTATTCATTAATTCCCGAAGCTAAAATCGAGACCATAAAGGGTCTTAATGGACAAATGCAAGACTTAAATGTACCAATGTCAGTTCTGTGTAGTTTGTCTGCACAGATAAACTCACCACAATTTAGATTTCGGTTACCGAAAAAAAATCCTGATTAAGAAAAACTATCGATTTCTTTCTGAGTTCCTAACTGGCATAAGGATCAGGTGTTGAGCCACTCCCCCTTCAATGCACGAGACAGTCACAGGGGTGCACATAAGACCTTCACATTTCGCCATGGCGAAGGTGAAATCCATTTGGCGAAGGTCAACAGATTCATCTTCGCCAATTTGGCGACGGTGAATTTTAGGCAAAAAATATTATAATAAATTCAAAATATGTTACAGCTATCCTATTGACAAACACAAACAGTGACGACACTCGTTCAACTTGTCCATTTATCCACACCATAACTGTGCGCCTATTCATTTTTACTTGATAACAGATTACCATATTTGTAATTAACAAATTAAGTTACAGTTCTAGTAAGAGAGTTAATTTGGCGAACGTGAATTCGATTTGGCGAAGTTCAGCTGAACGTCCTTCGCCAAATTGGCGAAGGTAAAAAAATCGTTATGTGCACCCCTGCAGTCATGTCTATTTACTCGTGTACTTGTTTCTGATAAGACAATAAGTTAACATAATGATATCACAGTGATTAGTACTACCCTAAATAAGCTGGGTGCATCCTAATCATTCAATGAAAAAAGGTTTCTTCCCACTTTCTTTAGAGCCAAAATTTTCCGTTTTTACACAGGGTAGGGAAAAGTATCTTCTTCCATAAAGAAAACTAACCTTGGGAAGGTATGAGGGGAACGAGGAACAATCCGAGCGTAAGGGTCATGGGCGGGATGGGGAGGGAGGAGAGTCCTCGACTCAAACTAGAGCAGCCAATGCACACAATACGAAGAGTACAGCCTTCCAACAAACTTTCAATCGGCACCTTTTTAGTTTCTTCTTTTTGTACACAAAAACAAATGCCCCCCCCCCCCACCCCGACTTTACTCATAATTCCCAAATAACGATTTTCCATTTTTCTTTTCACTCAAAAAGAGACAGTCATTTCTGCAAACATATTCATAACTGCGTGGTGTGAAGGTGATCATTTTTTATCCGAGTCCGAAGTTTGTCTCTGCACCAATTTTCCTGTACGCATTTTTAATCCGGGTCCGGAAGGTGGTCAAGACAGACAGGTTTTATCGTGCATATTTTTACCTGAATCCGAAAGATGGTCACTACAAATAGGTCCTACTTCACGGCTTTTATCCGGGACTTGAAAATGGTCGTTTAAATTGATTTTACAGTCCGGACAAAATGTGACAGAATATTTCGAACCTACCGACTAACATTCCCACCAAGTTTCAACCTTCTCTGATGTTCGCAGACAAAGGGATCCTACATACAAGATTTAATGTATTGACGTCATACCCCTTTATTAATTTTAAAAGCCGATGCAGCCGCCCGACTGACAAATCGAATACCATTACAAAATTTGAAGTAGGTACTACTTTCCGCTATCGAGATATTTTGCACACAAGATATTGTTCAAATTATATAAATATTTTAAGTGATAACGTCATTTGCCGCTTTCGTTCGTTCTGGTCGCAACAAAATTTGATAGAATCTTTCGGACTTACTGAACAACAATTTCACCAAGAACTTTCTTCGATGTTCAGCGGCTGAGAAATTGTGCACACAACATGTTTACGCAAAAAGCCAACAGAAAATGCTGTGTTATGTTATGTCCAGCCAGCCGCGAAAATTTGTGCACTGGTTAACAAAGTTACCACCTAACCCCTCCCTCCCCGCCGCTCATGAACCCCACTCGTTCATCCGCTCACCTGGGAACGGCTCTGAACTGCGTTTGAGAGTTAGCGTGTTAACAAAGTCTTCCCTCCACAACACATTTTGACGTCATGCGTTGCGCTATATTCACCAAATAATTACTATAAACCGTTGAACCCATCCAAGGCAGTATCCTAACAAGTTAATTAGATATTTCGTTCTGCAGTTACAGTAATGACACAACTGTCACGTTCAATCTCAAATTCAATCTCAACCGGAGCGCCAACCCAAGGCGTAAACCCACCAGGTTCGAAGCTGATCAGAATTTTCGTTAGACTTATCGTATCAACAAAATCAAGTATCTACAACAGAAGCACACACTACATACTCATTCACACACACAAAACGCATAAAAAATCTCCTTTATGGAGGAAAGAGAAAAACTTCAACTACAAGTGCTGTTCAGGAATTTTTTAATCTTGAACAGAAGAGGGACAAATCGGTATTCGCAATCGCTTTGATGCTGACAGGACTATATTCAATTTACTGAGACACGACCGCCTGTCAAAATCGCCAAATGCTTTGGTCACAATAAACTGGAAAGACAAAATTTGTGTTAAGTAGTTTTTGGTTTGGAAGCCGTTTTTTTTTCAAAGAATAACTATGTCGCAGTTTTTTTTTTCTTTTTCAATAAAGCAGACCACGGTAGAATAGTTTAGTCTCAGATTGTTTTTCATCAAGTGACTGCAGTCATTCAGATTAATATGTACGTCATAAAGATGACAATTGCAAAGTCAAAATATTTCGATATATATATTCTTGTAACACAGCAAAACACATAAACTTAGAACTGTTCAACAATGACACTGAATCCAACGCTAAAGGCAGCAGAAAATATTTCATAGCGCAGCAACTTTCTTGTGAGCTTTCCACTTATTGATTAGCACGTTAGACTTAACCACTATCCAAAAGTGCAATACGTTACTGTTTACAAGTGCCTGAATGCGTAAGCATAAACCAGGGGAAAACCCAGCTAAACAAAATTGCCCGACTGATTATCGATCTGTTTATTACAGTGCACGAATATTGCAGCATGGTGCCACTAGTAAAAGGCTTTACCAAATAAATGGTAAGTTTGCAAAAAGTTTAGTTGTTTTAACACTTTGGTACTGTTTGTTTTTCTATTCGAAAAAAACAATTTAGCCTCTTTACCTTATGTATATGTAGCGCAGTGCTTGTGCCACATTGACACAGGCCACTGGAAGGTGCAAGTCTTCCGCGACATCTTCCCATTTCTGTTCCTCGTTTACCTGAAATTGGACTTACTGCGTTTTCATCCTGAACATCATCCACCAACACATCATAACCAACTCAGCGCTCTATCAGTGCTTTTACATATACTATTTTTCAGAGTTATTGGGTGTAACAATAAATGGCTAAATTATGAAATATAATTTTTGAATAAATCAATCATTGCTATGTCTTTCTAACGAACTTTGGTGACATGCACAAACAATACGCTGCCCATATAGAAAATTCATTTTCCTCTCAAAGAACCCAATTATCACTGATGAACCTCCGTATTTTAAATACTTGCACTACGTGGCTTAGCCTGGAACCTGCATATACTACAGTCAGAAACCGAAGGATATACACGGCAAGCCCTCAATTATTTAGAAACCAGTTTCATTTTTTGTCTCGGCATAGGAGCTTATTTCCGGAGATAAATTATTTGTGTGATGTTAAGAATCTCAGAATTACCTGAATGAAGCCTGTAAGATCAACTGGGTTACACGCATAAATTGCGGGAAATCATTAAAATCACAATTTTAATGAATTTCAAACTGTTTGACGTCATGTTTAGGAAGTCTTCATGTAAACTACTCCAGGCTTTATTTTAAATGCTTTACTAGTTCGATTCACTAGCCATCAAGGGCCCGGTAATATAAATTTCTACCAACAGACCCATCATCCAAGTGTTTATTCTTATGCGCTTGTTCATACAACACAGCTGGATCAGGATTAGGAATGAGAGCGAGACTGGCGGGACAAGTGAGGTGATATCGACTTAAATGGAAATGAGTGGAATGGGGATTGACCAAAGTTGTCTTGTCACAGTGTCACCCCTAGCGGGATCATTATGGGTCCGATCGATGGGCCGGGGGGACCGCTGGGTAAGGTGCAATCAATCAAACTATGTAATATCCAAATGAGCACCTCAAATGTAGGTACGAGGGGGAGGAGAACGAATGGCTACAGTAGATCCAAATTGGTGAAATTGAAAGGACCATCTTCCATAGCTCAAAATGATTTTTATTTGTCAGGTATCGCATAATAAGGAATATTTCAGTCGAAAGGGTTGGCAAATTTGCGTCCGGCATATTAAGTTTAGTTAAAATTGAACATTTTGTTGTCACCAAATACGATATACTCTAACCAATTCTATCTCCTCTCCCTCGTAAATGACCTATTTTAATATCTTTCCAAAAAAAAAAAAAAAAAAAAGAAGAAGAAGAAGAAGTAGTTAATTTTAAGTTCTTCTATCTTCCCTCTGACAATACACCCCTTCTTGCACGCGACACACAACTAGTTTCCCAGTGGATGACCAGGAATTTATTCCCTGGGCTTTAAACCATGTCTCAATGACATTGCAGTGAACTTGTTGTGAAGTAAGAAACAACTAATTCAGAGCCAACCTTTTCCCATCCACCACGAACAGTCACTACTCGGTAAAGATGGAACAAGTCAACCTCTCGGCCACCCAATGTTGGAAGCTGTCTTAAATGAGTCCTGAAACACATAGAAAACGAAAGTAGTAGAACATATAAGTAGTAATACACACCGTTCTACTATGCACATGGTAGAACGATATTCTAGCGTAAGTAAGAGTATTACGGGGTGCAACAGAAAGACTTTCTTACCCTCTTCCTAAATGAAAGCGCCTCAGACTATCGAGAAAACTGTCTCGTTCTTTCCGATACATAGAAGAATTTTCGTCCATAAATTTCTCCATATCTGAGAGGCAGTTCGGTCACAGTAGTCCGTTGTGTTCCTCTTCGGTATCTGTAGTTTCTCTAACTAATTGATACAGTTTTTACACCGACTTACAGCTCCCACAATAGAATTCTTAATGGTATAATATCCATCATGTCTGAACACAAACCAAGACGTTTCCTTGATTTAATTTCCACTTTTTGCAGAGCAAATACACACACACAGCGCAAGTAAACAACGTGCAGTTACGCTAGGATGCAAGACGAATCCTTAATGCCCATTGCTAACAATATCCTCAACGCCGTACACAAAGCCGCAACGGATCAGAGCCCATATTGTGGACAGTGCAGCGTTAAAATCGACAAAATATTCGCCTGAAAACATAATGAGCATGTCAATATTCAATATGGCCGAGAGGGGCCTCAACAAATGCTCCGTGAAGACTAAACAGATGGTTAAAATGGCCGCGCCCATGGCGTGTATTTTCACACAAAAGAAAGATGCTTTTTTCCATAATGACGAAGTATTTCCCCAAATTTGTAATCGGACCGTGGTAAAAACCTTTAAGTTAACACAACAATTGCACCGTTAGAAATACAACCGCAACCCTAACGATATCTTTTAGGAAATCACATTTCGGCCAAAACACCAACATGACAGGTGCGCTGAAAGTATGGTGCATTGCCGCGTTGTTGTCCAACATCTAGCCTCTACAGCGGTTCGGTATGTTGTGCTAACATCTGTTTACCCCGCAGAACCACTGGGGATTCCGCAAAAATAGTACTCCTTGAGAGGTACTACTTTTATAATATCAATCCACTCTGTGCTTATGCATCAGAAGTTAATCTTTTCAGAGGTCAGATATTTCATAACAACGATTATTACCGAAAATAACCACTTATCCCGCACGTCAATTTGGACATGTAAGAGTGCATAGTGCACTTAAGAGCGCGTTATGGTGTTGCATACAACCTTGTAATCCATTTACTGTCTAATTAGACCACAGGATAGTTAGATACTAAAATGATAATAATAAAGCGATAACAAAAACATGTAGATCTAAAATACAACTATCAATCTTACCAGAGTTGAAGCTGTTGCTGTACGTGCTCAAGTGAAAACCTCTGAGTATGTGCATTTGCTCACAAAATTTGGGGGAATTGCAATCTCTCAGTTTCAGTTGAAAACGTAAGTTTGAAACATAGAAATTTTTTTAATTTGGGATGACTGAGTGCGAAATCGCTAATCTTGTAACTGACCTGGAAGTAGTCTAGCCCGGCCAGAAGTCTCATGGGACTTCTAGCCTGACAGGCCAGAAATCACATGGAACGTCTGGACGGATCGGCCAAAAGTCTCCTTTCCCTTTTATTCGTCTGAATGACGTCTCTCCCCCTCTGGCGGGTCGGACTGGCCTACCCCTTCCCCCTCTCAGTCTATTTTAGGAAGGAGACTTCTAGTCAATCTTTTTTTAGCAACGAGACTTCTGCATGGTCTACTTTTAAATCATTATTATTTTTCATTCATTCTTTTTTTCTTTAAGTTTTTTTTATTGATGACGTCATGCATGACGGCATTGATCTAAATTTCAAACTTCTGTCATTTCCATCATTTGCTATCAACAAAGTGAGATGATGACATAAACATGAATATATCAAAAGAAGAAGTTTAATGTCAATGGTGTCATGCAGTGCTGTCAAACTTATTTGAATTGTAGAGACATTTATGTGAAAAACTGATCGCCTTTCGTAAAGAGAGAGGACTTATTACTCGCTGCGTTTGCCTCAATGTCGTCAACAATGCTGAAGAGTATGCAGATTATGCATGTAATGATACTCATGTACCAAAATGCAAAACATAACATGAAAAGATTAACTGATGAGTCAGATCAACCTCCTGCAAAGAAACAAAAGAAGTAACATACAAGAAGGATATAATGCAAGTGGGTTAAGGAAGAGGAATAAGCCTACAGGTGGACATGCACATCAAGAAGTGTTTGGAACCTGAAAATTAATCTGACTTGCTACTGGAAATGCAACAGCAACAAAATCGCATCACACGACATTTGAAAGAAAGATTAGACATCGGAATAGTACAATGTCGTTTTCGCTGGATTAAAAAAGTAACAACAAATGAAGAGGGTGTTGTTAGAACGTGTGGATAATACTCATCTGAGCACTCAGACTTTTAGAGCACTCAATGAAATAGATATTGATAACGATTTGCCAAATGCATTCAAGGATTTGCTCAGCAAGTTTAATGTGCATGAACGTCAAGGATCTGGATAGGTGTTGGATAAGATTCTCCGGATTGAAGTTCATACAGTTACAATGGAACCATTGCAAGCTTGCAGCTACATTGAATTGCCAAAGAAGATATATATATATATCTATATAAATATATATATATATATATAAAATAAAATCCATAGTAGCACTCGTAGTCAAACCACTGAAAAAGAAAAGCAAACACCAACACCAGACAACACGTAAAATTCATGAAAATAGTTTCTTTTAGTTTACTTCCATTTTCGCCATCGACACATGTATTCAAATACGCGTGTTTATGTAAGATATACATATACGACAGGCCACTTCATTTCTTTTAAATCAAACTGACGAACAGACTGATTTCAAAAGTTATAGAGGGCCAGTTGTTCTCTCCGAGATTTAAAAAAATAACACTTTGTTAACAGACTAACGCTTGTGTACATGCGCAATATCCCAATGGCGCAAAGGTTTTTTCTTAAATTTTACCAACAAACAGGCGAACGGACAGATACGACCTAATTAATAACAAGGCTTGACGAACGGACACCGTTACCTCAGCGTAGTAAGATAAAGATAAATTTTTCTAATAATAAATAACATGAATGGACGACCCGGGCTAACACCGCTTAAGCAATCCAATAGAGTAAATCACGTGACAGCAAGCCACGAGTTTGATTTGCTAATACAGTTGCAATGAAAAAATGCATGATCAGAACCAACTAACATTACTGAAGTAATCCACGCTGCTATATATAAAGTTACACATTAGCAAGCTTGCCTGATTTGCTAAACTATTTACTTCTAACGATGTCATGTGAGGAAAGGGATTGCAAAAAGAGAGAATCCCATGTCCAAGGACACGACACCCAGCTAAGCTGGCTATTATAAAAAATAAAATAATTTTAAGGCAAGACTGGACAACTTGCCGTTTTATCTAAAAAACCGAAACAACATTAAATAACATAAAATAAGGTCATCATTGGGTTATAGAAGTCAGAATTCGGTGACAATTTAGTCTTGTTTCAAAGGTCAGCTCCGAGAAGTAGCTCGGAGATATCCATTTAAATTTTTAATCTAAACGGTGGGGGGAAACGAAACAACAAGTGTACGGGCCGTCTCCCGTACCACGCTTACTTCCCTTCCGATACACTTTCCCACACCTGTTTGTAATCAGGCGGGGCAGCCATAAAAAGTCCAACTGGTGTGCTGGGAACTCTTCCTCCGTAAACGGCAGAGGATTTTGAAATCCCAGCGGTGGTCCTTCCTCCTCCAGCTCCGTAAGACTCTCAGATTCAGGCGGTGGTCCTCTACTGGAAGCTTCCCCTTCCAGCTCTGTAGGCTCTTTGTGCGGCTAGGGAGAAGAATCATGGACAGATCGTCCCTCCAAGCCCAATCCCGAAGTAGGCATTAGCTATAAACATTACATTTTAGAAGGTCTCTTCACTTTTCTTAGACTCATGTTTTTTATGCTTTATTTTCCATTATATTAGGTAATTTCTTCATTCAACTGCTACAGATTTTACTTCTTTCTTTTGTCAGTTTTCGGTTGCAACGGTGATGGGTCACAGGATCTCAACACAATCAGAAGATCCCGTGGCGTAACTGATTGTTCTGGTAAACCCTCTGTTTCTGATTCTTTTAAATTAGTTTTGTGCCAAACGCTCCTTTAAGTCTTCTGTTGAAAATTTCCTAATTTTTCGGGTAGTTTAAGGGATTTTCAGAGGATTCACCGGACAAATCTTCATCCAGAGTCTCACGATATAGCTTCCGGTTTAGCTTTACATTCTACTTGATTTCTCTTCGGAAATTCTGGAATGAAAACCCTTTTCACCCCATTACAAACAAAATTCTTCGACATAGGGGTTAAAATCATATTTTACCGCTCTAATAGTAGGATATGTCCAATAGAAGATCCCGTCAAAATCTGCTTGGTTTCCATGCGTTGGGATGTGATCCAGGCGCCAACACCCCAACACATGACTAAATAATTTAAAACTCGAATAATAACACAGGCGATGAAAAAGAATCCAAGTGTAAGTGATCAAATGGGCTTGTACAAAAAGGAGGTACCCAATCATCCTTTCCAGGTGCTTGTTTATTATTGATTTTCCGAATATGTTGCCACACAACGTACAAATTAAGCAAAAACTTATAGTGGTGTGCAACCCAGAAAAATGACGTGTTTGTAAATTTTGACCTCCCGTGTAACAGGGAAATCTCTACCACATTCTTTACACAAGTTCCCAGTAGGATCTTCTTTATCTGGTCTTACAGGCGATTCTGAACTCAATTACTTACCAATCGATTAACCCACGGCCTTCTTTAACCCGGAGATATGCGGACTACTCCTGGTGCTAATCCCTGGCAAGCTTGAAATACTGAAGACTTACACGCTACCCGCACCATATCTTATCAATTGTAATAGCTCAGTGTGCGACTCTATCACCATAAACTCGGGTTGTCTCATATTTCTTTGAGGTCTCTGCAGTACAGATCTTCTTTCTGTAGCTATTTTTTTCACTTTTGTATTTTGTTTGTGTTGTTTTCTTTTTTTTACACTTGTCAATGGCTCTATCTACCCACACATTACTTTGTTCTTAACCTGAAGAAAGGGTTTCATGTGATTATGATGCACTTACAAGGGAAACTGATTTTCGAGATTATTCAATTCTGTAGACCGCGTCTGAATTGGCCTCATTTGAACAATGGCCTCCAGTACCACACTGTTCAGACAACTCCTCTCTTGATGTTCTACAGCTTTCTGTAGATATTTCAGAGTTATGTGATTTTTTCAGCATATCTTGAATATGCTCGACCTGTTCTGATGCGTTGAATAATTCTCTATCTATAATGTTGGGTGGAAACGCGTCTGCAGGTAAGGCATTTTCTCTTCCAAATATTAGGGAACTTTGTGTGTATCCTGCAGTACATGATTTACAACTTCGAAAAGCCATAGTTAGAAATGAAAGAAGTTCATCCCACTCCGAGACATTCTCTTGTATAATCGTTGATAGCATCTGTTGTAATGTGCGATTGAATCGTTCTGTTATGCCATCATCTTCTGGTCTTCTAGGACAAGTTGGCGATTTTTCAATGTCTAAAAGTTGTTAGACCACTCGACTCACATTGGGTTCAAACTGAGTACCTTTATCGGAGTGCATCTCTGATGGACATCCTAATCGGCATATCCATTACTTGACAAGAACATCAGCTACTGTCTCAGCTGTCTGATCCGGTAAACCGTAGGCTTCGACCCAGCGGGAAAACATATCAATCACTACCAAAATGTAGATATTTCCTTTGCTGGTTTCAACCAAAGGTCCCATAATATCACATAATTTTCTCTCAAGGGAACTCCCATCACATTTTTCTTTAAGGGGGCACAATAGGACTTTGGTGGTGATTTCTTCCTCTGGCAAGAGGTACAAGTGCGCACTCACAGTTCCGCTCCTAATCTCAGACCAAAAGTACCTAGTCTGTAACTTAGAGTGAGGTTTTCCTACTCTAAGATAATCTGTCGTGAAGGAATCATGGTAATGATATAATAACTTTTACTGGTACACTTCTGGTATCACTAACTGATACAAATTTCTCCGAAGTTTATTCTAAATGAAAGTCCGTCTTCTATGATTAGGTTCTTTCAGATTGCTGCGAAACTCTTCACTCCTTTGCCGAAATTACAAATGTCTTGCCAGCTGGGCTTTATTCCTTCTTACAACCGCTTGAGTACTTCTTTGAGAATTGGATCTTCTTGCTGGGCCTTTATCATAGACTCTTCGGTCCAAGTAAATGGAAATTGGTTGTCGACTTCCCTTATTTGCTCGCTACTTCCCCACTGCTGGAAGAGTAAACCACATCGACGACCGCATATTCACAGGAAATTTCATTGATCTCATCCATGTTTTCTAAAGCCTTTAGTAGACAAAGGTTATCTTTGAATTCTTCCAAGGTTGGATCAGAACAAGAATAAACACAAAGACAGCGATTTCCTCCATAAGGAATCCTGCTCATTGCATCAACATTGCATCAATTTTTGTGACCAGGTCTTGGTTGGATCTCGAAGGCGTTCTCCGAGAGAGCATCTATCCAACTTGCTAACTCGCTAAGATAAAAGATATAGCAAAGAAGCATGGTCGGTTTTCACCATAAAATGATTTTTCCATAAATAACACCACTACAGTTCATTCGCAGACATTCGCCACATGAAATTCGATTGCAAACTTTGCGTCACTCAGCTGAAGATACTGAAATGTATTAAATGGTGGAGCATGGTCCACGAGGAGGTATTTCAGTGATTACACACAAATATGCAAAAGCCAACAACCCCTACATTCCAGACTATGATGTGACCAAGTCAACAAATTACATCCCTTACTTTGACTCCAGCAATCTCTATGGGTGGAGTATGGCACAAAGTTTGCCAGAATGCGGATTTGCATGCGTAGAAGATCCAGAATCTCTGGACTACATGAAAGTGCATGAAGATGCTGAGACAGGATATATTTTAGAGGTAGATCACGAATACATAGATGAAATCCATGATCAGCATAGTGACTATCCAGTAGCTGCTGAGCAGAAAACTGTCCGAATCACTGAATTGTCCGAATAAGTCATAACCTAAGAAAGCAGTTGGAAATGAAATGTAAACGGAAAAGTTGATTCCCAATCTCAGTGGCAAGGAAAGTATATGGTACTTATCGAAATTTGCAGCAATACGTATCTCTTGGATTGAAAGTGACAAAGGTAAATGGAGCCATTATGTTCTTGCAGAGTAAATGGCTAACTAAATACATAGATGTCAACTAAAAGAAGAAAAAATGGCAAAAAAACACTTGAAAAATACTTTTACAAATTGATGAACAATGCCATATTTGGCAAAACCATGGAAATATGAGGAAACGAACCAATGAAGAAATGGTTCACAATGAGAAACGTTTCAAAAAGGGTGGTGGCTAAGCCAACGTTTCAAAAATTAAAAAGTTTCAATGAGGATTGACAGCAGTACACTGCTTCAAATCATATCGAATTTTGAACAAGCCCATTCAGATTGTGTTTTCAATTCTGGATCTCACCAAAAATCTCAAGTATGATTATCACTACAATTACATGAATAAGTATCTAGAGGCAAAAGTCAGTGACACAGACAGTTTGTATTACGACATACCATCCAGGGATATTTACAAAGATATGCAACAGGATATTCATTTTTTTATACAAGTGATTATCCAAAAGATCATTTCCTGCATTCCACTGTGAACAAGAAGGTGTTGGGGAAAATGAAAGATGAAACTGGATGAGTACCCATTGAGAAGCTTGTAGGACTTTGACCGAAGATGTACGGTTAACTGTATGGTTGTGAAGGTTGGTCAATCACCATTTGATGACAAGCGCTATGTGTTGGATGATGATTAATACGACGTTAACTCATGGGCATTATACAACACACAGTGCAACCCATGAATGCATGAGTTAAAAGGCAACCACCCCAGAGCCAAAAACAGAACTTATGAAAAATAAGCCTGTAGCAGAGCGAGGACCTGAGCTTAATGCTGTTGTCACTACAAAGTCAACAAAGAAGATGAGTCTAGATTATTCACCGATTATGATATCCATCAGTGGAGAAAAATATATTAAACTGGTGAAATACCAACAGCAAGTGATGGTTAACACTCGTGAATATACCACAGAATGACCACAGAATGACAAATGCTGAAGAAGCAAGTGACGTCAGTGGATCACAGCAAAAAAAGCAATGAGTTGTCATCATGAGCTCAAACTCGCAACAATTTCTGAATCACCAGAGTAAATTGACGATCTGTTATTGTGGAATTTTCATTATCCTATCTCCTACAGATTGAACCTTGGTGGAGGATTATTTTGAATCTTTACCAATGCCAAGATTTCATCTACAAGTGTCAGAAGATCTTAGTATGAAATTCATTGATCGTGACGCTAGACGCTATGATCACGCGCAATGCATAACACTGGAGCTAAGTGTATGATGCTTGGCAAGGATTTGAAGCTTAGCTTCGAGCCAAATGGGCATGTACAATTAATAAAAGACTACAAAAAGTTTGAATAAATTGACACCATCAAACCTTGTCAGTGTGAACGTGATTGGATTGGATCAATGTTACAACATTTCTGGACACTGATCCCATTGGGCGATAATAGGGATTTTTGCATATTTACATTTCAGGCCATTCTGAACATTTTTTAGTTTTTTACCCTTGGATCCCCCATAAGGCGAGAAATTGTGATCATGGGATAGTTTGACGTTTCAGACAATTCTGATCATTTCTAATTTTAGCCCCAAAGCTATATGGCTATATAGAATATATGGCAGATATGCCAACCTCAATAGCGCATAACGCAAACTACTGGGCCGATTTGAACCATTCTTTTACAAAAATGTTCAGTTGGGCCTTATCTTTCTTACTAAAATAGAGAGACAACACATTTTGAATGAATTCAAGATTAGTGATACCCTAACTGCGCAGGTTGAAGATGGCCACTTTGGTCGATTGATTAAAATTAAACGAAATAAAAAATGAATTGGATTATCTGCTCCCTTTTGGAAGAAAGTGAATGACAACTTGCAGAAGCTGTACAACATTGGCTTTAAATTGTACGTAACAAAATTAAAGTGCTTAGAAGTGATTACATACTACGACAGCTTTGTACACATCTTTCATTTTGAGAAAGACTATACCTCCCAACATCAGCTTCAATGAAGACGAATTGACAATACTGCTGGAGACAATGCCACAAATAAACAGTGTGTTATTTGACGAGTTGGTATCGTCAACATCCAGTCTTTTGATTGATGAGAAGAGTGACATTATAAAAAAGAATTTCTACATAAGGTACAGAATCCTATATTCTGCAGAGATCAAATAGTTAAAATGTGTTTTGTATTGTGAACATAGATGTTATTTTCAAACAGATTTTGATATTCTTTCTGAATGATGAATTGACTCGCTTTGGATTTTAGGAAGAAGAGCTTTGGCACTAAGATGCCTTTTGGGACTTGACACACTACAACCTTGACGTAATTGAAGTACACAGCAAGTTTATTGGTATACAGATATTTTGCAAGAATTAGTCGACAATTTTAATCACAGACTTCATGGATCCTTACCAAATGGATTATCACCGGTAGATATTATCAAAAACATTGAATCCAAAGTGTGGAAGCAAATGTATATTAACATATTGAAATCAAAGAAAAGGCCAAAACCCTCAAGTTTCACACATGAATTATGTATTTGAAAGGGATTACCACATAAAATGGACACAAGAAATGCTCATTGTCACACATAGTTGTAAGAAGCAAGGAATACAATTGCATCGTGTCAAAAACGTCTTAGACGAACATATTGATGACTATTCCTACGAGGAATTACAAACTGTTACAAAAGACATTCAATCCGCATACAAAATTAAAAAAGACACGAAAAAGACGAGACGTGCAAGAATTATTTGTCAAGTGGTTAGGCCGGCTAAAGAAATTTAATTCCAGTTGGATTAAAGAATCTGATATTCAAGCACCATGAAGCATCCGTTTCTTTACCAAGAGGTATTGTAAAAACATCTCTTGTTTATGTGAAAGCGCTTATTTAACAAAGTCGTTCAACCATTTCCTAATAATATTTTATGGCTCTATTCTGCCAATGATCATTTGCACATAGGCATGAAAGGAGTGACATTTCATCAAAATATTCCAGAGGATATTGAACAGCGTTTCAACCGAAACAGAATATTTGATTCATTAACACTTGACAAGCCTTTGGCTGCAAGGGGTTTTTGAATTTGTGCGAGCAGCTGTTGGTATCTTTTTTTCTTGAGAGTGATAGGATTTCTTGTGTCATCTCTTCCACTGTCACTACAAGCCTTAGGGCCACGAAACTTGGGACTTGCATATACGCATCCAGTCCGTCAACGTGTATATGCAATTTAGTCATCATGTACTCAACAAGTTTTCATATTACTTTATCTAGTAATGCTAACATGAACTATTATCCTAGCCTCTAATTATCAAATTCATTTGCCTCATACATTATATTTGAAAGGAAAATATAAAGTTGCCTTACCTGGAATTCAATACCCACATACATGGACGACACTGAGAGAATGAATGGACTATATCATTGATTATCGGTCTTCATTAAATGATATGTTTCATGAAGTTGCCATTCCATATGGTTACTATATATCCATACCTGAAATATGTGATGCCGTAAATGAAGCATTAGCAACAGATATTAATGAAAACTCTATTCGGTCAAAGTATAATAAAATTTGAGGAAGAGTTTTTCTTACTTTGAAAAATAATTATGAAATTGCCTTTTCTACCGGATAGCTGAGCTTTTAGGATTTATATTAGATCAATGGTATAGACAATCTGGTCCTGCTGAACATCAAGTAGATGTGTAACATGGATTTTATACATTTTTTGTGTACTGTAGTATTTGTGAATCACAAGTAGTTGGAGATTATTATGAATATTTCTTGAGAACTTCATTGCGTACCTGTTAACGCATTAAAATTTGACACGTTAATATTAAGTGTCCTGCTGTCAAATCCTCATTGAAAACGTGGAATTTGTGAAATGTACGCTTAGCCACCACCTTTTTGAAACATATCTCATTGCGAACTAATTCAACATTGTTTCGTTTCCTCACATTTTCCATGGTTTTCCAAATATAGCATTATTCATCAATTTGTAAAAGTCTTTTTCAAATGGGTTTTTTGCCACTTTTCTCTTCTCTATGTTGACATCTATGTATTTACCTAGCCATTTACTATGCTGGAACATAATGGCTCGATGCACCTTTGTCACTTTCAATCCAAGACATACGTATTGCTGGAAATTTCGACAATGTATCACATACTTTCTTTGTCACTGAGATTGGGAATCAACTTTTCCGTAGGTTTACATTTCAATCCAAACTGCTTTCTCGGGTTCTGACTGTATTCCGACAATTCACTGATTCTAACAGTTTTCTTCTCAGCAGTTACTGGATACTGGTCACTATGCTGATCATTGATTTCACCTGGGTATGCGAGATCTATCTCTAAAATATATCCTGTGTCAGCAATTTCACCCACTTTCAAGCATACGAGAGATTCTGGATTTTCTGCGCGTACAAATCTGAATTCTGGCAAACTCTGTGACATACTCCACCCATAGAGATTGTTATCGTCAAAGCTCATGATGTAGTTTGGTGACTGGGTCACATCATTGTTTGGAATATAGGGTTTGTTGGCTTTTGCATACTTGTGTGTAATCACTGAGTACTTCCTCGCAGACTTTGCACTACCATTTGATGCATGTCAGTATCATATATCAATTCCAATTGAACCTTGATATGTTTCGGCTTAACGTCCCATGTCAAAGCTGGTGCTGTATAGTAATGAGCAGGATCCAACTCACACGCGCTAATACATATATTTCTAAAGTGTTCAAACACATCTGCCAATAGCAACACATCTGTTTTCAAGTAGAGGTCATGATGCTCTCCAAATACATTCCATACCCGTTGTGCATGAACATAATCCTCATCACTACTTCATTCTTCAGACAACAGACTGTAAAAGTCTTGTTGTAGTGGAAGCTTGGTTTCTGCAAACTTAGAGGGTTCATCAACATAGTCATAAGGATATACTTATTTTCTCAAAAATAACTTTTGCTGCTGACTGTCACGCACATGAGAACTCATATTCTGAAACTTATGTTTGCCTTCAGCCGCTAAGTTTGCTACTAATTTTTGCAAGGATGCTCCCATGAATTGGTAGGAGTCGATGAATTTCAGGACAGGGATGATGAATGAATCCTACTTTCCTTGCTGATCTTTTCTTAAGCGGAACTGTAGTTGCACTCACTATAGGCTGCTCCAAGGTATTTTCAACTGATGTGATCATGATCTCGCACACGATCCACTCCCATCAACCCATGTCAAATGTAGCAAGGAGTAGCTTGAGCAAACTGTTTCTTATCCTCAGCAGTCATTTCAATGGGTTCTGGATTGCGCAATTGAGTCATAATGCTTTCATCCACCATATGCTGTAGAAATTCGTGAACAGCATTGTCTCCAAGATAAAGCACAGGATCACGCTTCTCATATTCACTGACGACAGCATTGGCAAAACTGTTAACTTAGCGATCCATCTCCTGTTTCTCTGTACAGCATTCAAAGCCAGTAGAAATGACAAAAGGTGGCTTTTGTTGTTTTGCAATGCCCTTAATCGAACGATTGTATCCTCTGGAAATGACAATGCTTCCCATAAACTTCACGATGTTTATCCAAAAGAACCTGTTGCATAAATCCATGCAGACAATTGAACAGTAAAACGTTTTGCCATCATATTTTGTACGATAATTCATGTGTCGACTGAAGTTCTTAATCAGGCAATAATCTCTTTTCTCATTGTCACTGATCAGCAGTTAGTGGATTTCAGTGTCACTCTCATGTCGACTCATGCGATTCATGTAGATGGGTACCACAACATAATTTTCCCAACCAAAAATGTTGATGGTAATGTTGTTTATCTTTTCAAACTTAGGAAATTGATGAATTGGTGTCGGAAATGTTACACCTTCCACGTTCAGCCCATGCTGAAACGGTTTATAATTAAATGGTCATGCGTCGGATGTAGATGAGCTAATATAGACCATAGGAGACACTTGTTATCTGTGTTCGTTCTGATGAGAACACCCTTGGTACTCTTTCATCTTCTTTGGCAACTCAGGGTAGCTGTATGAACTTCAGTCTGAAGAATCGTATCCAACACCCATCCAGTTCCTTGACGTTATTGCTCATCAAGCTTGTTGAACAAATCCTTGAATGCATTTAGCAAGTCGTTATCAATATCTCTTTTACTGAATGCTCTGAAAATCTGAGTGCTCAGATGGGTGTTATCCACACGTTCTTCCAACACTCCCTGTTGATTTTTTGCTATTTGTCTTGAATCGAGCTAAAACGACAATGTACAATTTTATTCCATTGTCTAATCTATCTTTCAAATGTCGTGTGATGCAATATTCTTGCTGTCATATTTCCAGTAGCAAGTCGGATCTATTTTCAGGTTCAAACACTTCTTGATTGCATGTCCACCAAGGCTTACCCTTCTACAGTTACCCACTTGCATTACATTCTTCTTTGTTTGTGTCTCAGGTTTTGTCTTTTATTTCTTTGCACGAGGTCTTTTTGACTCATCAGTTAATCTTTTTATATGTATATTCTGCATTGGTGTTACACGAGTGTTCATCACATGTTTCATCTGCATATTGTTCAGCATTACTGAAGACATGGAAGCAAACGCGGCAAGTAATAAGTCCTCTTTTTTTGGAAAGGTAATCTGTTTTTCACATAAATGTCTCTCAAATTCATCTAAGTATTGCAGTAATGCATGACACCATCTTCATTTCACTTCACTCTCTCGTAGGGGGTCCAAAAATTAAAACTGACCAGAATTGCCTGATACGTAAAACTATCCCAGTGGGGGAGGGGGTCAAGGGTAAAAACAAAAGCAAAAAATGTTCAGAATGGCCTGAAACGTGTAATTACATAAAAACTTCAATTTCTCGCCCTAAGAGGCCGTCCAAGTGTAAAAAAATGTTCAGAATTGTATGAAACGTATTAAAAGCAAAAATCCCTATTATCGCTTAGGCAGTGCAACTGTAAAAAGCCAATAAGTTTTCAGAATGGCCTGAAACGTGTAAATTTGCAAAAATATGAAGTTTTCGCCTTATGCGGGGTCAAAATGAAAGTTTCTCAGAATTGTCTAAAGCCTTAAAGTATCCTATGACCACAATTTATCGTCCAGGGGCTGGATCCAAGGATAAAAAACCAAAAATCTTTAGGATGGCTTGAAACGTTTAAATATGCAAAAATATCAATTTGCCACCTTAAGGGGGGCACCAGTATGATATAAGTAAGGTAATGTAGCAGTAAACAGTTACAAATATACAATGAGACAACTATATCACTAAAACGTAACTACAAATTGAAAGAAAACTTAACTATATACTAAAAAACTAAACAAGTTTCATAGAACAATGGTTTATAATGTCTATAGATAAAGTCTTCGACTACAAAATCTCCATCACTTCTTTTTAATATATCTATAATGTTAAACATGATATAATCTCGAGTTCTATGTAATATATAATACACACAATAAAAACCACAAGTATTAGAAAGCAGCTGTTGCAATGGCTTTGAATTACACATATACTCATTATTTAAAAACTTTTTAAACACTTTTTTATTTATAGGTGTAAGTCCATGAGAGTCAAAATATTCGATAACTTTGTCAAAGTACACGGTCACCCAATGTTCACCAGGGGCATCATGGTTGTCTGTATTGATGTCATAGGCCCCATTGTGTAATACTGACAATTGATCCACTGGAAACACTCCGTGGCATAAGTCTTTTGTCCTGACATCATGCGTCAATATGGCATTTATCTGCTTCGATTGACAATCAAACTGGATACTGCGATTCACGCTTATTTCAATGATGTTGTAAAAATTCAGCGTAGACTGTGATATTGACTGAATTTTGCAACTAACTGGCGAAATGCATCTCTAGCCGCAGGTTTCCATGTCTGATAGGGCATAATGGTCATCACCACCATAATCAGGTATTTCTATCGAAAGAAAATAAACTCTAGGCCAATTTTCTTGCTTTATGATGAAACTTCTCTCACCATTTAATTTATCAAAAGAGTTGTAAAGAGTTTCAAAAGCGTCAAGATACTTTTTCTCATTAATATTGAGCTTGAAAGGCTTAGATATGACTGGTTTACCATCAGTGTAAAGTTGCATGGAGTTAAGAGTAAAATGTTCAAAATTATATGGATTTCTTGTCACTGTTCCAACAAAGGTTTCATTTTGAACCATTCCAATTGCAATACGTTTTGATAATTAACCCAAAAAGATGTTATCTTTTATAAAGGATTGAAATCCAGCGGGAATGGCTAAAATTTTAATAATAAATAATACTAATAATAAATAAATTTTACGTGCCTAGTTCTAAACGAGGTTGAAAGACACGATACAACAATATAAAAATAACCGATCACATAGTAAAATAGCTAAAAGACACTGACTAGGTTGTTATCACAGATACGTAATATTGAATAAAAATTTTTTTAGTTTCTCCTTAAAAGACAGGTAGTTTGTTTCCAAATGTAGGGAAGTTGGTAGGTTGTTCAATAGTCGCGGTGCCGAAACAGAGAATACCCTGGCACCATAAGTTTTTGTCCGGGATTTTGGCACATTTAACAAATTCGTATGTTTTGAGTCCTAGAAGGTTGGTAAGGTGAGAGCAGTTCACATATATATTCTGGAGCTGTGCACTGACAGTTGCCTATCAAACTCTTCATTGGTCATGGCACCAGAAGAGTACAGACTTCAACAACCTGTACGCACGCCCACGCCGATAGGGGTTGACCCGCACAGGATGAGTAGAATGATGCGTCTGCAACATATTTGACGCCAACTCTGTTTAGAGGTATCATTAAGCTCATAGCAGACAATTGTTCTTCACGTCAAATCCTCAAGTGATGAAGCTCTCTCTCTGTGTCGTTTTGCTCAGTCACAGCCGCAACCGAGCGAGGACTTTATGAGTCTATACATGGCCCCTCGTGTAGTGACTGCGCTGCAAGGAAGAATGGAAGAATTACAATTGTTTCAAGCTTCGAAACGTGGATTGCGTCGTCTGCCTTCCGTCACGTCAAGGTGTCCACGTATTAATCTTTTGATGGGGTTTTGCAGACTCATCCCCTTGGCTACCCTCACAGCATCGGCTCGCGCTTGTCCCGAGTGAATCCTGAGTTCGGTGTGCCGCCAGCAGTTTCTCGAAAAGATTAGGCGCAAGACTTTTGGCACACTATCGTTTCAGGATTCCAAAGTTGCGCATTTTGTTGTGCCAGACACTAATTCGATGTTTGATCTCCACCGGTGCAGCATCGTGAGACTTGCTTATACTGAACGCTTATTTGCTCTCGTCTTTGGTGGTTTTGCTCTACCGCATTCAAACGTCAGCAAGGAAGACGCCGGAAAGTCTGCTGTCCTCCGAAGCAAAGGCAGCAACCAATCAAAGCATCCGACATAGGTCATGTATCGATCTAGTCTATGTACTTTAAATTCTTAAGAAGAGTTGATTTCTTGATTTAGCAAATCAAGATTGAATGTGTCAGTATGAGCAAGGCTAAAGCTTTTTAGCAATCTTGGCATTCACTAGGGAATCCCAAACAGGTAGTCCTTTGGTTATGGTGCGAGGTAAGCCTTATCATCTGAGAATGACCGATCGAGTTAACAATTTCTTTATCTGGTGACCAAGCTTTGTGATCTCTCTTTAGTCACGTCGTACGAGCGCCAGTCAGACAAGCAACTGACGCTAAATACGATGATTCAGAAACTGTTAGGCAAAAAGCTAGAGACGGTTCACAAGTTCGTAAGTAAGATCTATTTGTGGGGTTGGCCACTCTCCGATGGATAATTCATCGACAAAGGCACCGATCCTGTGGCGGTTGCAGCAGTGGAGGTCGCCGACTTGTTTGTTTATATCTTTGTGGTCAGGACGGTTTCAGTTAGGCTAGATCATGACGTATCGGCCAGCTCTTACGTTTATACTTGAGCCTCGTCTGGCTCTGATTAGTCTGCGTGTGATGCATTGTCGGACTTGATCAAGTTCCTTTAGCTGGAGCGATGGCTAGCCGACAGAACAGTGGCTTCTTGGGATTTGTCTCCGGTATTGAAATATCTCACTTGTTTACTCTTCCTTTATCATCACCGACAAATTACTGACGTGAAGGCTTTTCTCTTGGCGTTGGCGTCGGCATTGGTTAAATAGGATGCTGTATTCTTAAAACATTACCGTCTTTCTGGGCAAGACTACCAAGGGCAAGTTCCCTTTGACTACAACGCGCGTATGTAAAACTGTCAAGTACTAATCGGAGCACTTTGCAGATGTTTGTTTCATTGATGCATAGTATAACAGTAGAGTTCTCTAAATCGGCCATATCTAACTGGACAAAGTACAGTAAAACTCCGGATATGGACACCCCTCTATTATGGACACCCCTGAATTATGTACAGCATTTTTCAGTCTGTTTTAAAAGGTCATAGATTCTGTTATATCTAGACCCCTCTATTGTGGACACCCCTATATTCAGAATTAGGGACACTCTTTTTATCCCGTAAGTGCGGTTACACATTTAAAACAATCCCTCTATTGTGGACAATCAAATTGCTGCTCATATTTTGTACGTTATGTAAGCAACCCCTATCAGCTTGTTACTCGATAGTGTTTGTTTTTTCGCTATTGTTATCTGTGGGTATTGAGTACATTATATTGAACACAGTGCATGTAAAGACAGTAGGGCTTATTACAAAAGATGTGTGCTTAAGAGAGAAGCTTTATACTACTAAACCCTATTGACATGTGCTCCGTCTTTTGAAATGCGTATAAAGGAACAAGTAATTCATTGTCTTTATACTCAGTTAAGATGTTATACAAGGTGTTAAGTCTGAATATCGGTGGTGTGAAAAGAAAAAGGAACGAACTTTCGCTATCTGATAAAGTTAAAATAATCAAAGTTAGTGATGGAAAAAGTGCAAGAAAAATAGCTGAAGATTTTAGTTGTAGTTGTCAGATAAAACAAAACCTCGAAATTGGGGACACCCCGCCATTAGGGACAAAATTATTCAGTCACTTTTTGTCCCTAATAGCGGGGTTTCACTGTAGGTCACTTTGTGAGTGCAAGACTAACTTTTGAAAGAACCTGTTGATGTTATGCAAAAGAAACGGTCAGTTAATTCCCATAGGGTCAGACATGTAGCGTACTTTATTGATGTAGTTCGATGATGTATCAGTGTGTAGTGCTTTGCGGGATGGCTGTTGGGCCTCTTCAAACACATTTCTTGAACACTATTTGTAAGAATACACAAATGAAACGTTAACCAATTTACATAGTCTTGGTCCGTTTGTTGCTGTTGAGTCAGTGATTAATAATAGTCCTTCTCTTTGGAGGGATTCTCCGAAATCGGGCAGAAATAAGGCCTCCAAGAAGAATGTTGCCAAAT
Organism: Protula sp. h YS-2021; assembly: GCA_949752745.1. Classification (NCBI taxonomy): domain Eukaryota; kingdom Metazoa; phylum Annelida; class Polychaeta; order Sabellida; family Serpulidae; genus Protula; species Protula sp. h YS-2021. The sequence continues at coordinate 35,225,242 of OX457025.1, forward strand.
AGACCCTGTCCCTGCTGCCGTACCGCTTGTTGCAGCTTCGACTTCACTGTAACTGTTCCCATCGCATCGGCGTTGTGTCGACTAGGCACAGTCACCTTTTTTACCACTGTCGTGCTTTGACAGTGTCGGTTTGCACATGGTACAGCATTCTGACATGTTACAACACTATGATGCCATACATTGTTAATCCTTATCTGGTTTGTTGTGTTACATGTCGCTCCTTGTGTGTAATGAAAGGGGTTGAGCTCATATCAGTCTGTCAGTTACTTGCGTTCGAGCATTCAGTGTCGTTGCTATTAACGGACAGATGGTGGTGAAACCCCACTCAACTACGTTGTCGTTATGGAATGGGCAGTTCAAAGTGAGACCCCACTAAATTAAAAGATTTCATTGAATTTATTTTTTTATTTCTACCTTTCCCACACAATGTCTTGTAGACGACATGTCAACCAGTCAGTGATTGGTTGGTTCGTTGACAGTGTATTTTAAAGTCAAGAACGGGTGAAATCCGTTCAACATTTACATTTGTGGCACTATCCAGCAAAGTGCTTCTTAGTGATCACGATAACCAATGCTGATGTATTGGAATCCTGTAGTGGTGGTTTCTACGTCTATAAGATATTTTTTGCGTAAAAACGAGTGTTAAAAATTTAATACTTTAGATACAGACACTGTGGCACAGTATGTCCATAAAAGTTTTTAGTTGAAATGTCGCACAATCGAAGAATGTGGCGAAGATCCAGTAAGAAAAATCATTCAAACTTAGCAAAACGCACTAAGCAGCTTCAAAGAACGTGATTTTTGTCAGGGTAACGTCAAGGTAACGTCAGAGAGACGTATCCGGGCATTGCAAAACTGAAGGGAACCTCATTGCGCAAGCACACAAATGTTAGGACAGTGGCATAGACAGTAGTGATAATATTTGAAGAAATATTGTTCATTTACCCGATGAAAGGCATTGCGAGAACATGAAAGTAATTTCAATGTATTTTTGGAATCCGTAATAATACCACAGGGAAATATGTATTATGGTTATATGAGGTACACATAAAGTGGGACCAGACATTGATTTTTTGTGGCATTATTTCAAATATATGTTCCTGTCAGCAATTGTAGTCATGATTTCCACTTTTGGCTAATATGAGCATTCGTATTGTCTGTATTTACTTCTCAGGATGGGATCAGATGGTTTTTCTTGTCTAAGTTTTTTTCTTTGGTATTGATTCAAGGTTTTGGCTGTGTCAGCAACTGTTGGCATGGTGTATATTTATGTCAGAATTCGCATTATTTTTCTTTTTGTGTGACGGCAGAATGACTTTTTTGCTCCATGTCTTATTTTGATTTATTGCCAGGATGTCATCAGAAAGGTTGTTCCGGGCTAACAAGTCGAAGTAAACTTGTGGTTGCAGGATCTGAGTCATTGCCTTTAAATTGCACGATGCAATTGAAAGTTTTATGTGCCGTATTAATTGAGGATCAACATTCATTGATAAATGGTCGGGAAAACTTTATGTGGTTATTGTTCTGTTTTTAAAATAGATTTCATTTGTGAAACAGATTTACAGGATGAGAATATCAAGAAAAGAAATGATGAATTACACTTGTGGTAATGAAGTGGGTACTTGCGTGAATGCGGTATTTTCACAGAAGATTAATAAAACAATTAGAGGAGTTGACTATGACGTGCTTTGGGGACAGACATAAAACTCATATTGAAGGGGAAGAGAGTAGGTATCCTATGTGAACCTTATATTATTACCAATCTGATCAAAACTTATGCGGTTCCATGGGGGATAGTGTGGGTATAAACAAATTTTTCATGTCATTCATGGATATTTACTTAAATACGCTAAATGTGCTTTTTGAATAACACTGCTTATTTCCCGGTTTAGCAGCTCGATGTTTTTGCTTGTCATTCGGCTTCCTGCGGCTGTTTCGAATACACAGTTTTGTACAGTTTAGCTTGCAGCGCAAGTCTTTCCTGGCAAGAAATATGAACAAATAATTGAAGCTGCGATGTTTGAGTTTGTCATAGAAAAATACTCGGAAACTAGTTCGTCTTGCTTAGAAAGTTGACTATTTATAATAAAGAATCACCACAAAACACTATATGTGATACCATTGTTTCCTGCAGAATTTTTTGCCTTAAACCTGAATAATAAGGGAGTAAGGATGGTCATAATTTATCCGTGTTCATACAATAAATGCAAAAAGAAGTTGCAAAATTCAAGCTTTACTTTAAATTTCTAAGATGTCTACCCAAGAAATATTTGTTTCATAATGCTGACCTTCATATTTCCAGTGCACATTATGTCTTGGGTTGCTAATTCAGGATGATAACGTGTGTAAAACAGCCGCTATTGGCATTGAATACTATTATGATCAAATTATTGTCTTTGCAAAAGTTAAGAGTAAATATATATGACAAATGACAAAAAGTTTTCTGAAGGGAAATAACAGACTCATGGAAGTAATTCAACAACTTCAGTTGGGTTCTGGTTGAGCATAAGTATGCTGTAGGAATGCAAAATTTCCAAACATGCGTCGCATGTATGGAATGCTGTGTTGATATACTGGAAATTATGTTGGTTGTATTAGGTCTGTCAGAAATTAGAGATGCCAGACATTTCACATTACTTATTTTCGAAAGAATTTAATGAGATGTGAGTAACATTTTATTAAATACCCCTTTACTTTTTTCCGATAACAAATAGAAAACAACTCTTATCAGATAAACGATTTTATGTGTCTAATAAATGTCGAATTAATTCACATGGTATTCGATATAAGCATCTACAAATCCTTATCATATAGTCTTTATGTTGAAAACATGCATGAGAAATCGTTTTGCACGCTTTGTCAACAGAAGTACAAAAACTTTCAGAGCTTTCACATGCAAATTTTTTTCTTTGTTTTGCTTGCACAGTAGATTCTTATGTCAGGTTTAGCGACTGTTAAAATGTTCGTTTTGATAATACAGTAAAACCCCGCTATTAGGGACAAAAAGTGACTGGCGAAATTTGTCCCTAATGGCGGGATGTCCCTAATTTCGAGGTATGGTTTATTGGAGTTCTATCTGAATGAAGTATTTGCAAATAAAGCACAATTTTACACGAAGCTCTATTATTTCTTTTCAGAAACTTCACCATATTTACACATGTCAGGAAAATGAAATCCTGTTGTTTCAACTCAAAGTTAAGCTTGGTATAAGTTTGTCCATAGTTTTCTGTTCAAAGTTTTGTTTCACTTGCAAATAGCGCTTAATTGAAGTCTGTTGAGAGTTCGTTTGCGCAGCTGCTAACTGTCGTTGACAAATCATAGCACGAGCCGTGTAGAGGATATCCGTTAATTCGGGCATATTTCCAGCACACGAATATTGAACCAATTGTTCAAGAACACATTTTGCGTCAGCTGTCGAGCTGTCGTCATAACAGAAGGTCTCTGGTCAGCTTGCTGGGGTCTTCTTCCTTATCGTCCTCTACGTCACTGTTGGTAACTGGTTCTGAGTGTCGCTTCGACTTTATTTCCGCCACTAGATTGTCTTTCCATCCTTCTGAAAGCTCTTCGTTTGCTGGTGCTGTTGCGTCAATGTTCACATATTCCTCTGCATGCAGAACCTGGATATGGTGTGCCAAAGACTCGATCATTGGCTGCAGAATCTCGGAGCCGCTGGCAGGGGTTGTGTCACTGGCATCATCTGGTTTAAACCCACATCGTGCAAAACACTTTGTGACAGTTTCTGGCTTAATTTCGCGAATAGAACCACTTATCCAGTAACACGCATCCAAGACATTGATTTGCTTTGAGGCCGTTTCTGCGTTGATTTCTGGGTTGTCCAGGAGACCCAAGGTGTGACGTAGAACACGTTTTCGGTAAAGGATCTTCATATTCTGAATAACCCCTTGATCCATGGGCTGCAGATGTGAAGTTGTGTGAGCAGGAAAGAACATAGTTTCAACTTTTTGCAGCTGCAATCCTTTCGGGTGAGACGGTGCATTATTCAGAAACAGAAGGACCTTGCGATTTTGAAAACGCATTTTGCAGAGCGCCCGATAACAAGTGGCTTTTCGAATTCGCCTTCCATATTCACACACATAACGACAGTAAGTTTGTTCTTTGCCTTCTTTGCTCCTTTGCATTCTTCACCTTTCATGTTCAATGACTTGTCTGGAACTGCGCTAAAGCAATCCAGTTTCATCCATATTGAACACGTTTTTGGGTTCATATCCATCAATAAGTGTCGACAGTTTTCGTGCCCAGCTAGTTATAGTATCCGTATCAACATGAGCTCCCTCACCAGAAACGGTTTGAAATTTGATTGAATATCGTTTTCGAAACCTATTGAGCCATCTATTGGAAGCCTTAAAATCTTCTATTCCAAGCTATTTTGCAAAGGCAAGTGCCTTTTCTTGTAGCAAAGGTCCTGATACTGGTACATTTTGACTACGGACCCGCATAAACCAGGAATAAACGATCGATTTCAGCTCTTCAGTTGCTGATCGAATGCACTCTCTTTTCATATCAATATTTTCAACTTTATTGAACTTGCTCAAATAATCATCTTTCTTTTTAATAATGTTTGAAACTTGCGATTTGCTGCAGGTAAAATCTTTGGCTAATTTTTGCACACTTTTCCAATTACTAGCTTTGAAAATTCCTCTATATTTTCAACGTGATTGTACTCAGGAAGAATTATAACCACCCCGTATCAAAGAATTAGCCAAAGCATGAAGAGATAAGGTGCATACTTTATCTCCAAATCCCGTCCCCACCAATCTTGAGTACATGACAATAGAAAAGCTTGTAAAGCTTCTCTCTCATGCACACATCTTTTTTAATAAACCCTATTGCCTTTACATGCACAGGCTGATAAGGGTTGCTTACATAACGCGAAAACTATGGACAGCAGTCTGACTGTCCACAATAAAGGGGTTGTTTCACATGTGTAATAGTATTTACGGGATAGAAAGGGTGACCCTAATTCTGAATAGAGGGGTGTCCGCAATAGAGGGGTCTAGATATATGAGAACTCTATGGTGTTTTACAACAGACTGAACAATGCTCTGCATAATTCAGAGGTGTCCATAATAGCGGGGTGTCCATATCCGGGATTTCACTGTACTTGTTCTTCATAAATTAATTGTAGTCCGTAGCAAATAAGCTTTTCATTGGCATATATTGAGTGACATTTCATTTGGTAGACTATCAAATTGTGCAAACTCATAGTACTGAAATATTGAGTAACTGAATTTATGATGCATTTTACTTTATTATAACTACGACTTATTCTGAAGACGTTTGAAAACTGGACATTGTGTAATTTCCAATATGATAATTTGTGCCAGAAGCAGCAGAATTTATCAATCGAGTTTCATTTTGTTTGACAATGAAGTTCATTTTGTTTGCTAATTTGCAGACTAGAAAGCAACTGCTTGATGTACAATGAAGTGATAGACATTTTTCATCTTTCTGTAGTTCTATCATTCTTCTTAGCAACTAAGAAACTGTTATCAAATAAAGCACAATTTCAATTAAAATTTAGTCAACAATTCATTTACTGATAAGGAATTAAGTAAACGTGTCATGATTTAAACTTATTGTGTTTACATTAATATATCAACAGTCGTAAAAGCTACTCGTAAAATTGAACCAATCATTGATACCAAATATTTTATCATCGAAAAGGCAAGTTGCCTTATTACAGAACATCTCGTGATGTATCAGTTAGGATACCAATTATGCAGTTTCCCCAAATTGTTAACGATTTTCACCTTTTCATTTAATTTTTAAACTCATGGACTTATTTGCAAGTTAAGCTGTGATAAAAATTTTCAATAATAATTCTTTTCTTGTTTGTCTGTAAGCTTGACGCTTGGAAATATCAATTAGGTTAGGTTTGCTTGAGGTTGTGGTGCAAAGCTTGATGCTTTTTTCGTACTACGTCTGTCAGACTAATTTGTTGGCATAAAGTATGATGCTTTTTTCGTACTTTATGTGTTAGACTAACTTGCCGACTTGTAATAACAAAATTGATATATGTATTGATACTATACCTTTGAAGGAGAGTGTTTGAATGGAGTTACTTTCTCTCCTCATATTGATCCATGGTTATGTACGCACAAGCTCCATTTGCCGAATGACGTCTTGCATTGCACTGAAAATTTATTGCCTGATTTTGATATCTCCACATTCGAGGAGATACATTCTAGGCAAAATGAGCTGTCGAAAGTAGATCTTCACATATAACCATGCATCCAAATTTCTAATGCTTGAACTGCATTTGAAACTAGCTAGTGATATTGTTCAACTGGCGTAGCTGAATAGTTGCAACAAAAGAGGAAATCTGTGCGCGTGTAAAGTTTGAAATTAAAAATTACTTGGTAACCTGTTGATCGCACTGTTTTTAAGTTATGACGTCCTCTTTTGGGAACACCCCCTACCACATCTCCTATTAAACTTCATATCATAATAGTTCAACATCTGCTTATTTAATGTAAAAACCATGTCTTCTGGTCACGACTTCAAATGATGTAGATGACTATGCAGTCAAATGCATAGATTCAAGTGCCTTCTCTTGCTAAGACGGGAACTCTTTGCCAGAACGACAGCTTTATGGGCAAGACGGTAGTTTTTTTAGCTGGACCTGAAGGTTTCTTATATAAAGACAGAAGAGAGTCAGTATACGCTAAGGTGTAATAACACAATTTTGACTATGTGTTATTGGTCGATGACAGCGCAACAGGACTGATTGTATCCTTGACATATCCGCACAGAGGCGTTCAGAGAGGATGGGAAGAGAGGATGGGACAGGGATATTAATAGTCGCTCCCTGATCTAACAGGGATTACCGATCTCCAACCTCGTTCCTTACAAAAAATCTAGTGAGATTGCTAGTGAAATTGTGTCGAGAACTTCATCTATTTTTTATCAGAATAGGGTTGGGTTCTGATAAAAATACTGCAAGTTAAGTATAATTCAGTTGTTCGTATTTTTGTTTGGGGTTGGCTTTTCCAACAAAACCAAAAAAGCTGATAGTATAATGAACACTTTGTAGACCAAAATAAAAACGTGCAGTGAATCCCGTCTGTCTGACCAAGTCTGGATAAAACAGCATAAAGTAAATAAGTCTAACTATCCCCTTCCAGGCCCAGATAAAAACCATTAGTAAAAACCTGTCTGCAGCACTCAACCTACAGACTCGCCGTACAGTAAATGTGCGACTAGCTCCTAGCTTCTAAGTCCAAATAAAAACTAATACTGAAAATTTTTACAGTGAACACATTCCAGATCAGTCTAACAGACCAATAATAAAATCCTTTATAATAGCCATCTTCCACGCGTAAAAAGGCGTACAGTAAAACCTACCTGTAGCGATCGCCTTCCAGGTTCGCACCAAACGACATAAAGCGACACTTTTTTCTTGTGATCAACTTACAAAGATTGATAAGCAAACCTACGTAGAGTAAAACTTGTGTGTAATGACCTCTTCCCAGCTACGTATATAAAGATTTACATAGGACTTATCACTAACTGCAAAATTCCAGTTGTGGACCAGTTGATGGTCTGTAGTCCATCACCCATATCCAGATAATGTACAGTAAGATCTGCACACAATCACATCTTGGTACCTCTTTACACAACCATAAAAGATTGGAAGTGCATGTGGTGAATATTTTTTGAAGCCGTGGTAATACCACAGGGAAATACGTATTATGGTTATATGAAGCAAACATAGTTTGGGATTAAAGATCAATTTCTTTTTTGTGGCATTACTTTAATATAGTGTCTATGTCAGTAAATTTTGGCTTCTTTTCCACTATTTCTTAATGTATTTTTTCTTGTCATGATGTCTTCACAATGGTTTTCCTTGCTTAACTGGTATTTTTCTCTGTGGCATTACTTCAACTTTTGGCATAGCATACAGTTTTTGTAAAAGTCAGCGTTCGTTGCCCGGTTATAGTTAGAATCATGTGTCTTCGCGAAGTCAGTCGAAGGGAGTGTTTTAATATAGGGCATGGTTTAAAGTTTGAAGTGATTTATTTGAAAGAGAGTGTTGTGTGAACACTTTATTTAAAATAAAAAAAATGTCAAGCAAATAAGACTTCATGTATATTTATATTTGCAAAGCCAGGCAGCATAGTCAAATTAAGCCTATTCAGGAAGAGATTAACGAAGCCTAAGAACAATTTAAATTGCACGATGCACTATATATTCCAATTAGATTGATCCTTATGAGTCTGTTCTGGAGTAGACTCACTTTGTCGATAGTACTTTGTAAATCCTTCATAAAAGATTTTTTTATTCTTTTTTGCTTGGTGTATTCTTATTTTAAATAACAGAGTATTTATACATTATTGTGTAAAAACACGTTCTTCAGTTTGTCTATTGTTTGAAATGCCAGAAATCATGTTTGCAGGACAATTTTGAGACTTTTATTATAAAATCATAATCTGGAAACCTAATCATAGCTTTACAGTGTCAATGTCCCAACTACATAGTTTCTAGTATCTTAAACCAGACAAAACGTACCTACTTCTGTAATGCCTCCAACACCAGTCACATGGAAAGAATCAGTTAAAAAGCATCTCGATTGTCTAGAAGTTGGTGGCATTATTTTTCAGGAAACAAGACTGAGTGTGCAATATAAACTACAAATTTTTTTTAAAGAACTTTGAAGCTTTTCAGAAAATATATCTTCAACATGTAGTGGATTATCAGCTGAACTTTATAAAGAATTGTGTGAAGGTGTTAGTAGAAAAAGTATTAGGTACCTTCAATTATAGCTAGAGGGTATGAAAAATTCCAGTGTTAGAAAGAATTTTTTTAGGGGGTAACTACTGTTCTTCCTTGACAAACTTATTAATAATGTTAAACTTATAGAAGGTTGAATAACCCATCTCACTAAATCTTATCGAACATCGTTTATAAAATTATGTCAAGTCTTTTGCACGGCATATGGAAGAAGTCATTGAATATGAATTCATAAATCAATCTGGGTTTACAAAGGGGTAGATTTGTCGGAAAAGGAAAAAGATTTATAGAAGATCTTACGGGAAAATATGGATATCTATGAAATAATTTAAATTATTCGTCAACGGGATGTTTATAAAATTTGCTTCTAAATAAGCTAAATAAAACAAAGAAGTCACCCAGGATAAAATAAAAGCAATTTAACAATGTCAAACTTTTAGCCATCTGAGCTATCAGCATGACCAGAACAGAAAGAAAGGTTTCAATGATTCAGGTTTGCAACAAAATTAAATAAGGATGTCCAAGAAGTACACACTGTGGCTCTCTGGTATACGCCATGGGACAAGAATACAAAAACATCTACAAAATTTTAACATTTTCTGAAGGTGAGGATAACAACAGTTATGATAACGTTTTGAGGAAATTTATGACTGCTTCATACCAAGTGTAAATGCAATTTACGAACAAGCAAAATTCAATTAAAGGGAGCAAAATCTATTGAAAGCATTGAAATATTGATACGATTCCTTTAAGAATGAGCTGAGACCTGTAATAATCATATATTATTATTATTATTATTATTTAATATCGATTTCTGATCTCTGAGATAATAATTGCACATGCAAATGATTTCTAAATGCGTTTTGCATGAAATAAAGTTTTATTTATTAAAGCTTTTTCTGTATATGTATATTTGCTAAGTTTTAAAGATGATTTGCATTATTTATCTCAAAGAAATGGAGGTGTCATGCATTTAGCCAGTTTTATGCAAATTAGTCTTCCATAATAGTCCCAAATTAATAAGCTAATGTGCGTTCTATTTGAGTACTCCTTGATGATCCGAGTTCCCTCCTGCAGTAGCAGCTGCCATATCACTATACCACGTGACCGGACAGATTTGTTCAGACAACAAACAAAACAGCTAACAGCAAATTGCATTGTTTCGCCTGTTCCTGTCTGAAAACATGAAATACAACACAAAATTTGCATTGATGTTGTCTAATGTATATCATGATACTATGAATGGTTTTTCATTTGAATCTGTCGTTCCTTTAAAATAAGAACTACATAAATTTATATGAATATTTAATAAAGTTTAAAATCAACTCATACACAAAGATAATTTTTGATGCAATTAAGATTTAAAAACTTTACTGCCATATGAAGTCAATCTCAGTCATAGACATCTAAAAATATTCTTAAACCAAACCCTACAAACACGTAACAATGGAAAAAAGCTGAGTACTATGCTGTCATCCTAATCTTAATTGTAATATTGGAAACATTTTATGCTTCTCTGTTTACCTATTATGGCACACTTTTATTTTTAAATTCAAATGTTAATTGCAATCAAGTTGTGTATGACTGTCAGAATAAACGGTGTAAGTGTTGTGATCTGCTACAGATTGATCCCTACCCCTTTACATCGCGCCTCACTTTGTTGAGCATCTGACAACACAGAAAGCGGTTCAATTATTCTACCTTTCTCTAAACAACGTATATTTTTAGTCTTGTATTATCACTTTCGGTTCCAGTTCGGTTCCATGTATTCGTTGATCCGAACATTTCCATGTAAAATAAATTGTATCTCAATATCGTTATGTTTATTTACCTTTCTATTATTAGTATAGGATATGTGAGTGACAAGTGTTAAGAGTGCATTGTAGGCGCATTGCTGTCTTCTCACAGCTTTTAAACTCAGATTTACAAAGAGAGCTAAGGTGACTGCACCATAATCTTCTGTACTATTAACCGTGTGCTACACATTTGGTAAAAAGAAAAATCAAACAATATTTTATCATAAAAATTATATTAAAAGCTTAAAAAGTTCATTAAACTTTTATTCAACAATGCTATCTCAGCGGAACCTTACAGTAATTTATAAATGCTACGAATTAATCCCTTACATATAAATGTATAAATTAATGTGATCTACATAGCTCTAACTTTCCCTGCCTGTTGGCAAAGTACTGTCACAAAGTAAAAAATAAAGCCATGTGACTAAAAGATCACATTTTACCATAATACACCTAATATTTATACACTGCAACGTGATGATAAATACATGATGGTATCCTGTTCCCTGATTTAAAATGAGAGCAAAATGTTTGTAAGTAAGTGGTAAATAGCTATATTATAGGTGTGTTTTTAATATGTCAATAGAAGACAGTAGCTGCGTGTCGAAACGCTTCCGTTCCTTTTCAGAGTTGGTATTAATAAACACTACGAGCATAGCAGCGCCACTAGTTCCACTTAGACTGTATTGGCTAACAGTGCTATTAGCCCTAATAGTGCTTAATGAACACAGGTACTGCTAGGTACTGCTTCCCAAACTGTTTTCCCGATAAACCTAAAGTGTGTTTACAGCTGTCTATTATGTCTTCCCGTATCCAAAGTGTCCTCACAATCAGCCTGAAATGCCTCCCAAAATATCTTATTATTACATGATAGTTAAATTAGTTAAATGTTTCAAAATGCGAGTTTAGTTACAGACAGTGAACAGGTTTTTGCAAGCAGAATAAAATTAAACAGACTGCAATGGATGGGATTCGAACCTCTCTAGTCCCCTTAATTTTGACATTTCAGATATATAACCAATTTTATATGTCTGTTAATAAGTTAATTATGCGACTTGCGACAACAATTGTTGATTTAATTATGGCACATTGTTTGGACATTGTTTTGAAACCGCTTGCTTATTAAATGAAAATACACTGCGTACTAGTGTGTCTACTCCAGTATCGCATACCAGCTATATTTCAGCTAATTTTCTCATGTAAAGCCAAATACAAAGATAAGTCGTTTTCATGTTATTATGCAAACCCTTTCTATGTTGATTTCTTTGTCTGTTGTGCAATAAAATCATTGTTTTGATCTAGAGCTGCATTTTTATGGCTGAATGCTCAGGAATATTCAGGCATCAGAATGTTAAACTATTGAACTATTAACTGTTGAATATTAAGCAATGTTGAGCACAATATCATTAGAATATATAAATGTCAGTATATAACCAAACAGCAATTTAAATCGGAAATTGCTCCTCTTATACAATACTGTTATTACCCTCACACATTTTTATTTTACATATGTTTATATGTATTTGTTTTGGTATGAACTGTTTGGAAAGCGTCTTAAATGAACATTATCAACTTCCATCTGCTTTTATTTGTTGATAAATGCATCACCAAAATGGTTTTTAATTTATCCTTATCTGAGTAATGCAACACTGTATGGTGTGGGTAATTAATCACATTTATTTACAGGGTGGTGCATGGGAGCTCTTGCTGGTCGTAGAGCCATGATTGTGACATCAATCCTTGCTGCGAAATAATGTTTTGCTTAATGCCCACGCTGCCAACATAAAATACGTGAGAGGGGTTGCCATAATAAGGGTGGTGTGTACGTAATGAAATCATTACAGGAACTTGGCTAAGATCCTGATACAAATAGTGGCGCCTGTCATCAATGCTTGCATTCTCTTTACGCTTTGCTTGGGACAACAGACAGCATCTGCCGTATTAGCAACACAGAGAGAAAGAGAGAGAGAGAGAGCTGTCACAATAAATAGTGGAAGCACCGCAGATTTTTCGGCAAATATAATTGAGGATAGTTTTTGCACTCAAGGGTGACACCGGTACTAAACGTAAGTATATTCTTTGCATATGTTTTGCATATCTGTTCATAAAGCTTGCATCAATTTTAATATTCATCTCTTTGAGTGGTGTTGAGTGTAGTGCCATGAAGCGAAAGTGATATGAATAGTTGAAATTTTTGTGATAGCATAACTCATTTGGGCTCTCTGTATATTTTAACATTCCTTGTTGAGAAGTAATTAAATGTATATTGTCAAACAATAATTAGTTTTCTTTCTTTTTTGTGTAGGGAAACCTGTAGCTTGAAAATTTTTCCACTGAAATGTGGCGTTATGACAAATGCCTATGCGTCTGAAATCATAGGTGTTAAGATGTTTTTCGAAGCTATACTGTTTAGATCATTCATAACTTCTGAATTAATGTCTGAGCAATATTAACACACGACGGGCCACATGGCTGTAATTCTTATTCTTCGTCATTTTAGATAAGGATGTTGAGGATAATACTTCTTCTATGCACACTATGCATTGCGATTTGCATAACGACAGGATATTTACTTCAAGGTAAGCTGCTTATATTTCATATTGAAGTGGCATAGATATTAAGATGCCTAAACTTCTATATGTAACAAACTAAGCGAATAGGTTTGAAATCTTAAAGTGATAGAAATCTATATAAAACAAATATACTGTTTGTAGTCCTGATATGTAGATTGCTTCATTGGGTTTCAAATGTTATTAGAATGATTTCTTTAACTTTTAAAGTCATTTTTGAATTCTTACATTTGTTTATATATCTACTTGTCCCAGAATTTGTGAACAAGAAATATAAATCAAATGGAAAAAACTTTGGAAAGGCATTTCCAGAATCAAGTATTGTATTGCCTATATTTATGAGTTCAAGTTCGACATAGCAATACAGTTTGCTGAATATTCATATTACAAATGGTTTATAGGAGAAGTAATGTGGGGAAAATATGACACCGTGCGTGACAAGCATTAGCGTCTCGTAGCCCTTTCATAGAAACAGTTACGATTGCAGCATCAAATTGGATGAACTATGTTTTTATGTTTTATTTATATTCTTGTTTTCACTCTTCTAAGATTTTGGATCAATAATCCCTCCTGACGATTGTTTCTAATTCATTATGGGAAATGCTCTTTAACTATGACGATACATTAATCAACAAACAAAAGAATGAAATAGGCCTATTAGGCGTTGGTTCCTCTTTTTGGCATCTGCAGAAAGAAAATGATAATCGTGGTTTTTATTAGTTCCCTGCTGCCTGAAAAACAAAACAAAAACGGGAGACAGTCTCTAAGCGTGCTATTAGCTGCAAAATTATGCTTTTAACAGAATCGCACATTCGCAGATGATTTTTTGCGTTTTAAAAGAGAAAAATTCAACGTGCAAGTTCTATGCAAAATATTAATTAAGTCACAAGTAAAACTTTTCATTGATAACGATCGATAAACAACGCATAAATTGCATAGCACATATTGGCCTACCACAAATATAGAATGCTAAAATAGGTGTAGCAAATGTGGAAATAATCTACGAGCCTGCGTTGTAAATAGCATTTTATTGGAGTTGCTTCTTGGGAATGATACTTTACGTGACAAACATAAAAAGTAGAGGTTCAAAGATCTGTCTTGAGTTAAGCTTGTAACCAGAAATTGGCTAATAGAATCAGTGCTTATTTCAGAGAACGCTCATCTATTTGTGAGTTGTTAGCATAGTCGCTCTCTCTTACAGTTGTTGCTGCAACATGGTAAAATAATCCTTTGCTAGACAACAGTAGGATAAAAAAAATTTGGTAATGTCTTTGGGGGCAAAAGTTGGCCCTCAGATTTGAAGATTAACATCCGTACTATTACCATTTGTGAAATAGTTCTTAAAGTAAAAGCGATCTTTTTGAAACGATTGATCTTACTTTGGATTTCTCCTATTGATTTTAAAGAAAATTAACCTGTTTTCCGGGTATAAACCGATGTGCACAAACTAAGTTTCTTGCTATGCATTGACATTTATTAAAGAGAGATATTAGTCTTAGTCGTTACATTTAATACGATTGTAAAATAGCCTTTAGAAAACCGAGCAAACCGGCAGAAATATATTTACATTGTAATGCATCCTGTTTTGACAACACATCATATGCCATACATGGCTAAAACAAAGACACATGGACAGTATCTATGCATTCTGCTTTGTGGAGAATATACAATACACCTTTAAAACACAGGACCCTTAAATGGAGCACTGTTTTGAGTAATAAACACATGAAGTCGATAATTCTTCTTATTGTTATTAGATCTTTATCCTGAAAGATTTTTGATTTCGCTCATTCACATGCCCTTTAACCGCCGTTACAGTGGGTCTTGTGTGTTATACTCTAAATATCAGAACTAAATTACTTCACTTACAGCAATAACTATACAACACTATACAAAACGAATATGAAATTGTCTGTTCTGTATGAGACAGAATGGATGGAGAACAAAACAGTACAAAGTGTCTTGCACAATCTTGATAGGAGCAATTGATAAAAAAACACAGGGCTGTATCAATCACGAAGCAAACCAGACAAAATTTTAATAAAATTAGAGTAGGGATTCTAGTAAACTATCATAAAATAACACTATTAAACAACTGTGGAAATACCGTGAGACAATATAGTGCAGTTAAAAAAATTATAGTAGTTCAGTCTCAAGCATATAATATGCTAATCTGAATAACTGAATAATTAAATGTGAAAGATATTTTTGTACAATTTGTAGTGACTGCATTGAAATTTAAGATTCAGAGTAAACAGAAAATTTGGTGTTTAATTTCAAAATATTAACTTAGTTATAAGGTTTGATAAATGCACTTGGAATTTTGCAAATTTTGTGGTTCAGTATTTTAATGTGTTGAGAAGGTCAAGTAAATGCGAAATTTCAAAAATTTCAGACCGGATTGAAATCTGCCCTTTCTTGGAAAAGTCATTAAAAAACTAGTTACAAGGAGATTAGATGCTTACTTTCAAGAACATGCACTGCTTAGTATGAGACAGTTGGCATATAAGGTATATCTCTCGACGGAGTCTGCTCTTTTACGGGTACAAATACGGATATCGCAAGGGCTCTCGAGCAGCGTAAGGTTGTTGTGCTTCTGTTAATAGATCTTAGCGCCGCTCTCGATACCAAAATGCCACGACCGGCTGTTGAATCGACTTCACATTCGCTATGGAATACGAGACAAAGCACTAGCATGGTTCAAATCATACCTGACTAATAGATTCCAGTATGCTTCACTCTTTGGGGTTTCTTAGCATCTCCAAGAATTGAAAACTGCCGTTAAACAAAGGTTCGGTTGTTGGACCTATCCTCTTTGCCTTATAAGTCCCCCCTCGAAGATATCACCATGAAGCAAAAAATAGATAGTCAGTTTTATTCGGATGACTTGCAACCTTACATGTTTTTAGTCCGTCTAGCTCTTTACAAGAAAACATAAGGTCTCTCAAAAAGTGTGTTTCCGACATTAAGCTTTGGATGTCAGAAAATTATTTAAAATTATATGATGATAAATCTGAAGTTATTCTCATTGGTTCAAGTACAAATATTATACAAATTGATAGTGTTGTAGTTCTAGTCGGAGATGAGGGGCTCAAATCGCAATCACATGCTAGAAATCTAGGTGCTGTTTTCGATGAGACCCTTTGTATAAACAGGTTTATTTCACATGAAGTTCAAACGGCATCTTAATACCTGAGGGCCATGGCTCACATTAGAAATATTTAGATTCTGAATAAGACAAAACTTTTGTACATGCGCTGGTAACATCAAGACTGGATTATGCGAACATTTTACCTTAAGGAACTAACAAAACCCTCCTTGCCATGCGGCAAATTATCGAAAACTCAGCTCTGCGCTTCACATCACTAGCGAGTCGACATTGCCACATATCTCCAAGACTTAAAGATCTGCACTGGCTTCCTATCGCCAAAAGACTGGAATTTAAAGTTCTAGTCAATTGTTTTAATTGTGTTCATGGTACTGCCCCTGTGTGTTTACGTGAACTCATAGGTATTGCTAAATCTAGTCGTGCTCTAAGATCTAGTCATTGCTTAAAATCATTGCTCCGTTTACCAGAAGTACAGTATGCCGATAAATGTTTTGCGATTACCTCCCCAGCATTCTGGAATAACCTACCTGCAGACAAATATTTTTATATCTTTGCTCAAAACCCATCTCTTTAGACAAGCGTATGCGTAATGCATGTTATATTATTTAATGTATTTGCATGTTTTTATCTAAAGTAATGTTTTATTTAATTTATCTATTGTTTTTAGTGGTATGTTCAACATTAATGTTTTGTAATAATAATAATAATAATAAATAATAATAATAATAATAAATCAATGGTTGCAAAAACGACCATGAACAACGTTAAACAAAAGGATTTAATGGAGTACATTTCTGGTAAATACTTTACTTTTTCAGAAACATTGAATAATAATAACAACTTTGACTTACTTATTTAAGGTAATTTTAATATTCTTAGATATTTTATAAAACTTTATTACTACCTACATGGAATAATGCGATATAAGTTCTGAAAGCTTTGGTTCGCTACAAGTCTACAGTAAGGGTACTGACAATAAGGTAATCGGCTGCCTTTAATGCAATCCTTTAACAGCACGTGAGCATGTTTAAGGCCGCTGTATGAAGTATGAACCCTCTGGCTAAAAGTGGAGAACACTGTAATACATTTGGTTTTATTTTATGCGAGAACAACTTGTATTACAAACAATTTACCTTCTGTTGTTTTAAAGAAATAAAGGATATGAAAATTCAATTTTCAAACAGCACGAAAGGTTATTTTTTCGACTTTAGAAAGATTATAGTTAGGTACCTTACCTTAATTAGCACAATCACTTGCTGCTGCTTCGCAAATCCACAGAATAAATTAAAATATGCTAATTATTTAATCATTTAATGAATAAAATTAATGTAAACATGTCACTTAATAACGTTTAATATTACATAGTTTTGGAATGATTTATTCATTGCTTGTAAACTGAAATATCGTTTTACGTGAGCAAGATTTTGCGTCATTAACTGCGTTCAATTGGTGCATACAACATAACATCGGGTATAACCCACTTGGGCTTTTCAGAATCACGTCAGTTGATGAAGTAAAATAGAAGGATATTTTACCATGAGGGATGCCCAAGAAATCTGTTAAGGTGTTAACTCAATATATTCATCTGAAAACCGTTTGTACTTTGAAAAGAAGACTGGTTGTTGTGCATCCTTACCTTTTACAGCCTTTCGTTTAGTTGTTTAATTACAATTATATATATTTAGTGATTTTATTTATATTACGTGAACTTAAATGGCCGTATCTAGTTTCACCAGTCGTGCAATGCGTCTACTTAAGGAGTGAAATCGAAAGAAAAGTTAATGTTGAGAAATATTTATCTGGTCTCATCTGTGGTCCTGAAAGTAAATCTAACTTGGCAATCTTACATTAGTTCTTAAATGTGTAGGGATGTGTTACTGTTTTTAAGAACTAAGACATAATTTAGTGTGACTGATTTCATTAACATTAGATAAAAAATTCTAGACATTGACTTTCCTTATATGTATTGAAAAGGAAAACCCTGGTCGGTTTGAGCTCACGATCATAATTTGCTTTAAAAATCAACACTTCTTCGAGAGAAACAATGCTCAATTGGGCTTTTACAGGGTCGATATCAAACACATCTTTTCAACTGTTATATATAAATCATCTCAGGAAACTTTAAAAATTCTTTATCTTTTTTATTCAGGAAGCATCCACAAATTTCGCTTGTATAATGCACCTCATTTTTAATTGTTGATATTTCTTGATATGGTTGAAATTCACTTGCCAATATTTTATGACAGAAATTAATAATTGAACATATGGATATAGTTTGCTGTTGAATTTAAATAATGAGTTTTTTGTGTAATGTATTAGGTGATAGTTATACAAATTTCAACAGGAGCAAAGTGCAGTTGGCTTGAACAGTTGTAAGCCTTTTTATATTGTTTTAAATGCTACTGCATCATAATTATCATACGCGACTGATTCCTTCTATGTTAAGATTTGTCTCATGTGAACCTCTTCCAAAGTACCGGGCAATAAATACATGAATATGATTTTTTGAATGAATGTAAGTTACCCAAACGTTCCTCAAAAATAGTTATTCAACCAGAGCATTCAATACCCAGCCATATCAGACGCTCACTATTAATTTAGATTTTTATTTAAGAGTGTGATATGCTACAAAAAACAGTGCATTGCTTGAAGCAGAACGCTGGTCTAATAATCCTATGGTCGCGGGTTGAAATTCGGCTCGTTTTAGATGGTGACTGATTTGATGTATTTTCTGACACTGACTTCTGAAACAAAAATAGGTTGGCTACTCCTTTTCTGAAATTCAAAGTTCGAAATTTACTTGAAAGTGTATTTAGTGTACCCCTTAACTTATAACCTATAATTCTTTAAATAATGAAGCATGCCTTGTCAATTACATCAAAGCTGCCTTTTTGCATCTGACCCCATTAAAATTTTCTTATAACCGAAGCTGATTATTTACGATGCTTACAATTGATGTCATTTTTTATTAGAACAAACATAGGAAATGTTTTTCGCCAATTGTGTGGAACACTTTATATTTATTGTTGTTTTGGTAAAAAAAACATTTTATGTTATTTGGATGTCCTGCTATACCTTTTGTCGTATTTTATCAATGTTTTTTTTCTTAAAATTAGACACGTTGCACAACTGAAAGAATAAGAAAACTGCCATCTGCTTGTCATCAACCAATATTTGAAGAATTGTTCCGACATCACTTGGCCACAATCCTGAGGGCTATAATAATTCATTTTGAGGCAGTTTCTCTAAAGAATTCGGCATTTTTCTGGCATCACAGTGACGTCTAATCTTGGTTATGGCTCCGATTTTAGGTGATCGATATTATTTTCGATTGTTATTTGTCTTTTTTATGATCACAAAAGAGCATTCCAACTCCAATCGTATAGCCACCTCAGAGTGACGTTTTTGCTATTGTTGGACAAAAAATAGCATAGGATCGACCGATCAATGCCATTTTGGTAGACTTCATCTATCATATCTTTCCTGGCATTAAAACAGGTGAGAACGTAGTCATGCTGTTAGAGTCTTTCACCCAAATACAAAGACTATGAAAAATGAAAACATTTATAGCAGTCTGGCTACAAATATTACCAACAAGGTCACTTTATTTATGTGACTGATCTCTTCCTGTCCCAGAACTAAGAGCCCGTAAATTTCTTAGAAGCTGCGCAAGAATAGTTTGTAATAAGAGCATAATTGGCTTTATGACGTCAGCTACAATGCCTTCAAACATTGTCAAATAATGGCATAAAACATGTTTGAAGTGGGTTGTTTTTGATATCTTCTTGGGATCTACAAAGTACGGAAGGTCTTTTGAAACCAGTCGCCCCATTAGAAAACATATTCTAAAACAGCAGGAGAAACGGAAACCATTGGCTTGGATAATATAATAGAATCTCAGCAAATTCGTGGAACATTTCATGGTTATGCTAAGAATACTAATGGTTAATTTCCTATTATTTCTCCCCAAAATGGTAAATCCTACGCAATGTTAACAAATAAAGAATGCGGTTCTTTCATAAAAATAAGTTCTTCAAATGGAAATGAGTATCAAGTAAATTAGACAGTTGACGGCTGGATGGGTTGTTGAAACGTAGTCATTCATGCCAAAGCAAAGCTGCATGACGGGCGGTGCTTAACCTGGGCGTTGTCAAATGCGCTAAAATAACAGCACATGACAGATATGTATAATAAGGTACACAATACCTGCGTCAAACGTAGAAAAAAAGTGATTTTTTTCATGGAAGCGGAAAAATCCAAGCCACTTGCGGTATTAACTATGGCTTGAAGCAAAACTCCTTACAACAACAACAACAAACACAAAACAATAATAATAATAATAACAATAATAATAATAGTAATAATAATAATAATAATAATAATAATAATAATAATAATAATAATAATAATAATAATAATAATAATAATAATAATAATAATAATAATAATAATAATAATAATAATAATAATAATAATAATAATAATAACAACAACAACAACAACAGCAACAACAACAATAATAATAATAATAATAATAATAATAATAATAATAATAATAATAATAATAATAATAATAATAATAATAATAATAATAATAATAATAATAAAAATAATAATAATAATAATAATAATAATAATAGTAATAATAATAATAATAATAATAATAATAACAATAATAATAACAATAATAATAATAATAATAATAATAATAATAATAAGAATCATCATCATCATCATCATCATCATCATCATCATCATCATCATCATCATCATCATCATCATCATCATCATCATCATCATCATCATCATCATCATCATCATCATCATCATCATCATCATCATCATCATCATCATCATCATCATCATCATCATCATTATCATCATCATCATCATCGTCGTCATCATCATCATCATCATCATCATCATCATCATCATCTTTATAATCATAGTCATAATCATAATAATGATAATGATTTGTATATATAACACATTTGTATATATTACGTCCAGAGCAAACATTTTACCCTATTATTGAGAAACATGCTGTCGAACAACGAAGATAGATATGTAAGCTGTAACATTTAGTTCCATTTTGCAAAGTGGAATCTATGGCAAAATCAGTTAGTTGCAGCACTACATAATTGCCAGTGTTAGGTCCTGAACAACAATATGTCTAGGCAACTGTGTTTCTGCATTTTTATAAATGTGGAAACACACATATTCTTTTGTTATGGACTTTGCATTGTTTTATTGGCTAGGAACGGTGCTAAAATAGAAATGCAACGAGGCCGTGAGCCATGAAACAATGTATGAAGGCCTATTACTTTTTTTAGAACGGGGTATTGCTCCCTTTGTATTTTTCGCCATTGCACCCTGCTAGGAGAAACCTGGACAATTAGTCTGTGAAAGGACAACTGATCCCAGATGTGCATTACTTGGTAATGTTTTGATGTTGAACGTCATAACATCAGAATGCTTGTTCAGGGATATGCTGTTAGTATTATGGAGTATTGAATCTGCTATATTTTAATAACATTTAGGGTATGTTTAAAATTTGTCGTTTTTCAATATGCTCGTGAAATAGTGATCTGTTGATAAATAATTTTCGTTGCTGCCGCACAACACCATACTCAACCTCTGACCTTGTTATCTAGCAATTCAATCACTATAAATCAAAGACCACACAGAATTTATTTCAGGCTACTGCACCTACGCACTGGACAAAAAAATTAGACAAGAAGGATCGTTTTAAATGTTGATGACCATTAGGGCCGATGTGATAGGAAATTAATATTTAGGATGCCATTAGTTCCAGAAAAAATTATATTATGTCCTTGTTAGCTAATTAGTAAGAAATGTGTTTCCATCCTCCGGGAGTTTCGTTGTTTTTTCGTCGTGGAAAAAACACAGCAACCTTGCGAAGAAGCCGTGGGCAAAATTAAAAATTAAAGTCTTTAAATCCTAAGTGTTCTGTAAGCCTTTCTTCAAGCTTATTGTTTATTGTCACCCGAAGATGGTACTTTTTGTTGCTGCTATTGGATAAACCCGACATTTGCGAGGATTCCTCCTGCGAGCGACAAATATTCCAGCAAAATCACACATTTATTTCTTGTCATTATAGAATCACTGAATAATTCACGAGTGGAAATAGTGCTGGAGTTGTCGACGGCATTCTATTTAAGCCCGTGGTTTAATTATGTCACCTTGCTAAATGTGTGGTGCATATAAGGTCGACGTCATGTTCATTCACGAAGAGAGTTGATCAATATATAATTTATACATATATATGGACATTAGATTTATCTACAAAAGTTTTAAACACAATCATGACGACAGTATTAGGTTAGTAAGACATGAGGTTAATGTCCAATCGTGTGTGCCATGACTGATCTTTGAAGTTATCAATTAACGCAAACAGAGTTGCATTGCAGTTTTTCAAGTAGTAACACTTCATCGGTTGAAATAAAGAGACTGCTTTAATTAATTGGCGCCAACCTATCGGGATAAATGGAGGTCCATGCTTATAAAATGCCCGTTTTTCCTTCCTTTGAGGAGAGTAACTTAAAATACTGCGCTTTATAAAATGGAAGTAATAATTAACTACACAGTAAGGGACTGCGTGGGTATTTCGGCCTTATTTTTTTTATATCTTTTTATAGGAAAACTAATAAAATAAAGAATATTAAACATAGTAAAAGTGTGGGTTTTGGAAATATTAATTATAAATCTGGTGCCTGATTTGATATGATCCGATCCATTGTAAAGCATATAATTACTTATTATCTTAATACCCTTCCATTGACTTCCAGCTGGTGGGCCATCCAGACATACTACAATATGCTTCTGCCAAATTTGGTCGTCCTAGTCATAACCATAACCAGAGCATTTTGCGTGACAAGGTTATGGTGTAAAAATAAAAACGAATCATATGGAAACACCTTACCGAATCATGCGAATACACTATGGGGATTAAAAATCTCCAAGTGCAGAAGAACAAAACGCTCCCACCTACAATAACGACTGTCAACATGTTAGTCAGTCTCCAAGGCACCAGATAATCTTAATTTCCTTTCTTTCCTTCTTTTCACCAATGTCTTCTGTAACATTTGTATGTGATAAGATTTAATTGACTATAGCCATGTGTCATTTCCAGTTCTGTATCTGCATGAAAAAGCTTCTCCTAATCTGAATTCTAACCATAAATCCAATACCCGAAAACCGTTTGACTCAGTGATATTTCTCAAACATTTGTTTCTCGATATTGTTTGTCCTTCAGCAAAATAAAAAAGACAGAAAAGTATTGTGTAGGAGTCAGCCCACTATTTTTGTCTAACAATGGAAGGAAGAGAGCAGCAAATAATAACACACAACAGAGCAACCCATTCAGTTTGTTATTTGAATAAGTGCTATTTATAGTATTGACAAGAATGTTTACATTAGGCAGCTGCGGCAGGATTTAGGAGCAATGTACTGCTGCTTCACATTTCCAAAGATGCAATGAAATGACCAACTTTAGAGCGACTGCGTTAACAGTAAACGAAAAATTTACTCTGATGTCTCATAGTGTTTTTATCACATATAATGGTACTTCTTAGACCCTTATTGTAAATAAAAAGTGTCTGTTAGTAATCCTTAGTCAAAGAAAATGCGCAAACAATAATGTGTCAAAGGTTAGTAGTCATGCAACAAGAACAAAGTGGTTTCCTGCTGCTCAGATTATACAGAGCGCCGATTGAGTTCTAGTTATTGTGATGATCGACGTCACACTACAGTATGAGCAATATGTTGATGCATTTGGTTCCTATTAAAATTAAATTAATGGTCACTTTACTAGTATGGCATGGCGCGCTTTGCATTTTAATTTTAAAGAGTGCCAGTAGCAATTTATTCAAGACCTGGTATGATTCAAGGCTGACAGTACAGTTATCTCGGTATGTGATCTACACCATCAATTAAAAATTCAGCAGCCCAATCAATATGAGCTTGTCATTTTATGAAAGTACGCCATTATATGGACTTTTACGATTAGTACTGAATGATATCTTTTAACAAATTGTCATTATTGCTCATTTGCTGTTGATGAGATTCAAGTCTGTTGTTTATGGTGAATGCCTTGATCCTTCTGTTAACAAGTGTGTATAGGTATAATTTTGTTCTAATATTTAGCTATCTCAGCAATAAATTAAAACACACTAAAGAGTTCAGAACACGAGCAAAAAGTGAATACTTAGAACTTATTTCAAGTGTTATATTTTGTGCTTAAATCAGTCTTTAGTCATGCAGTCTCAGTTAAATCAGTCTTTAGTCATGCATGGTCAGTTAGGACAATACCTAAATGAAGAAAGCAAAGGAATACTGGTAAGAGTAAGGTCTGTAACAGTAGCTAGAACAAAGCCTAATATACAGACATGCATGTAGATGAACGGCAATGTAAAAATACATATCCCTGTATTAACCTCCTATTACTTGACAGTTGTTAACTATAATTGTGTGGAAAAACCAGTGAGACGGTTGATAATTGTAAAAAATGTGGCCTTTTGTTATGAAATTTAATCAGGTAATACTAGGTAAATGATTTGGAGGAGGCGGTGACAAATGTAAAATTGACATTAATATATACTGCGTATGCACCTTAAGGAATTTTCGATAACTATGCACGTCCTTTGGCAAACATATCTTTACCATTGGTCTTACTGTAGAGTAATATTTAACTATGAGTAGAAATGACTATATACTAACCTACATAAAACTTTATATCTATATATTGACTGTATATTAACTTATGGACATATACCTTTTAAATTTAGCGAGATAAATCCAATGTGGTACTGCTGCAGGAGTCCCATATTCACTTTTCAGGCTGAGCTAACGCAACGTCATAAACGACATATCCATTTTGTTATAACAATGTTTCAGGTTTTGCTATACTCAGATCATATCCTCTTAGAAGAACAAAAAGGTTTTGAATTGCATAACAAGCAAATTGATACCAAAAGTGCTGTTTATAAATATTAGGCAAGGTTTTGAAATATCAGTGACATGACAAAAACTATGCCAAATTAGTACATACTGATAATGTCAAGTATAATATTTTACAAACTGTGTAAATCTTGATGACTTCATGGCATTTCTCGCATCTAATCTAACCTTTTCTTAAGTAGTGAAAACTGAAACAACCACTGTTATTATGTTTCACAGGCTGAGGTTAAAAACTTACATAGTTTTGTCTAAGTTTTATTTGGAGCATTACGTTGATGAATTTCTGGTCGACAAAGCGTAATTTTTGATAATTGCTTTTCATGAAGGAACTGTTTAATTGATATACACAGTAGTCTAATCAGTATTTAATGAAAAGGTTAATCAACTGCTTTGAATAGTTTATGTCGTCTCTCTTTTACATATTAAAATCTTTTAACGGTTTGCTTATGTTTACTATACGAATATTATTTTGTAGCTTTAGGATTAGAGGATGATTTTTTTTCAGCTGCTCGAAGAAAGTTGCATTGTATCGCTTTTGGTTTATCGTGACAAACTTGTATGTTACATCACAGCCCTTATGCATCGCTTGCTATTTTATTAGGTATTTTATGAATATCCTTAGCAAAACGTTTATTACAAGATAAGAAACCCTCAGTTTATAAATCGTTAGTTCACTGGTAGCTCTTGTTATTTCTAATACAGAACGTCCATGAAAGATAAATAATAAACAGCATAATATTGCAAAATTGTATGTACTGCGCTTTTTGGCTAGGAAGATGTGTAGGCCTGGCTTTGCATCATGTAACAAATATAATTATGCCAACTTCACTAATCAAGTTCAAACCAAGAAATAGAAAATTTGCCTGCATTGTAACTTTCACTTTTTTCAGAGTGCGACTGATTGGCAGAAGCTGCTTAATATTAACAGAATTTATATACACATTCCAAATTACTTTACTCATTGATACCAAGCAGTGAAATCGGCCAGTCTTACCGCCTTTGCCTTGGAACATCACTGGACCATCTTCAATCATTATAAAGAAAGATATCTGTGTGATCGAAGTAATTTTTATAAACACAACAAATGTGATAAAAATGGAGTAATATCAAATCTAAATTAAAAATCCAATCATGTAATCACATTTAATTTAACGAACCTTAAATATGTTAAATATATAAATTGTAAAATATGTATGGTGAACATTAATAGTACAAAATGGTATGTAACAGCCATCCATTTGTTTTAGTGTGTTTCTTAAGGGACAACTGAAAAGAATAATTGACCATTATTAGTACTGGTATTGGTCTTGTTTTTAATCTCATCTTGGATAATTGGAGAGATGTGCGGTCATAATCTACGATGCAATATTTGCCACTATAACGGAGCAATCGTATTTTGATGGATTGCTAGTATTCATAGAATTAATTCACTTAGTTCACAAGTACAATGCATGCCCGAGACTATGGGAATCTGCCTGAATAGTTTATGATAGCAAGGAATATAATACCAAGACTAACGTTTTATTACCGCGAGCAACGGATTTGTATCAATACTCGAGAAAATAAAAAACTGTTTTAGAAAAAAGAGAATTTAAAATCTAGAAACGTTTCAAAATCCTATAACTAAGCTTCATAAATATAATAAGCAAAACCAATGAATTATAAAGCTTGATTTTAGTTTGGTGTTCGATCTTTTTATCAAATAAACAATTAAAGCAGATGTGTTTTTAGCTTATAACCAACGCTGTTGTATAGACTGCACTTCATTTACAGAAAAGATGCACCTACACTGTCTGTTCCATGCAAGAATGCACAGTTACTCAAACGCTTTTTAATTGGTAGTAGTTCTATAAAGGTATGATGCTTATACACACCATGTACAATATTTCTCCAACAGTTGAATGTTTCAGTGTTGTGTACATGCTTACGAGCTTGCATTTGTAAAGTGGAAATCCTATTCTAATATACATGTGTTAATAGCGTTGCACATGTTTTTCAACACGCAAGTAAGAAATGTCCTGGTACAAATAATCACAATATTCCCACGACCTCATTCCGTTACATAAAAAGGTCTGTGTAGTCACTCATTACTGATGGAACTTTTTAGCTGACGTTGCTATACAATTGTGTCTAAGTGAAGTTCAGCAGGGTTGTTGTGAATCTTTGGTTCTTGGCCCTAAGGCAATCGGATCCCTCCACATGCGTTAAATCAGTGGTGCCTATATTAATAAATAATATCACACAACTTTCACCTTGTAAGAGATATTGGTAAATTTTTTTCTAAGATTTTAAGTTTTGGGATGGGTGGCTATTAGTAAGAGTGGCAATTTTTAAGATGGACAACTGGCACAGACGACATTTCGCACAGTAGTGCCAGTTGGCAGGTGGCAATGGTAACGATGACAACTGGTGGGTAGAAGTAGTCCTGTTTTCCTAATATCTAACCCTGAACTATAGATTAAATTTAACATCGTATTACGTGATTTACTCTGAGCTAAGTCCTAAACCGTTATCTACCATAAAACATGGCTAATTTACATACTGTATATAGTGTAAAAATGTATTTGCTGTTTTGGAGGATATAAAAATATTCTAGGTTTCTGTGATCCTGCTCGAAATTTATCAAAGGATGTTGGTTAATAGGAGAGTGCTATCCAAACAGACGCTTACTGTAAAATAGAATGGTTTCGATCAGGCAGTCAAGGAAAGTGACGTCTATTAGTTTTTATTGTAGAATGTATTTAGTCAAACGTGGCACCTATAAACATTATTTAGAGTAACTTGTTGAATGTTGTCACGTTCCGCTCTTGTAATCGTGGTATCTGACTTTTGTTGGATAGATGTAAGTAAAAGAAATGCGAGAAAAATGAATGTGAGGTGGTATCTGATGTAATGTCTTGGTCCATTTTTATGGAAAAAAATATATTTATAACAGATATTCATTATGCCAGAGCGAATCATCTTCCACATAGGTTATGTAATTGTACAGGATATAGTAGGTATTATTATCTCCTTAGACCATTAAGTGAAGATCTGTGTTGAAAGATGTGCCGTTGCAAGATGTCGATGTACGCCTGTCAGCCAGCTCTGTATGTTTGTAGTTGTTTCGATTTTGTGCCAAAGTTGTTAAATGTATGCGTTGTATGGAATCCGCAAGCACATTTATTTATACTCCGTTTTTATCATGTGCTTGTGTTTCTGTTATCCGTTGCTAACAAGCCATTTGCATTTAAACCCCAACGAGACAAAGGTACATTAGACAAGGCGTGTAGTTACGTGAGTATAAAGGCACCCGCGGTGGGACATGATAGGAATATATCATTCTGAGTGCTCTTTCAAACTTTCACAGGAACCGAGTTCATACGTTCAACGTTATTTTATTTGCAGTGTTAATTAAAACATTATTCATATTTACTTCCAAAACATTACTGTTTTAGACACAATGGAGAAAAATACGTAAAGAAAATCTATTTCAATGCCATAACCAAGTGTTCTATCTGTCAACAAACAGTCGGGAAGTTATATAGCTAAACGTAAGCTTGTTCGATATCTTGAGGGTTAAGCGGGATAAACCAAACACTGTATAGGACGAAGACTAACGGTCTAATGACTCTTGCTGGGAGCTGTGAAACTGTATTTGTCACCATATTGCCAATCGCTAGCTGTCACCATATGAATACCATACGGTGTGTTTAGCATACGTTGAGCATATGTTTATCATACTGTTATCGCAGATTGTGAAACTTGGTAATGAATGATATTGTCGGTTTGTAAAAAGCTTTTTTCTCATTTTCGGTATTTGGTTAAAAATATAAACAACACTTAGGGTTGTTTTTGCTCCATCCAGTTTTGTGCCCTATGTTGTGGGTTTCAGGCATTTATTAAATCGACGTATCTTATCAGCTCAAATATTCTTTATGACATAGAACTGATACAAATAAGCCAAAACAGTTTGTGAGACAGGAATAAATAATATCATTAATATTATTAAGAAACGAAAAAATCAGTTAAAAACAGTGAAAATAAACGGACGAACTAGCAACATTATTTAACCTTGTCGCAAATATGAACTAATTACTGGACTACGTTAAGCGACTTGTGACGTGTTTGGTTGATATAATTTATCGCTGAGTCAAAGAGAGTATTTTTAGCAAATAGCTGTGTCAACTGAATCCACACCAGGAGGTTCCAGTACTTAACACCTCCCCCACCCATTCCAGACAGAAGGTTCCTGCGGCGTAATGTTCCCAAATGAAAGTCCATCTTTGGCTTGCTCCTCTTATTTCCCAAAATCTCTATCTCAGTTTCATTCTTTGCTTCGGAATTTCACTACATACTCTATAATTTCACTATAATTATTAGGGCTAATTATGCCATATTAAACTCTTTATATAGGTTAAGAGTCAGCCGAATGATTGATCATCGTGTACATAGGGGGCAGCCTTCTGGGATTAGTTCAGGTACAACCCCAAGAGTTTAAAACATCTTGGGCATTGATGTGGCTTTCTTCGAATTATGTGAACGTTTTTTTTGTGTTGATTAGATTTGATATAGATTAAAATATTGGTGATAAGTGACATGGTCTATGTGTAGATTAATATACATCCATCCTATCTGGTTGCAAAGTTAATAGTAAGAGTTGTTAACAGTAAAGGAAACAATGAACAATTATAACATTTTGTATCGCGAATTACTAAAAATACTCAAATAAATATTTATCAATAATAAAAATCGGAATAAAAACTAAATGCTGTTTTAATTATAGTGTGCATTCTGTCCAGTTTTTTATTTATGGACATTTTGTCCCACCACCTGAATTAAAACCACTTTTGGACGGTTCCGATGGTGGCCTTACTTCAAAGACCTCATTGTATAAGATTTAAAATGTATCCAGAAAAATCTTTAAGGATTGTTTCCATTTTTTAACCAAATAGCTAAAATGAACGAAAAGCGTTTCACAAACCGATTGTGTGTTCTATGATCATTGCAGCCAAGTTCGTCTATAAAATAGTTTGCATTCTGATCAACATGCTGTGGGTATTTACTATGCACACTCTTGTATTTCGTAATGTCATTGGTAATTCCCTTACAAGTTTCCCAAATGGGCCGTAATGATTTACTTATGAAGAACAACAAACCGTCATCACGATATGGCATCACGTGACAATTGCTGACGCTCTTCCTTTTTATCTCGAACGTAGTTTCCTATGCAGCACGTTACGGGCGTAATCACTGTTTGACCTATCACGCACTGCTTCTTATCAGAACAAAAACGTCAAAGCAACTGAGATATGCTCCCCTAAATGGGCTCCTGTTGCACCATTTATCACTACTAGTGTTCTTCTTTTTTTCCCCCAATTCTGGTGTAGCTCTAATGACTTCACTGATGTAAAACAAATTTGAAGTGTCATGGAATTCCGTTTGACGTCTAATCTAAGTGAATTCTTAGGAACATCAGTTGATATCTTCAACAAGTGTTGTTTTTTTAAATGACTAAAAAAGACAGAAAGAAAATGACTCATCTGGGATCATTCAAAACGTCTGCTTTTCGCGTGGGAGTTATTCAGCTCCCGGTTCCAATATGACGGTTTATTTTCGTAAATAGTATTCTTTTACAGTTAATGCAGTGTAATATCATCAAACAAACAGAGTCGTTTATAGAACGTGAATACATTTACATTGTCTGTACTGATACAAGAATACCTGGACAGCAAAAAACACTGTGGACCAGTCTTCTCTGACAATTGAGTCCAAAATGGGGCTTTGTTCTTTAAGAACTACACGCAAGTTTCGAAAAATGGGAGTGTAATTGTATATGCTGACGTCATCACATTGTTATCGACACTGCTATTATTTTATACGTTGGCAAATAGGGAACGGAAATGTAGGCAAAACAGTGAAACAAATTTAGCCAATTCATGTGAACAAATTTCCAGGAAGTTCTGCAAAGATGAACTAAATTAAAGCGTATAAAAATGACGATTTACGTGAAAAAATTCTTTCGTTCTGGTGATAAAGTAAAACGAATGGAAATCAGAACCACGTGAGGGAAATGGTTTAGAAGTCAATTTAGAAGACACAAGATCATTTCATTAATGACGTTAGTATCAAGGGATGTGGGTAGAAATTCATTAGTAGAACAAGCGAAAAAAGTAGGTGGAAGGGTATAGGATTCAAAAAATAAATCTTTCGCACAGCAACTGTCCTTGATACAGATCTGTCTGGCTTATGTGAGTGGCGTCACAAGTTTTGAGAGCGCGGGGACTTGGGGGTGTGTTAAAAGATTTAAAATTTGTGGATAGTACGTAATTCGAAATACAATGAGCTTTGATCCGGATTCACTGGTCTTGTTAACAGATTGTGAAAAGGAAAAGTAGCGTTGTTTCTGGTAGGGATCGTTGCTTCCACCAGTGCCCCGCAGTTTGTTTCCGTGAGCCACGGTTAGTTGTTCTAAAATTTATAGAACTGGAATTCCTCTTTTTCGCCTTTCGGAATAACTATGCTGCGTTTTAAAAACCATTGTCTTTGTTTAAACTCTGACTGTTGAACCTCTGTTCAGATTTTTTTGTTTTAAACTGATTTTTAACAGAACAAGCGCTTTTAAAGTAACCCATTGAATATTGTGATGCTGGAACACTGATTTCGCACCCGTTTGCCGGATCAACATGGCGATTTAGTCGCAACGACATCTACCTGCCGACGTTTGATAGACGTTGGTTGTCCGAAGTTGAACAAACGTTGAGAAAAGGTTGTAAATGGAGGCCGAAGCAACGTCGATCTGTATACGCTGTACGGACGTCGAAACAGCGACGTTGTATAGATGCCGGGGAAATAATATTCCCGATTCGCCACCCAGACAGTGACATTCATATGTTGGCATGGTCATCCCTCCGTCAGAGTACAGCCCCCCCATGCTCTTGGGTCAGCCGGTACGCAGGATTGTATAGTCAGTTTTCATGAATAATTTTTTAAAGTAGGCGAAAAAAACTTGCGTGCTCTTGAAATGCTCATTTTGTACTTTCTCACTTTGGTCTAATTTCGAAGCGACCTGTCATGGCTGCCATTTCCGATGAACGATAATATGATAAAGTTTTGTTTGATTATTACTCCGATGTCTAAAAATCGTCGATTATTTGGTGTCTTTACAGCGTCGATTGTTCAGCGTCTATACAATGTCGATTTTCCGATGTCTAGTCCAAGTTGTACTGCAGACGCTGATCAGAAGCTGGAGAAAGTTGAGTTTGGTTGCCACCAAAATGAACGTCTGAACAACGTGGCTCATTCAAGGTCTATTCAACGCACTACCAAAGACGTTTATTAGATGTTGATCTATGGTCGCGACGAATCGCAACAAATTACAACCAAATTTAACGTAGGGACTTGTTTGCGTCGACATTGCAACTTTAGACTGACGTTGCATCGACACCTTAATGTTAACTGGGGAAGTTTGTTTGTCTTAATTCAAAGATTTGTGATTTGATCTCATTTCTATTTGACTACTAAAAATAGCTTTCGCCTTATCAATAAAGTTTGTTAATTAAAATATTATATGTTTATTTATATTTCAATATCGCAGTTCAAAACCACTTTTAACAAGCCATCATCGAGGGCACAGCCTCCAACCGGAAACGGCGGCGAGGTTTAAGTATTGTCTAAAACACGCCCAAACACTAAGTCCATCGTTAGACTTTTTTCATTCTTCTTATAGCATTGCCTTTTAACTAGCAAAGTACGAAGTACGTGTCTGTGAGCCACATCACGCCTACGTAATACGCAACCGCAGTTACCACGCTTCGGTAGCATTCGGGATTCAGTTTGTATCGCCGTGACGCTGACCTTTAACCCAAGGTCACCGCAACCTAATCGGGTTGTGACACCTTTTACATACAACTTGCGGACAAATTTTTGTTGAAATCCGTCCAGCGAACCTTGAGATATGGTGTCCAAAAGAAACAGATGTGTAAAATTGGGACCTTGACTTTTGACCCAGGGCCACTCAAAGCAAATCAGATCATGAACCTTCTCCACACAAGCCAAATACCAACTTTGATTGAAATCCATCTAACTGAATTTGAGATAACGTGTCCACAAGAAAAGATTTACACACTTTACAATCATGCTAAAAAATTTAAAAAATTCGCCAAAAATCCAATTTGTAACAAACCGCCAAACAAAGTGAGCTGTGAGTGAGTCCTGAAACTATCAGACCAAATGACCTACACATCTAAGAGGAATGAGTATTAACGGGCGGACGAACGAACAGAAGGACCATAAAGCCCCGGTTGGGGGCTAAAAATACCGATTTCACGATTAAATAATAGTGAAGTTTCTGGCCGCGGAAGGAGGAGGGTATTCACGTACCAACTGGCTGCCACGTGTGTCCATGACTTTCTAAAACGACCGCTAAACGCGGAGTACTAAGTTTGAAATAATTTCCCTCTTTTAACCAAACACGGAGCGAAATTCCGAAATAACCCCTTTTTGTGGAAAACATGGACTTCTTAATAAAAATTACCCCCTTTTAAAGTGGAAATGGTACCCCATTTCTCCTAAATTTTATGGACTGGCACGATAACACATTTCATACCAACTGTCCCCGGGGGGTTCCAATCCTATATATTTGACTGATCCAAATCCATAGAAAAATATGGGTAGAACGAACTTTGGAGGTACATCCCGAAAGGATAGGTACATCAAGGGATAACCCTCAACTGCCAAGACTCTTTAACCCATAAGCCATCATGGCGCCAGGGTTAGCCCATATGTGGAGCGAAAGAAGACTCCAGCCATTACAAATATTTAACTCTCCCCTTTTCAAGAACAGAGGGTTCCTCACCTATACTCATTAAAAGAGCAACTTAACCGCACAGAGGCTATCACAAAAAGATCGCCCGGACAACTTCAACACACACATGAACTCTAGGAGATGGAGAAGGGATAGCCCATAATTATCCTTCCCCCAGCTCTGGCTCTAACCCCCCCTACCAGCTTCCCACGTATGGTATGCCCATCCATAGTCGGGTGACACACAAAATGACAGATGAATTGTTTCGTAAATCAAACAACATTTACTAAAGCGACAATAATTACTGAGATATCTGCTAAATGAAGTAAAAAAGCGATAGAGATCTAACTAAAACTTGATTTACGTATACACAAATCGATGCTGAAAACGTAAATAAACATTATACATAACCTCGCTTCTCAAATAAACACTGTCTGGATCGGCGAAAACAAAAATAAACGTTCACAGCTGGGACGGCATTCGCACCTGATCTCCTGGGCTGCTAAACAACCTGGCGAGCTTGGGCTCAAGAAACATCACATTCAGGTGAAAAACACATCATAGTCGTTGGCTCCTCGAGAACGGGCCGCTGCGGAGTTGTTTTCCTCCCTCGTATTTGGCTTTGGGTGACTGCGGTAGGTTAGTTCCCGCATGTCCTGGAAAGATCCCTTCGGTTCCTGCTTGAACTTCTTGCTGTAAGAGAGGAAAAATCAGGGTTAGAAATGAATACGTCGGGCGCAGTAAACGGAACAATTGAATATAAACCTGAACATTCATTCTGGGTGAAATCTTTTAAAATAGAACTTAATGAGTGTGTTTGGAGACGCCTAGCAGCGGGTACTTAGGATATCTTCTAGGGCCACATTGTTTAAAGCTTTCAATGAATTGGCTACTTCTCTTACTTGATGGACCTTTACTTTGAAACTCGGATAAAACGTTACGATCCATCTCAGCTACCCCGTAAGCTTCTAAAATCAACTTCCTATGTCCTTACAGACCGTTTGCTTCGATATGTTCCTAGTTATCCCTCACCTAGAAGAGATTTACCCTTTCTGACTTGACGATCAATACCCAGGTAAGTGATAGTCTACATATCTTCTCAGAGCCTCAACAGGGCAGACGGACGCCTGGGATAAACCATGTTGAGAACAGATGAGAAGAGATGGGGTCTGATCTCTTCGAATGTCCCCGAACCCGGTCTAGACTTGTGAGGTTTACATAAGAAAGAGGGCTGCGGCTTTAGCACCTCTCTCAGGCATGGATTCCCCCCTGCGCTTGCCCAAAGCCGATACCAGCAGAAAGGTGAAGTTGAGAGTTGCCATTCTGGAGGATATCGTTGTCTCTCTGAAGATGGCATCATCAGACACATAGTTCAACACTAACCCTAAATTCCACTGTGCTACATTTGACCTTACTTGGGAAGGGCTGCTATTTTGAAATATCTAATAACTTTCGTAATAGAAGGGTCTTCGTTTGGGTTGTAGCCTGAAATTGGTTTAAGCGAGGCTGCAATGGCTGACCTACACCCCTCTATCGCTGAGGGCCTAAGATGCGCTCCTCATACAAGTAGTCCAGAAAATCGGGAGCGATAAACCTTGGCTGTGGATGGCTTAACAAGATGCATCACTTTACGTATTACCTCTTCTGAAAAGCCCTTATACCTTAAAAACCAACGATAGGAACCACAAACTCGGGTCCAGGAACCGTGATGCAGGGTGGAGGTAGTCCTAATGGAGTTGGAAGAGAACGATGCGTCTGTCACTAGTAGCCTGTCGTCACTTCTCTATCTTGCATCGAGACAGCAACGTGAACCACGGGGCTTCTGGCTATTATTGAATGATCAGCATGATTCTGCTCTTCTTGAACAGATGTATTCTGACATGGAATAGATCCAGTATTGCAGGTGGCCGGAAAGCATAGAGAACTCTGACCGGTCATATGCACTTTTACGTATCTATCCACAAGCTTAAGGATCTGGACAGGGAAGAACATATCTTGGCAGTTGGGCTGTAACTGTGTTGACAAATAGGTCTAGATATGATAGATCCCACGGTTACTGAACCACTAAAAATTGAAAGCAATTCCTATATAGGCACCATTCTGTGTAAGCTATCTTGCCTATTCGGGAAGGCAGATCTTTCATTACATTGCCTGCAATATGCTCCACTGGTAGCAGAATACGTTTGGTACTCGAAAGAGAGTTCTTCCTTCAGCTGGATAAGCTGTCTTGACCGAGTGCCTCCTTGTTTACGAAGAAAGGTTACCGCGGTGGAGTTGTCTCGCGGAATTGCTATGGCTCTGCCCTTCAGAGGAGGAAGTAGTTGGGATAGGACTAACCATACTACCCTTAACTCTGGTCAACTAATATGCCACAGTGACATCTGTGGCGCCATAAGCCTTCTACAACTTGCCCTGGAAATAAAATCCAACTGTTTCAGAGATTGATCTTGCCTATTGGATCTATTTCTGTGTTGCCACTAACATCCCCAGAACAAACTCCATGGCTGATAACTTCGGGTGGGTAGAGGAGATGGCTTTGATAGCTTGGGCAACCCTCCCTGCTTTTCCTCTGTGGGAAAAGCCCTGGCCAGTTCCAAATCCCATCTCTTTTCCAGAAAGACCATCTGTTGCTTGAGTACAAGCTGTTTTGAGATGTTTACCTGAGCACCTGTCTTACTAGAGATAGCCCATGCTTTGAGAACCTTCATAATTTTGGAAAATATATAGAGGGCAGATGATAGGCCGAATGGAAGTACCACAAACTAGTACCTTTTTCTCCTTCCTGAAAGCACATGTATTTTTGATTGGCCCGGATCTATGGAAACATGGAAATAAGCATCTGGTTGATCTATCGACGTACCCAACATCCCTGAAGTAATTCTTTTATTACTTGGGCTGTGTTCATTTGGAGGTGGTTGATTGCAGGAACTGATTTAAATTTGACAAATCTATCACCCTTTTCTCTTGGGAGCCAGAAAGACGACTGATAAAGCTTTCTTAGGAGTCGGGCATTTCCTGCATTGCCTTTTTGTCTAGGAGCTCTTGGACCACTTTCGGAGAGCTTGCGCTTGCTGAGCAATGGATGTAGGAGGAAGTCAAATTTTTTTATATCAAGAGGGATATATGGAGTATTGCCGCGTGCATCCCTCTTGAGTTGGAGAGGATATCCCTGTCGGAACCATATGACGAGGCGGCGTGAGGCACCTATCTTTTCCCAAAATTTTGTACACATGACCTTCCTCCAACGTGCCAAGACCCTTTGCATTTCTTTAACTCTTTGTTTCTCTTTACAAAAGAACGACATCGCTTCGAGATGAGTCCTTAATTTCTACGATATGTCTGGTTTTGTTGACGCCTGCCCTTCTGCGAGGTCTGGAAGCTAAATCTTTCTCCTCTGTTGTGCCTCTTGAAGCTAACTATGCTGGAGGTACTACGTGAGTAAGGGTGTCGGAGTCGCGCCCGTCAGCGCCAAAAAGTCCTATTCTCTAGACTGATACCCTGT
Source organism: Protula sp. h YS-2021 (assembly GCA_949752745.1). Lineage (NCBI taxonomy): Eukaryota > Metazoa > Annelida > Polychaeta > Sabellida > Serpulidae > Protula > Protula sp. h YS-2021. Next base: position 35,262,734 of record OX457025.1, read on the forward strand.
TTCTCCTTAGCGGAAAAAGTCCGGTCTGGAAAAGTACATCCGCATGACGCAACTCCCGAGCGCCCTTGACCAACAGTGGTGCAGAATGGCATCACAAAGCAGCTGCACCATCGGCGTCAGCTGCAATTTTTTCCGTATCCCTGGCAGCTACAGAAACACACCCCAGGAGTCAGAGAATCACCGAATCAGCCAACTCTTTCTGCTTAAAGACGTATTCCAGAGCTGTGAGTGTGTGGTCATGCATGGAGGTGATGTTAAGTATTTGCCTGGCTAATCCCTGCGGTCCTGCATGACCTTTGGCATCAGACTGCTTGTCTTGTTGGTTTTTCTAACAGCCGCAGTACTGGGTCGCGGTATCTCGAGACTCTGAAATAGCTCTATCCCCAACTCTCCTTCCGTTGCCATCACAGATTCAGACTCTTGATCAACCTTTGTCCTCCTGGCTCGCACTGTCAAAGGCAGAAGGGATCTTGCAAAACACTGATTTTGACCATATCCAGACTTTACGCAAGCGAGTCTTTTCATCTGCCTAACTCTGTCTCTATCTCTAAAGACATAGACCTGGTTAACTTTGACTCCTTGCGACTTCTGGACAATTGTTTCCTCATTTTATGGCCCTCTTTAAAGCCGCTCGCTGTTGATGAATGAGTCTGAGGACATGGGTGAAGCGATATAAAGTCTGAGAGCATCTTCTGTCCCTTTTTCTCCTCTGTCAGCTCCTTGCGTCGTTGGCTTTTAAGTCTGTTGGTTTCGATTTATCATACAGCGAGTGTGTGTTACAAGCTTTACCAGCCAAGAATGGATGTCCACACGCTGCCTTGAACATCGCAGCCTCTGTTTGCGCCATGTATAAAAAACCAGAAAAACTGTGAGCAACCAATCGACTGACACAAGCGCACGACCCACTGACTCTACCGTTTTATTCCTGTCCTGACCACGAATAGGGTAGGGGGGAAGGAGGTGGAGCAAGGTTTAAGCCTAGATCGGATATCCAATTTGTGTTCCCCCCCCAAAAAAAGATGGAGAGAGTGAACATTGGGGCTTTCTTTGTCTCTTGTGCCTCCCCCCAGGTATGCAGAGCCACTCAGTCCCAGCAAGCCCACAGGGATGGGAATCTTGCTAGAAACGTAGAAAACCAGAACCACACCATGCTAATTCAATCAGCCCTGACAAGACCAATGGCGGTTGGGTGCTTGGAACCGTGATAGGTGACAGCAAGACGGCTGACCAGACCGACTGTTCTTGTGCCCCTATCACTCCATCTAAGACACACAAATCAAACAGACTGTCAGAAAGTAGGTCCCAGGTAACTGGAATCGTTTTACTGATCCGTGGAGATCACGATAAACACTGTACCGGTATTGCTTATTCGCGACCAGCATCTCAAATTCTAATGCTGAGCATTCCTTTAGGTACACAAACAACAGCTATCCTGCATAATATGTATTTACAGCAGTAAAAACCTTAATAACAAGAAATACAAAGCGCTTTGTTATTCTTAGAGTAGCGCCAAGAAAATTCAAAGATATTTTTTCTGTAAGCGCACTAAAAGGAATGGGGTCCCTTGATTTTTAATGGACCTTTCCGGCCTATGCTTATTCTTCCTACATTACCAAATAAGGTAACATTGAGAGCCTATCTTTACAGACACTTCCAAGCCCGTGTAAAAAAGTTTCATTATACTTACGCGTTTGATTTACCGTAAAAAGGACATTCCATTTAAAGGTAGAGATAAGAGAACGACAGCTTTTCAAAATGAGAAAGATACACGTGTGCAAAGTCAAAGAGGGCGGAAGCATATGCTTGAAAGAGAGCAAACAAACCAGACTCCATTGATTGGTTGATTCTCTCAGATTTTATAAAATATTTTAGTTTTACTGCTATTGAACATTAAGTCAGGATTTTGAAAATATGTAGGGCGAAAAGTGGAATTCAAGAACAGGTTATTGGCAAGTCTATTTTTTACTTTGACGCTTGATGAAATAAAAAATCGCCTATTATACAAAATGACGAGTCTTAGCTCATCAGAAACACCATAAATTGGTTGCACATGGCTGACTGCTGGTGTTTTGCTACTCTTAGGGACAACATTTTACTGGTGATATTGATAAAACAGGAGATGCCATTTCCCTGATCGTCACATGTAATAATGTTGCATGCGGAGTTGAGGCACGACACATCTTTGTGAGAAAATGAATAGTGACAAACTGAACGTCACAAATGTTACGAGCCAGTAAGAAGTGCTCTTAATACAGTAGATTGAACACATACGACCTTCCAGGAATTAAGACTACCAGGAAAGGAGGCAGGGTTAGAGATTGTTTGGTTCGGAAAGTGATAGATGCATGCCACTTTTCAGAAAGCAGAAGTTTGTATCTTCAAAAGTCAAGCGAAGGCTCTCTGATTTACGATGCGGTTTTGGGGTGCGGGATTGGCGGTGTAGCAGGAATGGGGGTGCCTGTGAAGATTTTCAAGAATAACACATGATGCGTGAGAATGGCAACAGCAGTATCCCACAGGAAGCCCGCCCATCCCCCCTCCATGGAGTGTCATTTTTATTTGCTTGTGTGTAGTATTTGTGTTCGGTTTCGGCTAAACTGGTGACAAAATAAAGTGAATCTATAGGACGCTAAAAGAGCACTCACGGAAAACATTGACCGAAACAAGGAATGTCAACAAAAGGCTGTCGATCTGGCAGGAATATGAGCTGGGACTACCAAATTGAACCCATTGTATTGTGAAGTACGTCAAACCAATATTTCAACCAAACTCATTTGCCAAAAATCAATGACAGCTGAAGCTAACAATTTCGGGACAAATGAAAGAACGTTGTGTGGATATTAAGTTTTTGTAGCAGTTTTTGTAACCATCTGGAAGAACTGAAATATCTTTTATCAGATCACAAAACTTATTTCTCTATAACATGGAGAGCTTGAATATGGAATAACTCCGAAGAAAACTTATGAACTGGGAAGGAGCGTGGAGGATGCGGGAATGGGGGGGGGGGGGGGGTTCAGCTAATAAATTCATATCATACATATGAACAGTTTGTTGATAATAAAAATATAAACCCCACTTCTTAAGTCCACTTTTCTTGATGCAGGGTTTGGTATGTTAAATTAAATATCTAACGAGCAATTAGTTAACTAAATAAAATAACCGAATCGGATCTTGTTTCTAAAATGCTGTTGTTGGAAGCACTGAGGGAGCTATCTATCACATTCCGGGAGTGACTTGTCAGTTGCCTGTTCGGATCTATTCTAGCGTGGCTTTAGGCATTAAGTTGTTTTTATTTTTTTTGTGTGTGTGTTTTAGTTGAGCATGGATTATAAGAGGGGTATGGAGGTGGTTAGTTGGATATTATTGCTACTGGCAGTTACATCCAACATTGTTAAAATAAAATTTTTGACAGCTGCGACCAACATCAACTCGAACCGATCGAAATGAACACAGCGATGTTATTTTCTCTCAATATTATCTTTTTTCAAAGTTACAGCTTTCTATTCAAGTGGCATTAATAAAACTGCTTAGAAGTTGTTAAGAAAGTGTACATTTCATGAGTGATGACAATCATATTTTCGACTGAATATTTGACATCTATCATATGGTCAGCTGGCGACTTTTTTCCCGTGAACAACCTATATAAACTTGGAGATACCCGGAAAACCTACTATTGCTAACTATTGCTATGTCTTTCTTGGGTGTGGAATTTCTAAGAAGAAACCCCTAGTTTTTTTGCAGAATGTTCTGAGCCTGTGATTTCAAAACATAACATTGCATCGAGTAATTTACACCCCAGATCCTAAATATAAAGAGCAGACTTGGAATTCGACTTGTTATTAAAGAATGACTTTCTTAAAATTAAATTAAATTAAATTAAATTGAATTAAAATACATACACTGCTGTAGAATGGGGTTTTGTTCAGGATTCGCCCTTCAGACTGACCTCTTAGCCCGTGTGTCATACAGCGAATTCACTAGAGGTATGCAAAAAAAAATATCCGGAGTTCGAAAAAAACCAGAAAAAAGCAAGAGTTTTTTTCTAAATGAAGTAATTTAACAAATGGATATGGGGCAGAATATTGATCTTTCTGATGACTATTTGATAATTTTTGCTTGGTCATTCAGAATCTTGGATTCGAGACTTATAGCTGTTTCTGCGACATCTAAAAACAACACCAACACAAAATAAAATCACGAAGCGAAACTCAGTCACCCATACAAGATAATTGTCAAGTCCCAAGTCAACTGATAGCGTAACTGTAGAACTACTTCAGTGGGCATCTCACAATGAGTTATCTGAACAAATAATCACCAGGAAATGAATTGAATACTGCAGACCAATCACATTCACCCCTCTTTGACCATCAATCAAATTAGTATCGCCGTTCTATTGACGTACAGTCTTCTTAGCAATATTTACGTCTGGGTGATTTCGATGGGGAGATTTCATCGCCTGAGCGGTCTAACTTACACAGTTACAGCTAGGACATTGTTCTGTTGATGAAGAAAGTTTTTTTTTTTGTCGATTAGGCTTTTCAAGTGTTAATTAAGTAAAAAAAACCAACCAACAAACAAACAAAAAATATTAGCCATAAATGGGTTACTTTTAGAGGTATTCAGTTTTTAAAATTTGAATTGCTTATTGCAGGAAAGAATGGTGGTATTTTTTAATAAGTTGAGAACAAAAAAACCTTTTCTGTACCATCTTAGTGACCCAAAGAAGTGCGGAATTTCGGCATTTGCTTAACAAAATCACTTGAAGATGGCGCACAAAAATCGACCACTGCAGTGCAAACCAGATGTTCATTTCCCGCCCTTTGGATCGAGTTACAATTATGATTATTTCAATTTTTTGATGGTGTCACGAAGCTTTGAAACCAGATCTGACTGACACGAAGGGCTTCTTAATAGTAAAGTGTAAAAATGGCTAGCTTCTATACAATACAGTTCATGATGTGGGCTGATGGGCAAAACCTGTATCCTTTTGCAATGGAAGCGAAACTAGTTGCGAAACCTTCTACAGCAAATCCTTGGGTATAGATAATTTATTCCCACACGCAAATAAAAGCTGGGCAAGCAAATCGGAACAGTTCAAGCCAGTTGTTGTTGATGTTTTTTTTTTTTTTTTTGCAACCATTACACCATGCAAGTGAAGTGGTCGAAAGCAATATTTTTCATCTCTTTCCCCATGCAGTTTCAATAATCAATGGCATTTCTGGAATATCCCTAACGTAAAATCACTTATTCAGTTAGCGAATGTAAAACCGATGAAATTTTCAGCACTTTTGTAAAGCCACTGGTTTCAGGCATAAAACATTTGACAGATCCACTGAAATGTGTGCAAGACACAGCTAAAGATTCTCAAACAAATCTTGGTTACTTCGAAAGAATGTGCACACCGATTCCCTGTCATTTACACAAGCTTATAAAGCACTTGACAAGCCTTTGGCTTGCAAGAGTTATATGATTTTGTGCGAGCAGCCGTTCGTCCTTTTTTTCCTCTTGACAGTTTTTCCGATTTTTTGTGTCTTCTTCTTCTCTAACACTATGGGCCCTAGCACCATGAAACTTGGGACTTATGAAGAGCTTGATCTGAACGTGTACATATCAATTTTTATTTTCATCTTCGATTTCGTTTTCTTTGTTAAAACGCCATGTGAAAAGAGTGTATTTTTGCAAGTAAATGCGGAGCATTTAACGTACATCACAGAACACAGTTGCTGAGCTTTGTGCGAGCTCTCACTGCGTAAATAGATAACACGGCGTATGCCTGCTCATTCAATAAAACCTTAAGCCAACAAAAACCAGACACTGCTCGGCTTATAAGACGTATTCAAGCTGTGTTGTTTGCAATATATTATTCAAGAAATAACCCATTGAAGGAAGTATTATTTGCGTTTTAATTTTTGTCAAGTGTTTAACATTTCGCTAGCGAAATAAAGTTCTAGTTGAGTTGTTGACAGTGATCGGATTTCTTGTGTCCTCTCCTCCCTTGGCACTACGGGCCCCAGGGACACGAAACTTGTTTAAATACAGTTAGTTTTCGTAGAAGAAGAATATTTTGGTATCCTCACTGAATAAGCCTTTTATTTATCCAGATCCCAGAATTGCTTTACTCTTGATTGCATGATCACGATAATATTTTATTTATCTGCAATTGTGTTGTAAGAAATTTGATCTCACAATAGAATGCTTAGCTTGTTCTTTCTGTTTTAGGGTAATTGCAATTTCAAATTTTCATCAGTCTCCAACATAACTTTAATCAGTCCATATATAGATATATATGTGAAAAATCAAGTCTTCCTTTAGTTCTTGGTTGGGTCATGGGCGTCATGGCGAATCAATTTTCTATACGGCGCATAAAAATTTTGACCTCGAGCTGTTATGGTGCATTTTCTCAAATGAAGCACAAATTTGTTCAGCATAGGCCATAAAACTTCTGAAATTTACCAAATGCATTTGATTATTAGAAGGTTGTTATTACTGATAACCCACACAGAAAAGTCGATTGGTCCATTCAGCTGTAGAATAGTGCGTGTTTTAGTAATGCGTGTTTCACTAATAAACAGCTTGGACCGTTTACCATGTGTTTCAATTCCCTAGGCAAGACATGAATGTTCCAAAAAGTTATGTTGGAAAGTGTCATAGCTGGAAAATGGAATTTATTGTCATGATAATGGTTAAAAATGAAACGGATGCTGCATCATCTGGTGTGATTTTACTTTTGTGTCTGCCAAATGCGCAAAGGAAATTACTCCTCGGGGTGTATATGTATAAAATATGGGTAAGGTTTGTGTGACGTCTGTGTGATACTCAATGATTAATTATTATCTTAATATGAATAAAAAAATAAGCAATAAAAACAACAGAATATGTCAAATTCGAAACTATAGCAAACGGAATCTGGAACTATAGCACTACAACACACCAGGCACTATAGCGAGAAAAAGATTGTGACATTTTTTATTGCCATGGTTCTACTCTTAAGTGGTCGGACAAATTTGCAGTATAGTGATCTCACAGATGTTTGCTTAGTAATAAAAAAGCAAACACACTGGTGTACTTAAGTAAATTCCTCGTGCAGTTTTAGTTTTATACTTAATAGCATAGTAACACTATTTCATGAACTAGATACTGTTGTAAAACTTTTTAATGTATCACTTATTGTTTAGTAATAAACAGTATATAATGCTTTTGACGACGCTACAGTTATCAGAATGTTAAAAAAGCAAAATTTAGTGTCCGCTAAATACGTCAAGCATTATAAAAGTCTTTCTTATGTTCCAGTACATGAAGTAAAAAATGAACACTACCTTTCATAGACAAATTTTAGGTTAATAAGTTTTAACCCCTGTGAGTAAGTTGCTATTAAAAATGTTTCGATATGAACAGTCACTGTCACATAGCATATGTGACACCAACAGGTCACAAAACTCACAAAAGTCAGAAACTTGTGGGAAGCAAAGATGGGATTTAAAACTAATATCACAGCTAATATTATTGCAGGCATAGTTTAATGTTTGACATATTCCAGCATTAACTGACATAAGAAGATGCTTTAAAAATAAAAATAATCAATTTAAATAGGTGTGATTAAAATAGATTTTTGCATTACAACTAACAGACATTGAGAAACTCCCAGTTCATTTCCGGATATATCAAAATGCATTGCATTGTCTTACAAAAGAAACAACTGGCAGCAGACTCATAACTGGTGTAGTGCAAGCATCCTGTTGATTTTTACATTTAAAATATAATACTTTCATTGTTGTTAAGAAACATTGAAAAATATTAGAATTTGTTTTTTATATATAAATCTAAAATAAAATAATTTCAAAAATAATTTATGAATTCAAAACAATAACCGGAAACTGACATGAAACATAATCAGTTTCGTTATAAACCTTGAAATATTTGATTTTGAAGACCAGATTTTGAACAACTGTTTTTGCAAGATCATACTTTCTTTTGGTATAATTGCAAACTGCAAGTGCAACAAAAATCAAAATTAGACTTTCAACATCGGGGGAGATCAGCTTGGATAAACAGCAAATTATTTTGCAAGTGTCTGGCTCTTCGTACAATTGTCATAACTTTGTAACACCGCTGTCTGAAAGCACTTACTATCTATTTTTATTTATGTATGTCACATTCATCTGACTATAAACGTTGCAGTGGTTGAATGCACGTTGCTTTTCCTATACAACATATGCAAGTTAACTCAGTTGACCTGGATTACTTAACTTGATCTGAAGAATCCAAGACCTGGGCCGGATTGATCTGTACTTTGATTGGTTGACACAAAGGAGATTATTCAGAAGTGCGGAGTGTATATTGATTCATAGTTTAGTATTGGAAAGTAACTTCTAATTGCTGCATGTTCTTTGAAATTACTTTGAGTTTACAACGTTATATAAAGTTCAACCATTTTCATTCAGCATTTTAAACATCCCACGTAGTCTATATTAATTAACTAAGGGTCTCTCTATTTTTAGCTTAATTAAAAACTAAATCCCACTTTTTCGGTTTCTTCTCTTGTGTAGAAATAGGATTGATTGTTAGTGATCTGCATGTAAAAATGGCAGTATTTCTAAATATATGCGACAGGGACGACGATATAAGCTATTTATTTACCTTACCATGAGCGTAAATTGTTAAAGTTTCATATCCAAATACTAGATAACATTTCCAAATTACACATTGCAACTGCCCTTACTTTCGGTGGTGACTGTTAACAGAGTTATAAGAGCGTTGTTCCAGTAATCGGAAGGTCTGTAGTTCGAATCCAGGCAAGCTTGGTAAGCAGGGAATTGACGTTCTCCTCCATTACCTCAGTTAGACGAACGCAGTGAGGTAGATCACAGAATTCAAAAGCATCACCTATTGAATCAATCATACATGCTTTTAAAATAACTTGATAGTTTTATTACTAAACGTCACGTCAACAACTGAACAAAGTTTCAAGTTGTGAACAATGGCCAACACTATAAATTCCGTATTATATTTGTTTAGTTAATGCTTATATAGTGAAACAGTAAGAAGGTCGCATTCATAATGACTTAATATTTCAATGCGGCAACCACAAAGATTGCACTGTTCTTGCAATTTAAAGTAGCTAGGAATGAAAATCTGAATAGGGAAAATGAGATTGTCCAGCGTAAAAGTAGTCTTGGCTCAGCGTTGAAGCAGACCCTGAGAAAAGATGTTCTCCTTTGTTAATACCGTTTCCCTGCCTTATTACATTTAAGTCCCTGCACACGGACAACCCAAATAATTACACTTTTTAACATTTAGAATTCGCAATTGCAATAATTTATTGAATCATTTTTTTTTGGCCAGGAGTTTCCGCATTTTTACTTCTTTCTGCCATGGGCTTGTCCTGTACACTAATCTGAGACGGTTAGTGCTGGGATGAACAAATTGGTCACAGACATATTGTGGCATGTCTAACTGGTATACTTCTATTTTGTAATTCATTTGCATTTTAAATGCAGAAAAACGGGCATTGATATTTTGCCACTGAAGTGCATATATAAGGCAAACGCTATGATAATAGCTGTATAGCCTCATCCTATTAAACAATTCGCTGTGGACAACGAACGGAAAAATATTGCGCCTGTATTGTCTGTGGTAGCTTGTCAACTGAATAGAAAATTTCTCTGCGGTGATGATAGCCTTCCATATTTGAATGTAATTTCATTTTCTTATTTTCCAAAGAATGAAAAATTATTCCTAAATGTTCTATACTCCATTTGTTTTTTACCCTTTTGCCATTTCTTAGTTTCCATCTATTGCCAAAAACAACTCGTTAACAAATTAATCCTTTATATACAAAACGTTCATTTTTACTAGACTGTAAAGCTACGACAATAACGCTTATGACGTTATAATAATTTATCCGTACACAGTAAACATTTTGACATTCGTCAGATTTTTGTTGATTGTAAAAGCTTACAACGTCTACCCATGGGTGTTATTTGGGCATCGCCAGAGTGAAGTTATATAGACGTTGCACAGACATTAACCAGAATCACAGAATATTTTTAAAGGCAGGCGGAAAAACTTGCAAGCTTGAAAGTTTCACATACATTTTGACCGATTTACAAAGAGACTTGTCAGGCTTACGTTTATTGTGAATGATGTATTTTCCACGATCATTTTCCGAAGTCGTTTCAAAGTTGAACCAAACACGCTGATTAGGCGCTGGAGAAGGAAGCAACGTCCACACAGCGTTGCATATCCAAAGTCTATTTAACGTTTTGTCATGGGTATTGATTAGACAATGATCTACGGTCGCAACTAATTACAGACAAATTACATCCAGATTTAATGTTGCGATTTGGTCGGGTCAATGTCGCAAACCTCAAATTAACGTCAGAATGTTTACTCAGCTATAGCATATCAAAAACGGTTCTACTTAGAGTTTTGATGCAATTGGCAACATGGCACTACTTTCAACAAAGGTCTTCAAAGAACTGTAACTTTTAGGTCTTTTTTGTTTTCCCAAACTTACAGAAAAACCTGTCTCCGAACAAAACCTGTATAATGTGGACAGCTCCAGAAGTCGTACAAAATATTTCAGTCCCTTTTAATTTTCCATTGGTTTCTATGTAATGAGAACCTGGATAATTCAGACACCTCGATATTTCAGATTTGAATCGAGATTTTACTGTATGAATAATCTGTGTGATTAAGACAAGCTAATCTTTGCCTTTTGTGTTGTGTTGTCTCCCAAATAAAATGGTTTAATCCAATAACACTTGCCATATTCCAAGTAGGTTATAAGTTAAAGCGTCTGGTATAGTTCATTGAAAATTTGAGAAAAATTAACGAAACAATTTTATAAATGCGAATTAAAAATGGAGACATATTGTTTAAATCATGTTGGTTCGGAGGGAGGGGGCCGGTGACTAATATATAAGTACATTGCCGAGGTAAGGAGGTTGCTTACTTAAGCAGTACTAGTATATTTAGTAAACAAAGGAACTAGTTTACTTAACAGGTCATTATTGCAAATAATAAAAGTGACAAAAGAAAATAAGAATGTTAGACTGGAAAATAAGAGTGTTGCACTAGAAAATAACAAGTATTCTGGAATTGCTTTTCATGTAAAGTCAATAGCTTTTAGTCCTGTAGTGGAGGCGGCCAAAAGTACCGTTGTGTAAAGGATCGCATTAAAGTGACATTAATTGCTCACAGCTTTCCTTGAGGCATTGTAGCTTACTAGATATTAATACTAAATGTCATCATGTTCTCGATCCAACACACCCACACCTAAATACACAAATTTAGTAAAGTGTTCTAAGTTACTTTTCTCTATGATTTTAGCATCTGTCTCCTCACATAGTCCTCGTGATGAAAAGTGTAACAATTTAGGTTTTAAATACAAATTTAAACTCATATAGCAAAACATTGTTTTACGTGTTATTAACACTTGACAAGCCTTTGGAGTGCAAGGAGTTTTTGAATTTGTGGGAGTAGCCGTTGGTATCTTTTTTCTTGACAGTGATCGGATTTCTTGTGTCATCTCCTCCACTGTCACTAGGGGCCTTAGGGCCACGAAACTTGGGACATAGGTAGAACTTGATATGAACTTGTGCATGACTTTTTATTTTCGCCTTCGATTTCGTATTCTTGTTTAAAACGACATGTGAAAAGAGTGTATTTTTTGCAAGTAAATGCAGAGCCTTTAACGCGCAGCACAGAACACACAGTTGCTCAGCTTTGTGCGAGCTCTCACTGCGTAAATAGATAACACGTCGTATGCCTGATCAGCCAATAAAACCTTAAGTCAACAAAAACTAAACACTACTCGGCTTATATACCGTGTTCAAGCTGTGTTGTTTGCAATATATTATTCAAGAAATAACCCTTTGAAGGAAGTATTTTTGCGTTTTAATTTTTGTCAAATGTTTAACATTTCGCTAGCGAAATGAGGTTCTAGTTAATAGATATTGAGAAGGAATCGGGATTTAAAGCATTGGAAATGGAAAACAGGCGACCTTTAAACAACATCACTAAGATATCATAGAGCGTAAAACGGATATACTATGAGCTTTTCGGGCTTGTGCATACATCCCTGCTGCCTAATATAACTTCTTGCATGTAATTAGAAATAACAAAAAGGATATTACATCAGGTCAATATATCTTTATAAATATAGGCGGATAAGCTAGAGAGATGATTTACTTCAAAGTTACTTTTTGTAAGAATTCTAAGCTTAACACTTTCATTTTTGGTTTGTAAAATTCTTGGAATCCATGATAATTTAAGCGTCATGTTTATATATTATTATCTATTGATATCTATAGCCAGAACACTTTCAGTGCAATCATTAATCAGTGCTCTATGTTAACTGTTGCATTTGTGTCTTTTCATAAGAAGATGACGCTGCATTTTGTGCTTTCTTGATTTTTTCACTATCGCATGTGATAGCTGAGAAAGAATTCCAAGCATATTAACTTTTATTATTATATTATCTTTAATTCTGAATTCGAGTTACATGAACAATAATCTTCATAATTATATTAAGTCCTGATTGAGTAAGTTTGAACTCTGTATTTCCTACAGTATATTGTTTATCTCCTTATTTGTACGTACCAATAGAAGAGGATTCAAGAGAGGCTTCATCCCTGCCTTACACCTCGTTGTAGCTCGAGCCAACCCCTACTAAATTCATTATTTATTATAAAATCAAAAATGGCAGCAAGAGTTTGATAGTAGGCTAATTTGTTTTACAATTTTACTGGTAGAGAATGTAAATTTCCGTCAGGTGTAGTCTTGTCATTCTTTTTACTATCACGTATTTGATTTACAATGTGAAAAATAGTAAGTACTTGTTTCGTTACATTATATATATATATATATATTAGTCTTGCCCTGGCAGATTCACCTTGGGTGTTAAACTGACTCAACGTCTCAAGTTGCCTTTTCCACAATCCGTATTGAATTAATTCTTTGTTCATTGCATTGCTAATTGCATTATCAAATCGCTCTTACGGACTGATTCTTGCTTTCTTCTTTTTGTACAGATGCTCTCAGTCTTTAAACCGTTATTGTGACGTCATACATTTTTTTGCCTGACGAGTTTCAGCCACGAAACCCCTTCTAATGACGTCAGTTTTTAATTGGCACAAGCACGATTTGCACAATTTGCATAAGGACTCTGAATAGCCTTTCTGTTCGTTCGATCATATGTCCGTATTAGGTTTCACGAGTTCGAAAAGCCTTTTAACACCACTATTGGAGGCTTAGAAAAGGACCGAATCGTTTTTTGTTTTATTTTCGCGTATATATTTTTATTTTTGGTGCGGTGTTTTCTAATACAATCCGATATTCTCTTGAGGTATATCTAAAAATAAATATAATTTTCCTCCTCGTGAATACACTGAAACATTGGATAGGTTGGAATGCGAATGTTGCACTCAACAACATTTTTTATAATATGTAGTGAACTAACAGTATCAGTTTATATTTTTCTGAAGAAATCATTGCCTCTGGTCTTATACAGTTCATTCGTTGTAATGAAATGCCCACTGGTTTGCAAACAATTCCAAAACCTTTATCAAAATTGGTGTGATAACTGTGGGAACTTCTGCAATCCTAATGGCATGCATTAGTGCATTGGGTTTCAATCCCGGAAAACAGTGGTTTTATGTATCACAGCCTGTATCAATTTCCTGAGTGAAATTTTACTTTTTGCTGCTTTCAGATGATGACTTTGAATACTTAGAGCCAGAAACAAGATTTCTTGAGGCAAAGTGAGTACTGCTGTAAAGCCCTCTTATACCTAGTTTTCCTTTCCATTATTTATATTTATTAGCTTAATGGAACCCTCAAATTTCTTTACTGAAAAGGCTATTAATAATAGGATTTTGCACTTTTTATCCCCTTTTTATGTACAGTCAATTACTCTGATGAACCTTTACAAAAAAAAAAAACTAAAAAAAAAAAATAAATAAAAATAAAAAAAAAACAAAAAAAAAAAAAAACAGGTTGTTAAAACCAGAAAGAAGGATATCCACAAGCAATTTTCGAAAGTAACTGCTATGGAAAAAATTCATAGCATTTATATTTCTTCACAATTGTAAAGAGATATACTTGAGCAAGATTAATTAATGTTAAAATGGATAGCTGCATCATTGTTGCTGTTATTATGAATGCCATTATTACGACAAAACATAAGAATGTCAGTACATCTAACATCACTACTATCAACAACAACAAATGTGCAAAACCAGACTGACTTTTGTGGATTTAATGCAGTCCTATAAGAGCTGACAAATCATCCCTTGCTTGCGGGGTTAAATATCTGAAAATAACGTGTAGTATAAATGAACTGTATTGCCTGCAATGCTTTATGATCATTTGACCAACTTCTCGTAATAACTGTTAGGATAAGGTAGTATTTTATGACATATTTCAGGCGCAATGGTGGGGCGAGGTGGTGTGCTACATGGGGTGATTATTGTGTTCCAAATGCCAAACTCAAAGTGGCGCAATGTTGTGGCGGCTTACGATGCGTGTGCGGCAAATTTTGGACTCAGCGAAAGTGTCAATGCAAGAGCCAATCAGCGTTCGGCAGATAATACCACTAGAACAGCTGTTTCCAAAAGTGCTACATTCGCGTGTGACAGGGAACGCAGAACCTTGGCAAATTTACATGTTTGGAGAGTACTCTATTCGCAATGAGGAACTGGTCTTGAACAACAACAACAACAACAACAACAACAACAACAACAACAACAACAACAACAACAACAACAACAACAACAACAACAACAACAACAACAACAACAACAACAACAACAACAACGTTAAAATGTTAACTCTTTAAAATTTAAGTCCAAAAAATGTTAATTTAGATGTAGCTGGTTTAGGGTAGTTTTCGGGCAAAATAATATTTCCTGTTAAGATTTTGACGTTTCTTATATGCGAATGACGCGTGAAAGTGTTTTGGTGGTTTTTTGTTGTTTTTTTTTTTTTTAGAACATAGAATTTCTAAGGTTTGTTTGTAAATTTTTAAACTGTGTTTAAATAGTGTGTGTTGAAGACCAAAACCATATAAGACCAGTTACAAATGTGTTTATTTACTGTGAATGTCATATTTTGTGGCGTTTTTTGTTTCCTTTTTTCAGTCTGCAACAACGGCAAGTTAAAATGCACAAATAGAACCTGAATCTAAACAGAAATACACTTCACGTCGAAAGGGGCACTTGTTCGGCTGAGCTCACACTCAGACGCAAGTCGAAGCTTTTTTTTTGCGGGTTTAAGAAAGAATTTTCAATTTTGAATTAAAAATATTTTTGAATGAATAGGTAAAGTGATTCATACGAGTGTAGATGAAACAACGCGAAACACAGAGCAATAATTCTAGTGTAATTATTTAGGCTCGATATGACCACGGTAATAAAATGAGCAAAACACCACTGAACAATCTGTTTTTTTTTCTTCAGCATTAGTTCCGGGCCGAGTTCTCACAATTTATACAAGCGATATGATAAAACAATGGGCACCTAATGGTGTTGCCATACCCGGTAATGACGCTCTTCACGATAGGAGGAGACAAGTGAAAATGAAGGCACTTAACTAATTATCCATGGCTTTTCATACTCTCCTGTCTGACAAGGTTATCTTTGTGAAAGCGAAGCTTCGTCCTTCCTCTAATGGTGTCAAGAGAGTGAACTTGACTGCTTATTTTCTATCAAATATATTCAATGTTCGTATTATGGTTTATGGAAAAAGTGATGTAGTAAAGTGAACTAAAACAGCATCGTAAGTATTGATAGGTTTGTATGTTGCGTTAGCATCGATAATGTAAACACCGTTGCAGTAAAAAGTAGTACAGCACCCATATTTTATTAACCGATGCCTGCAGCCAAATTCCTTCCGAAAAATTAAAGATAAAAGTTGTTTGTTAAATATATGTTACAGGGAATCTGTGCAATCAGTGATTTCATGATATTCCTAGAAAATCGCTGTCATGGGTAATATTTTTGAAATTCTGACCGTTTTCGGGAAAAATATTTATAATTAACAGGTCGAGGAGCTGCTACATCAGGGTAGGACTGGGTGTGTGGTGTGGCATCAGCATCTGGAATAGTAAGCAGTAAGCAGGAGACATATGAACCAGGACATAGATAACGCTTCCCAATTGAAAAACCTTCTGATTTATTCTTTATAGTTTTATTGGGAGCAGAAAATCGACATATGAGAATCGATTTTTTTTCAGTCATTACACGAATTCCCTAGGAATTTCATAAAATATTAGACTGTACAGATTCTCTGAAACGTGTATAGATTCATATCGTTGAACTTTAGCCGTGGATTAATGTGCCAGAGGTGTCCCAGGATGGAAAATATTGACTATAGTCTGTAATCGTGAAACAGGGCTCTTGAGGGGGAGGGGAAGGGGAGGCGTGGGGAGCTTCGCTGTATACCTGTTGATACGCGTTTCGCAGTTTTTTAAGACCAACATTTTTTAATGTAAAATGGAATGCAGTTTATTAAAATAACAAACTTCTTCAGCATGTTAGTAGATAACATGCCAGTGAAATACAGATTGTTGCAATCGCCAAAAGAACCAACGAGAAAGAATTTCCATTCAATGAAACTGCCACTGAAACTGTCAAGCGAGCAAAAGGCTATACAAAGACAAATAAAATAAATTGTGCAACACAACTTCATTGGTCGGTTCACCCCTTCCCACAGTGGCTCATATAAGTTCCTGAACGGAATTACCCCGATCTCAGAAATGACCCATTTCGACAAGGCGGATTTCCGAATTCCATCCTGAGGACTTGAATCCATGCCAGAACCAAGGTTGATACATATTGTTTCAGTAGTCTCACGTGTATTACAGGCGCCGCCTTGCAGAGCTCAACATACAATTACGAAATCTCGCACAGAAACATGACTCGTGCGACACATGCTCGTATGAAGTCTAAAGATACTGCATCTAAAAATATGCCATTAGGGTTTTTGCTTGGTTAATATATTTCAACAACAAAAGAAACGCCTGGTTAGAGAAATCAGGATATTTTCTTTCATAGCTTTTTAATCAGAATTTACCACCATTGTCGACTGAATTAACATCGACCCCTCTGCCCGCCTGACCACAGACAGTGACCCTAATGTGATTCGCTTAATCCAACATATAAGGGCTTGCCCGCAACCAGTCAACAATGTTTTGTATGTCCGTTTTTGTTGCATCGCAATGCTATTACAATATTACTAATCACATCCACACTGTTCATTTAGGAGCATAGAAACCCATAATCACTAGTTTTCCCTTGCGGTTTACCGAGTCTCGGTGAATGGTAACTTTCCAACGATTGTAGGTGGGAAGCTAGCCACCCACCCTCCCGCAGTCATTGCAGTTACAAATATTTTATTGCATACAAATTTACCACCGACACAGAACCATCAATAGATTCTAACACACATGCTACTATCACCCCATATTGAACTTAGGGCTTTAGCGAGATTCAGTGAATGGTTACCCACCAGTGACTGTTTGTAGGAAGTGTCCCCCTCCCTCTTATATTATAATTTCACTTTGCCTCGTATTAGACTTGCAAATACACAAAATTCATTTGAAGCATCCATAAACATCACTTTTAACTTGTGGGTCCAACGAGTTTGGGTCGACCAACGATCACTCACCAGCAATCGTTGGTCGGAAGCCCCACTCCTTCATTTCAAAACTTCACTTCGCGTCGCACTACATAGCTGCAAAATACACTGTATTTCATTTGAAACATCTAAGGTACAATTCGGAAAAAATTAAATTCAACAGTTTTTGAACGGACGAAAATAGCTTGGGGAGCTGCGGTAGGTTTTGGTGTGCATTCTCGAATATGGTTCTAATTAAACAGCAAGCGTACATGCCTGAAAATCAACATGAAGCTGGTCACGTTTTGGCGTAAGTTTCGAAGGATCGGAAGCCTGAGAAAAATTCTGCACACCTTTTGTGTGAAACAGATGGGGCGGAGGGGGGAGGGGCCACCGAAATCTGCCTTACTTGTTTATTATTTTTATTTATTATGCCAGACGAAGAGTATGGAAAAGAAGCCCTCTTACTACCACACTCATTCCAGCCTGGTTGGTCGTACAGTTTCTATCGGAAAGTCTTCTGAAGGATGTTTTAGAGCGCGTCAAGAAAGACATCGTTACAGAGCTGCCTTCAAAATAAAAAAAAAAAAGACCTAAGGGTGGTTTTCAGATGTCTAAGCAGAGCAGACAAACATACGTCTATTCGACGAATTTGCCTGGACACAAACAAGTATCAGATGGACACATCAATAATTTTTTCAACCCGTAAGTCTATTTTAGGTGACATATGGGAGATTGGGTTTTACGAAAAGTTGGTGTACATTACAGTTTTGAAACTTGGATTGATGCAATGGGACTCTTTTGAAACTAAAAATTGCCTTCGATGAAATGAAATGATCGAATTTTGTAAATTTCTGTTTTGCAAACTTGATTATTTTTTTGCAAAACAGCATCGCAACTTGAATATACTAGCTTAATTGAATTTTAAAAATTCACAAAGCTCCTGTGAAATCTATCGGTTTTGATGCACGGTGCATGTTCAGCTCAAGAGCAAAACCAACACTTTGAATCAGTTTAAAGCGCCTTTCTTAATTCATTCTCCAGTATTGCCAACTTATTTCAGATTACAACTTACAGCGAAGACTAAACTCGGTCCTGAAAAGCCGGCAATTGCCATAGAGATGATGGCTAACAGTTAATTATTATTATTATTATTATTATTTTATAATATGCATTTTTTCTTTTTTTCTTAATCTTTACACCTTTTTTACCACCCAGAAAATTATTTTTCAAGTGCGGATTAATAGTTCAGCAAGCATGCTATAGCATCATTCGAACTTGTGTGCAAGAAATGTCTGGGGACATTGTACCCAAACGGGCGTGGCTGTATAAGGAGTTATTTTCACCATCTCCACAATAGTATAACTGCAACTCATCTTCCTTTGTTAGTTTCATGTTTGTTCCGCGTTAACTGACAACGGCAGTCCAATTAGACTATGCCATGTAAACGGACGGAAGCTGTATTATTATATAAGTTAGAATGCATGGCGTGCTACTTTCTCTTGGAACGCTGGTGTTTGTCATGTACCAAACGGTTAATCGGGCGATCTGTGATTTGTTAATCAGCGTTGATATGTTCGTAAGACTTAGCATGTTATGCTGCTAGGAAGGCATTTTCTGGTTTTGTGGTAAGCGTTACAACAGAGGCAGCCGCATCAGAGTTTATCGTGCATTTGGTGGAACCTATGTTTGTGCAAGTGAGCTGTAGGCCACGCCATCTATCGTGAACCGGAGAAGGCCCATGGCCCTAGGAAAGAACTGCAGTCCGACCTTAGGGGGCATGGAACAGACTGGCGCCGCTGTGAACCCCGTGGAGGAGCAGACTGATCTCAAATTCACAGTTTCCTAACCACATCCCTCTTTGCCACTTTGCCATTATGACCGCTTGCCATGATGTTCGTTGCCATTATGTCCGCTGCCGTTATGTCCGTTGCAATTTTGTCCGTGCCTCGAATATACATGTAATAATTAGCTAATATTTGCTGCAATGAAATATCCATGAATGCATTCATGTAATATATACATAGTGAATATATACATTGCCGTAAAATATAGAAACATGTCCATGTAAATACAGTTTTGAGGTACAAACTTGGCCATATCATGTTCCAAGATCTAGCTGAACTGCTTCAGTTATGCAGATAATATACTGAAGGACAAAACTAATGAATATTTAAAAAAAAATTTAGCATATTGCATTTTAAGCTGCAACAATGGTTATATTTTCATGCGGGTGTGGTTATTTATTGGGGGTTTGTAGGCATTCAAATACGGTACCATATTAATCCACATAAGTCAGTACCGGCTCAATGTTGAAATATTATGAATTCTCACATGTGGTCATCCAGTACAACCGCACATGTGAACGCAGTAAATCGATGAAAACAACGGAGGACTGAGATACGCGAATAATCCAGAAGTGTCGCGACCAGGCTCTTGGCATGCTTGAAGCTGTTGCTTCTGCTCAGTTCGTTGCCAGACGTTTCGGGTGCAGTAAAAGAGCAGTAGAATAACTCCGAAGACGATATCTAGACACTGGATCAACCAAAGACCGACCATGTAGTTGCAGACCGCGTGTGACCACACCTAACCGGGATCGCACGTTCCACCGCCGGGATCGATTCAGACCAGCCACAATAACAGCAACGGAGATCCCTAGCCGGACGAATAACCGCGTACACTCGAAAGTCGTTATACAGCGCCTACGGGAACATGGGATTCGCGCTCGTCGGGTCCACGTCCGAGTGGTACTAAATCGCTAGAGACGGCGAAATCAAGTGAGTTGGGCCGACAACCACAACCATGGAGCATGGAGACATTACAACTGGCGGCGTGTAATGTTTTCAGATGAGTCGCGATTTAAACTTTTCCGCGCAGATGGACGTCAACGCGTATACAGGCGACCAGGCGAACGACATGTCGCCATGTTGCATAAAACAAGTTAACCGGCAGGGTGGTGACTCGGTCATGGTTTGGGGCGCAATACGCTTTGGATGGAGGCCCCAACTGCTTATTATTGATGGAAATGTGACCGCGAACCGTTATATGGATAGTGTTTTGAGCAACCAAGTGTCCCCTTTGTGCAGCAACGTCAGGACACCATTTTTATGCAGAACAAATGTCCACCAACGCGTTGCTCGGGTGTGTAGAGATTATTTAGTGGTTAATAATATTGATGTGCTCACATTGCCGGCATATACTCCGGATATGAATCCCACAGAACATCTATGGGATAACTTGGATCGCCAAATTCGAGCCCGTAGCCTACCGCCTCAAAATCTCGCAGAATTGAGACAAGCATTGATTGAGGAGTGGCACAGATATCCTCAATACAAAATTAACTGGTTGATAACTTCAATGCATAGTCGAATCCAGGTCCTACTGCGTTCCAATGGATACCACACGCGGTATTAGTGACGGTTATAAACATTATAAATCGAAGAAAACTCAAAACGACATTTACACTGACTTTGACGCTTTGTGGCCTTTCACTAAAATGTCTTCGGAAGTTCCATTTTTCGATTATATTGTGGCACTATCTGAAGGGTATCTTGGGTACAAATTGGAAGCCAATTGAGCAATTCAGTGAGTAACAATAAAATTTTTTCATTATATGCGAACTTTCTTTTGTCCTTCAGTATATGTAAATATGCCACGCAGTTGATATAATATGCAGATATGATGAGCTGAATTGTCTTGATCACGCATATCATTGACGAATATCGAACTAAAGCGTTCCTGTCATAGATTTTATGTAACTGATGTATGTCGGACGTACTTGATTCAGTAGTTCCTTTGATATAATATATAGATATCTCGCGCTGTATACAAAAATTTTGAGTTCTTTTGAGCAAGTACTTATCCATATCACGCGTATAATCACAGGTCGAATTCTATGTTCTTTTACAAAGCCATGGATTGTATCTGTTGCAGATAATCAAGCTCGAGCTACAGTGTATATAATAGTCGTATATTTAAAACAAGATGACATCTGTTGCAGACAACGACGTCACAAGCACGGGATGCTGTTCGCCTTAGAGGCAGCCCATTTTGAGTGCTCTTCAAAAGCTTTTCCAAAGACATGGGCATCATGCTGATCTTAGTATTGTGCAATCAGTTACGAATTCAAGAGTTTCAATCATTTTTAAAACATATTGACAATTTTTTTATCACTAGAAGAGCCTAGTTAATATGTATTAACAGCGAACTGTTATACAGCAGAGTTCAATGCCCGGGGTATAATGTGGGCTAGATTATTTCCCCGGGGTATATTACAGTCTAGCCTACAGTATACCCCCACGCCAAGAATATACAAACCCTTCTCCACCGTACTCCGACTATTTTGATATTTCTTTTTAACTGAAATAAAGTTCAACATATTTCCACAAAGCAGTGGTTGATAATACTCGTATAACATGAAACATACTTGAATATTCTTTGATATGTTAATTGCAGTACTTGGATAATACATGAAACATGCTTGAATATCGTTTGATATGTTAATTGTAATGCAGTGCGACAGCTAGTCTTCTGGGATTTGACATAGTCATCTACTGCAAAGTCGGAGACCAGCTGGACTGGATCACTTATCCTGCGTCTTTTCACAACGACTGTACGACAAAAATGGGACTATATTTGCAAAACATCTCCGAGCATTTTAATGTAGTTATTGGTGTTGAACAGTGTTGAACATATGAGAACATTCGGTGTGCACAAGTAGACGTTGTTAGTGGTGGTGGATAATAGTACATAAAGTCAGTTTAAAAGATTTGAAGGAGGTGGAAGGGGAGGGTATATAAGTTCGGGGGAAGTGTATTTCAGACTAGCCCAATTTATACCCCGGGGTATATTCGAGGTTAGCCCAGATTATAACCGGGGTATATTCGAGGCTAGCCCAGATTATACCCGGGTATAAAGTGGCCAGGGGGTATATTCTGGGCTGTTACACCGGTGTGACAGAGCGAATGAAAATTAAACTAACTGAAATTGAAAAATCTACCTCTTTAAATTCACTTTTATTTAATATTCAACTAATTATCTCTCAGTTTATTTCATGAATATTCTTTAATTTACAGGCGTAATAAAACCCAATATAAATATTTTGTTGAATAAGTTCAAGAACATAAAAGCTGATTTACAAACATATTTTTCATTAAAATAAATTTTACACCTTCTACAGATCTGTTAAATAATAATAATCGAAATAATCTGATACTCTATTTCATTTCCAAAAAGAATAAATATAAAATAATACACATAGCTTATCTTTCTTTAGGCTGTCGGTTCCTTGTCTAGATTAGCTGTTTTCCTAAAGCGAAGTTTTACTGATTAGATCCGAATTTTGCTAAGTCCAAAGTCGAGATAAATCCTTTTATTTTTCCGTAGATTTTCCGGTTTCCGAAATAGGTGTTACTTGTTTGAAGGCTAGGCACGAACTCAGGAGCTTGGGGCGCGGCTTGACCAACCTTCGAGTTTTCGCGAAAGGGCCGAATTATGTTACGTCGTTTTTTACTGGGTAGCCGTTAACGGGCAGACGGAGGGGCATTGGTCTGTTTCGAGAAAAGCTTCGGTGATTTTGGGGGCCCGAGCAATGTCTGCGCTTAAGGCTTAATTGCTCATTTTAATGACAGCACCGAAATTGCTCTTTACCCTGTGGAGCCCTAATTTTTCCTACTAAAGAAATTTAAATGTACTAAGATAAAGACGAAATTGGATTCAGCGGAATTACAACATGTCGTTGAATTTAAAACATGCAATTGAGCGGCCTAAACAATAGGGGAACAATGTAAGTTACAACTCTAAAGGCTTGGGATGAAAGGATTATAAAGGATAATTGCCTTTGCATGGTCAGACCTGTATAAGATATGTAAATGATATTTTAACAGCTCGTTTGGAATTTCCGTTTTAGAAAAAATAACATTAAATGTAAAGATAGGAAATGTTCCTTTAAAAGAACTTGATTTTTAACAGGAATAACCCTTTTAAAAAGTATCTTTAAATCTACAAAAAATCTAACTAATCCCATTTATAATAAAGTAATTCATTGCTCGCTAAATTTTTTGTCAATTTCTTGTGTGTTTCCATGCATGATTAATCGAATTATAAATCGTATAATATTTGCGCATGTTTTATAGTCAAGGGTCTGGTTTTGGATTTTAAATCTCGGCAATCAAACTCACCACAAGGATTAAATTTGAATCTCTGAATAACATACGAGGTTAAAGTATTTGCAAGTATACAGCGATCTTGAATTGATACAAGAGCCACAGTTCATTGATCCGATGTCATCAAAGAGTATGTAATTATGTTACAGGGAATTCAGCTTATCTTCTGTTATACATAAGCAATTCGACTTCCAGTGAACAGCGCTTTCAACTTATTTAAATTTGAAAAATAATCCATCACCCGAGTAAGCATGTCAGCTGCCCTGATAGTAGAATTGCAATTTGTTAAAATTGCAATTAATACTTCAGCCTATTTTCTGTTCTTGATGTGCTATTTTTCATGCTTTCAATTGTTTGCTTTATTATGCATGGATAACCCATCGATCGCCACAGGACGTGAATAGCAGAATTGTAATTAAAATATTTCCCTATGCTCTGCAATATGTTACAAAGCTAAATATGCTGCATCAAAGTCTTCAAAAAAGACACGGGATGACTTTTATCTTTTGAAAAAGTTTAGAATTTTTTTTTGGCAAAAATTGTGTGGAATGTGCAATTGCAATTAAATCCTGTTCTTCGGATATGAAGTTATTTTATTCAGTTCATACAGGAGGACGTTTACAGAGTAATAGTGTTCAGATTTTATCTAGATTGTACTTGGAATAAATCTTTTGTGTCATGGAGAATAAGTAAAGTGTGTGAAATGTATTATCATTAGCATTCATTGTGCAAGCAATTTCAAGGGATACATGTATTCCCCGGCCGAGTTTTCAGAGATTACGTGTAATCCTTGAAAATTTTAGGGAATACGCGTATTCCCTGACGGTTGCACGGAATTCACGTATTCCCTAAGCATTTTAGAGAATACGCGTATTCTCTGACTACACAGATTACCTGTAACAATTACATGTGTAGCGGTGAGTGAATCGTGGCAGGTCCATGTTTGAGTAGATTGATATGATAACCGATTAACTGTTCCCATTTTATACAGCTTACAGAACTTTGTTCTCCGGCATCAAAGCGGTAATTGATCTCAATAACAGTTTTTCATTTCTCAAGAAAATTCATAAGGGGACTAAATATCCTAGGACGAATGGAACCTCGGTTGCCTAAATATCCTAATGGGAGCCCAAATATCCTAGGTCGAATGGTGTTCGGCAGAACAAATATCCTAGGATATATATATATATATATATATATATATATATATATATATATATATATATATATATATATATATATATATATATATATAAATGTGATGAGCTGTACAGCTTCAAATACAAGTTAGAATGTAATACAGTGGAACCTTAGTCCGGACAAACCTCAATGCATCGGACATATTACTAAGCACGGAGAGCTTTTTTCAGTCCCGTTTAAATTTCCATAGGCTTGCGTATTGACGAAACCTTGTTAAAGCGGACACCTCGGAATTCCGAATACCGCATTTCCAGTCCCAAATTAAGGTTTTGCTGTATAAAAATATTCAAAATACCGGACTATCTTAATAAGGGGTGACTAGTTATCTTAGGAACCCAGCATGTTTATCTAAATAATATGCAGTCTGCAAATTGCCATCACTATTGACAAAAAAGTGTCAAGAAATAATCTTTAAGCAAATGAGCACCGCACTTGGGGGGGGGGGCGAATCGGCATGAACTTTATCTCTTGATGCTCCGGCTAATTCTTTCCGCGCTAAAATCCTTTTGCCACTGGATACTGCACTAGGGGTGGGTGGGGACGGCCCTGCATCTACTTAATCTCTTGATGCTCCAGTGTCACAGCTTTAGTATATAAGGTTAGGTCGCAGAAGATGTTCGCAAAAGGTAATTGGAGAACAAAAATGGGAACAAAAAGAAAACGGAAGGAGCTAAATATTGGTGAAAAATTTAGGCTGATTAATGCGGGCAAAGGAAAACTCTTAGGTCATTGGCTGAAGAGTTTGGATTGGGAAAAAGCACTGTCTCAGACATTCTTAGAAAAAAAGAGGAGTTGCTTAAAGAATACAACGAATGTGAAAACTCAGAAATGAAAAGACCTTGCTACAGATCAAACACGGAACAATAAAATTCAGCAGTACTTGCTTGGTTTCTAAGAGTTTGTGGTTAAAAGCTGCCGGTTTCAGGCCCCATTTTGTAAGAAAAGGCCTTGGATTTTGCGAAGCAATTGGGAATTTCTGATTTCAAGGCATCCAATAGGTGGCTAAATACACTGATTCAAGCGGGAGGGAATCCTCTGGTGTCTGCCACGAGAGAATCTCATCAATAGTCTTTCGCGTAGGCTATGGCCAAAACACCACAGTCATTACCGTTAACATGCTGATGCACATTCATTAATTTCAGGATGACCTCGTCAATGTTAGATATCCGAATGTCCGCTTTCGGGTGACTTAACGGAGATCATTGTCTTTTTGATCAGAAGTCTCATTTTCAAGCAGCGACCACTTAACGACAAATAGTGCAGGAGATATCAAGAAAATTGCCGGTTCTAGTAATAAATATTTGTAATTGGTTGAGTCCCATTTATAAATGGGAGGGGGGCATGTATTTGTTATCAGATCTGGACAGATTACAATTAAATCTGTAGTCGCGTTTCCCATTGTCAAACGGAAAAACCGATTACAATTTTGTAATCAGCTCAGAACCATTGGCCAAGGGACTAGATTTAAAATTGGATTCTAACAAATATAAAGGTTTATATTCTTTTCTTTTTTGTTTGTTCGTTTTTTCTGCTTGTTTTTCTTTTTCTTTCCTTTTTCTTTCTTCTCTCTCTCTCTCTCTCTCTCTCTCTCTCTCTCTCTCTCTCTCTCTCTCTCTCTCTCTCTCTCTCTCTCTCTCTCTCTCTCCCTCCTTATTATTTTTGAAGATTTTTTAAAACAAAATTTCTTGAAAATTTTCTTAATCAAAGGCAAATGATTAATTGTCACTGTTTTGCGACCACATTTTGGATCAATTATGCCACGAAAAGATGCCTTGTGCAGCAACAGCCTATCTTATTGCATACAATTTTAATACTCAGTGCTGTGAATTTTTAGAATTTTGCTAGCCCTGCTGTTTGATCTTGTTCTTTTCTTGTCCACATTTAACAAATGTTAGTCCAGTTTAATGTTTAACATTTTAGCAAGCTCTGCGGTAAGTGAAAGTGCGTTAACTGTGAGCACCAAGACACAAGACAAAACTATCGAGTATGCCACACAGAAAAACAAAAATTAATTTTCCATTGTCAAGTTTTGACCAGTTTCAATATAATATACGAAGTCGTAAATCTTTAACATGCGTATTTCCACCCTACACAATATCAAAATCCCACACCAAGCCGTACTTTCGGTATGCTCGTTGTACACCTCGTGAACTCCAATACATTTGTGTATGCAAATCAATTTATTTGACAAGCCAGCGTTGCGCCTAAAGTTTTTGCAGGCGTTGCATATCTTGAAAATTATTATAGATTTTCAACCGGAAAATTTCCCCCAAGGTCAAATTTTTGACCAAAATAAAAAAGAATATTTTTCACCCCACATTTCCTCTTCCAGTGACAAATTCTGATCAAATAAAAAATATACGACGTTGCACATATTCAACAGATATATTTCACCCTACAAATTATCAAAATACCACGGCCAATGTAAACTATTTCTGACCGCTTTGAAAAATAACCAGACCATGCACAGCCGCAATATACTTCTTGTGCAAAATCCGGGACAAACAGAGACAGATAGGTACTTAAGTAAAATCTTCCCTTACGGACCAGTGTGAAAGCCAATGATTTGGTGAATTACAGTGAAACTCCTGATATGGACACTCCTACATTATGGACACTCCTGAATTATGGACAACTGACCGTTTTTTATTTAGGCGGTGAGTAACTATCCGGTGAGCAACTGTCCGGTGAGCAACTGACCGTACCCCGGTGTTACAGTATATTTCCCCCTGTACAGTCCCCTATTTGTCTCCATTATTCTTTCTTTAAGCTGCTGAATCAAAGCACCAATTGCCACCCGTCTTTATCCTCCTTGTAATATCCTTGTAATGTGATGACCAAAACTGAAATAACACCAATCCGCATCTCTTTTGTTTTAATTTTTATTTATGTACAATTTACTCTCGTTATATCGCCATCATTTGTTCCAGTGAAATTATAGCGTTATAACGAAATGGCGTTATGAGGAAAAAACCTTAATTAAGAAAATATGTATTGGTGTTTTTCTTTTTAATAATCCAACACATCACATGCTGTTTTAAATCGTTAAAGTGCATGCAAAGACATAATTGCTTAATTTCAAAAGCAGTTATTTTCGTTTACTTCAGTTTTTCATTGACAGAGTCACTTTTTCTGGAAAATTCCAGGATTGATTTTTGTTTTGCCTCCTGTAATGATATGTTTTCGATGACTTCGTTTTGCCTTTCCAGTTGCGCTTTCGTCTGATATAGGCAAGTTTTTAGCACGCGCGTTTGAGAACCAAAGAAACAGACTTTCTTCCAGATCTCCATGTTTTGGCATTCTCGGTTTTTTTCTGGATGGCGAGCCATCTTTTCCCACCATATACCAATTTGCTTTTTATTTACAATATCCCGAATTGTCATTCGTTTTATTTCACTTTTCCAAAGCTGAGAAAAATTATTTGCTATTTCTTGGCAAGTTTTTGATGAATATTTTTCTGCATAATTCAAGATTTCGAGCTTTTTCTCATAGTCAAACTTAAACAGCTTTTTTTCTTTTCCATTTTGAAACGATTTGAAATGCTAAGCATAATTGCTGTTCAGCAACTTTTTCATGAAAATTTGAACTTTTATCTGATTTGCATAATGACACTCCTACTGGGATGTTTCCCAATCCAATGTGATAACAGGATGGCCACAATGCCTTTGTTCTTGCATTCATGCTCACACTGTGCGCCTATTTATGTTGCTCAAGTGTTTTGCCACGATAATAAAATCAACAACACAAAAGAAGTAGAGCCTTTGACTTGGACTTCTTGTAAAAAAATCTCCGGGCAAAATTGATGGTAGTATAACGAGGGTAAATTGCACTGTAAATCGCATTTTGGGACCGCAAAATGCGTGGCGGATGGCATTAAGCGAATTTGGCGGTATAACGAGGAATTAAATAAAAAAAACGGGATCTAGGGTTTGATGGCGTTATAGCGAGAATGGCGGTATAACGAGAGAGTAGTAGGTAATTTTAAGTTGCGGCATAAGATTTAGTCCTGACTGTAAGTATAAACTGGAAGCTTTTTCACCACCTGGAATCACTTTCTAAATAAATAACAGAACTTAGCATCTCAGGGAAATTCATTTTGCGGCAAAAATTACTCCGAGGTGAGATGTTATTCCTCACAGGTAAGTATAAATAGGTCAGTATTTCATCTTGAAATTCATAAATCAAATTAAAATCGAAAGTTCAGCAAACGACAAGCGCTTTTTGGTCGGCAATCCACCCTACAAGTGGCTGACGAATCCCGAACAGTTGCCCGCTCGGCGGGTTTCCCGCGCAGACATTATCCCCCTTAAATTGACATGCACGGACGTTTTCCCGGGTCTTTTCCCGGCGAGTTTCGCGCATTCCATTTTTTTCATGCTGGCGCTTGTTTCTAATTGTTTTTGAATTTTCTTGATTAATTTGAATGCCAGATCAGATTTATTAGAAATGTTTCAAAGAACTTGTGTTTTTGAAAGCTGTTTGTGAATGGCTCACAGCGCCCTTCTCTTTAAACACGTAATTCCTTTAAAGATTTAAATGCACAACGGTGCAACTGATTTGAGAAGGATAAGGCATACCCCACCTGTCGCTTTTCCCCTGATTAGATATGCAGATAGGACCCTTTGAGCTGTTTTACAATCGGCCCCGTGTCTTCTCCAAAAGCAATATATCTGGACTCATTACGCAATAGCAATACTCTAGATCCCTTTGAGGTTCGCGCCGCTATGACACGGCGAACGAGAGAGGGTGTGTTTTGCTATTGGATCTCCGTATTCGTGAGTATTGTTTAATAAAGCTAGTGTGTGAATATATGACTTTTGCTTTATAACCCCTTCTCCCACTAAACCCCACTCCTTACCCCCTCTCTTCGTTCAACACAGCGTTGTAAATGCAGCTGCTGGATCCTATCCGGCTTTGCAAAATACCACGCGGGAAAGTGTCCGCCCTGTGCAAAAATGCGGGATTATCTCCGCACGGGAAACCTTTCGCCCGGGAAACTGTCCGTCCACCGTGGCTGACGAATCCGCGACGTTTCGTCTAGCTACGTTTCATCTCCCTACAAAACAGTATGCGTATATTATACGTATTTAATATCTAAAATGCATGTGCACAATGGGCATTTTTTTCTCGGACGCATAATAAACGTATAAAATACGTATAAAAATACCCGCATTTCTAGAGCCATATATTATGCGCATAAATGCGTGGGAAAAAAGATGCCCATATTGAATCCGCATATCATACGTATAATAAGCGCATATCCAGGAACGTTTATTACACATATAAAATACTCGGGAAAATATATGCCCATTTTTAATACGCATATTATACGCATTTTTTCCTACGCATATTGTACGCGTATCTAGGGATGCATATTATGCATAGATTTTGCATTTTGAAAAAGATGCCCATGTTTGAAACGCATATTAAACGTATTTTTACTCACGTATATAAGACGCATATTTAAGAACGTTTGTTACACTCATTTTCGCACATGCATATTATTCGTGTAACATGTGACGCATATTAAGCATATATTTTGCGTGGGAAAACAGATGCCCATATTTGATGCGCATATTATGCGAATGTTTTCACACTTATATTACGCGCATATTTGGGAACGTTTATTACGCGCATTTTTGCCCAAGCATATTACGCGTGTAATATGTTACGCATATTATGCATATATTTTGAGTGGGAAAAAAGATGTCCATATTTGACGGAGACATCTTAGGGATTTTCTAAGAATCAGATGCAGTAGGTCGCAGAGAATAAGAGCAAATACTCCGTTATGTCATTATTGATAAGGGATTGCCATAGCGCGAGACTTTCCGCATATAAATAGGGCTCTAAAATGAGTAGAATTTTAACCAATCTCAACAGCAATAAACCACGACAATAAACTAACTAGGATCTACAAAAAAGAACAGTTACAGTAAAACAGAATGTCCTCAGTGAATGTAATTTCACTTTGTTTTAGTTACGTTCAGTTATAAATAGCTCCAGTGATCAGAGAAAGCAATAAAAAAATTGTGGTCGTATTTTGTCCTAGTTTTTATTTCCTTGGTGGTGTTATGCCCGGTGGTATTTTGCCCGGTGGTATTATGTCCGGTGGTATTTTGTCCTACATTCATATGCGAATTGTTTTACACTTATTTATCAAACGTCATATGTATTCATATGTATACCAAATGCATAGGCAAACGTCGTATAAAATGCATTGTTTTTCCTGCGTAATACACACCTTGAGCATTTCCCTGTATGCATTACTTATAATATACGTAGAATTTTCCACTACTAAAATGCATGGGTAAATAAACGCATATTATATGTGCATTATAGTTTTGAATTCCCACGTAAAATTTCATTAAAAGTCATTTGTATATTGCACATATGTTTTACGTGTGATTTCCCATATGGGCTTTTCCATGTAAAATACACGTATATAATGTGTGAAAATTTCCACGTAGTCAATGCATGGGAAAATATACGCATATTATACGTAGTCTGGCAATGTGGGCCTATTATCGCAGACCGGAAACAGCCGCCATTGAGCGATAATATATTTAAATTGTGCTAAATGTTGCATATTTTGGTAGAGGGCTGCCTTTTTTCTGAGTATAATAGGAAGCTGGCATGGGAATACCAATTCCACTAAAATTTTTATGCTAAAATTGTTTTAAGGAGTACTTTATAACTGTACTATAGTAATAAAGGTTTATGTGCCTAATACATATCGGAAAGAGTCTCAAACTCCCCTAAATCCCACGTAACTACATCGGAATTTCTCCAACATAACACACATTATTTATGCGTGGGTACGTGGGAATACCTACATATATTACGCATAGTCCCCATGTGGGACTGCTATCTGAGTCATTACATTGGTGGGCAAATCCTAAAATGCATATCAAATAAGTTGATATGCATTTTAGGATTTGTCCACCAATAAATGCGTAAAATCCGTCTAAAATTCAGGGGAAAAAGCACGTGTAAAATGCTTTAAATAATTGATGGGAATTACGTGTAAAATGCGTGTAAATTTTTACGTGGGAAAATATGCGTATTTTATGCGCATTATCGATGAGCAAAATGGTCAAAATATTACACCTAACTTACCCATTTTGTCCATGTGTTTTACACTTATAATATCCGCTAAAATTTTGTCGGGATAGCGACGTTTCGTCTAAATGTGCAAGGTGTGAAGTTACGTCTAAATTTCGAAAAATGTAAACCCCTATTTTTGTACTTTTTGCACTTAATGCAAGCATGGGAGTAAAAAATCCAAAAAAAGTCTCACAATTCAGGTTTTATTCATCATACATGAAATTTATTTACAAATGTACAAACAAATCTCACACTTCAGGCCTTTTCATCATACATGAAATCAACAAGCAGTCCAGCAGTTCAGTGCCTCTGTGGCACTTAACTTTCTTGATTTCGAGGGTTATTGACTGCGGTATAACCGATCGTACTCCGTTATTTCGCATCTCATGGCAAAGAAAGGATTTATTTCGAGGTAAAACTTCAAACCTTCACTACAGGGCATGGCATAGAAGGGATTTTTTTATACGAATCCACATCTATTCACCGCACTCCGGGAGGCTAGAGCCTTGCTACTTCGGGGAACATTTCTTTTTGTGAGATAAGTGACAAGTAAAAATCAAGATCAACTATTGTGTGCGAATCCACATCTCTTCACCGCACTCCGGGGAATATTTGAAATGAAAAAATATATAAATATAAAAATATAAATAAAACATAATAATTTAGACGAAACTTGCACACTTAGACAAAATGTCGCTAGATGAAACGTCGCTAGACGAAACGTCGGGATATCGTGGCTGAACCAAGAGCATTAAAACTGCTAGCAGGTCTGAGAAAATCCATTCCGGTGATCTACATTCACCATCACTACACTCCTGTTTATGACCTTTAACCCTTGTGGAAATTAGCAATTGCATTTTAATTTTACAAATTGGTTAATTTGGTTAAAAATTGAGCATTTATCAAATAAAAGAGTTTTGAGTTAAGTTTTTGTGACATTTGTTGAGTTTTAGAGGGCGCATAATATCCCAGAGGGGGGATAGCCTAGCCTAGCTAGCTATACGTGGAGGGGGGAGGGGTAAGCTAGCGAGTTACACCGGTCCACAGGGAAAAACTTTCGCTTAACACTGATCTCTGGATTACGTCCCAGTTGGTCTACGGTTCACCAGGACTACGTTTTCCAACTTGGCCTACAATATTTTCCCAGTTAGCCTACGGTCATTTTTAGTATGGTCCCACTTGGTCTACGGTTCACCAGGCCTACGTTTTTTTAGTTGGCCGGTTTACTAAATAATCATTTTATTGCATAAAAAGGGTCAGAACTTAACATCATAATACACTGAAAAAATCAGTCTAGATCATAAGGATTTTGATAGTGAAAAAAGACTCTTTGATATCTAGATTAAACGCTATTTGACGTTGACATAATAGAGTGTTAGATATCTTAATTATAAAAACCATCACAGGT
The DNA here is from genome assembly GCA_949752745.1 of Protula sp. h YS-2021. NCBI lineage: Eukaryota > Metazoa > Annelida > Polychaeta > Sabellida > Serpulidae > Protula > Protula sp. h YS-2021. Next base: position 35,296,229 of record OX457025.1, read on the forward strand.
TAGATGTGGCATTGATGTTTTAATTGCGAAATCCGGTCATCGCCCCCCCCCCCGATCAACTGCCCCCCTTTTTTTGCAACCCGGTCGACTGCCCCCTCCCCCATCTTCAAAGTGGAGGGGTGGTCGCATGCCCCCTCCATATACTATTTTTTCTTGGGTTCTTGGCTTACAAAGACACAATAAATAAAATTATATTTATTTTATTGAATGTATTGCACCTCGGTAAATTGCAATTCACGAGTGCAATTAGAATTAGAATTGCAGCTAGTTTAAGGATCAATCTCTCCTATGATCAATATTGGTGAATAGATCAATTGTTTCAGAGACGAAGTAGACGGGTACATCACAATTGCCTAAATTTTTAAAGAATTTTTTTCACTAAAAAAGGAGAAGGGCAGATGACGACCCCGTCAAATTGCAGGGGGGCAGTCAACCGGGTTGCAAAAGGGGGGGGGGGCAGTTGAAGGGGGGGGCAGTTGACCGGAGGGGGGGGGGCAGATGATCATTTACTTTAAATTGCAATCACCATATTGCAGCTGAGATTGCAATTGGACTAAAATTGCAAAAATTACTTTTTCGGAGTAGTTTGGATAAATATTACATTTCCATTCTTTTCCCCACAGGTGTATTCCCCACAGGTATTTGGACGCACTGAGCGACTTCGGGGGTTTATTTTTTCGGCACCCTGGGCTGCAGGGTGCGTCTGCTTTACCCTCACGGTTGCGTTGCGCGTCGGCGCTGCGTCACTGGGACACACTCATTTTTTTCAGATTTTTAATTCTATTTTAGATCGGTGGTGAAGTCAAAATGTACTCGTAATTTTTTAAATGTATTCTTCTACAAGCAGGCCTAAGAACTTCACAACATTTTAACACAAATAAAATATTTCAAATACGAACCCACTTTTGCCGCTGCAGGATAGTCTGTAAAAAAAAAAAAAAAAACAGAAAAGCAATTGGTTGTCTGGCTGATTTTGTGTTTATTCTTTTTTTATTTATTTCATTTTATTATTTTTTTCATTCAATGATTTTTTTAATGGGCTCGGGCTCCTCCTGTATGGAGTCCACTGGGGCATGGCATGTCGTCTGCGGGACCATGGACCTCCACCGATTCCCCGGTGGCCAGCGCCTCCTGGATCTGTGCTGCCTGGGCCTCCTTTAGCTCCTGCCGGATAGCCGCCATTTCCACCTCCATCGCCATGAACTCGGCTGTAAAAGTAAAACATGTTTACTGTCAGTATGTATAAACCAAGCTCTTCTACTGATCAAATTTACCGCTCTCAATAGCATACTAGTTCAATTTCACCATTGTGCCTTGTAAGGTTGCTGAGCGTTTTTTCATAAATATTTCATATTCTGTATAAACAAAATCCATTAGGCTGTGGACCTCTGGCTCTTTTAAGAAAAAAAATCTTCTAAAAAAAAAAAAAAAAAACTTAAAATCTCCACAACAGTATCTGCAAGTACCGAGCTATATAAAAAAGATCCGCGCATTTACGTCTTTTTCCTCCGCGCTCTTAGGTTTTTTTAATCAGCGCTTTTACGTCCCAAATCCTCGCTTTTGGGTTTTTACCATCAAAAGAAGGGGGGGGGGGGTTGTGTCAAGGGGGAGGGGTTCGACCGGGGGTAGTCCCAGGACTGCAAAATCGGGACGGGGTTCTGTCACGGAAAGAGGGGGTTGACTGTACACCGTTGTAAACACTTATCTGTTGTATAAAGACACATAATTACACACACCAAAGTATTACACCCATTTTCTACACTCTTTAGCGATAATTATACATAATCATCGGGAAAACGTTGTAATCACCAGCGTAGTGGGGAACAACACGTCTTTGCTCGAGATACTTAGCTAAATAAAGGAACTACAAGCGGATCTGGTTTGGAGGGAGGGGGGGGGGGGGGGGGGGGAGGTCTTGCGAAAGAAAAATATACTACGAAATATTTTTACATAAACACGTCATACGCCGTCCATTTATCCCCCCCCCCCCCCCCCCACTGCAAATGTGCAAAATCGTTTGACTTATCCACGGATTAACTATATTAAGTTTGATATAACTGATACACAAAATGGCAACGGACATAATGGCAAGCGGACAAAATGGCAGGCGGCAGACAAAATGGCAAACTAATAAAAATGTCAGAAAGCAACCGAAACGGGCCTACGGTGCATCAGAGAATCCTTTTAGCGTCAGCGCATGTCAAGGGAACAGGAGTAATACCTGGAAGCATAGCCCCGTCGCCGTACAGTCTGGTAATTCTTAGTAACACAAACAATGCTAAATCCACAACTGTACTTTATTTCTACTCCGGCTGCCAGTTTGGGACACTGCGTGGGCTATAAAAGGGCAAGGAAAATTAAGTAAAATAATATCAAATATGGAAATAGTAGCAAGTAATAAAAGTGGACAGACGAAGTGCTTGAACAGATTTGCATATACAAAACTTTTCTCTTTTATCTGTGTTGCCATTTTTTCCGCTTTTACAAATTGCCATTTTGTTCACCTGGAAATTTAATCGGCTTGCCATAATGTCCGTTGCCAGTTTGTCCGTTGCAATTTTGTCCGTACCCCCTCGCGATAAAGCGCATGTTCACAGATGGCGAATCTATATATTTTAATTGGTGCTGAATGCTTGTCTGCCTCTGACACGCCTTTCCAGCTAGTTGAAAAAAATAGGGGAACTGCAATTTTTACAAGGCGTGCCCCAAGTCTACGGAAGTGGAGTGGGGCTGGGGGGAGGGGCACTTGCTACCATATGTGTTGTTTCAATGCGTGACCAAAACAAAAAGGAGGAAGGGGTAATTGTGTGGTCCGTGCGGAGTGCCAGTTTCATTAATAAGGGGGTAATTTCGGTCATTACTCCACTTAAATGTCTATCATTTATCGAGTTTTCTTGTTCTTTTGTTGTCAAAGCGTGAGCTCTAGCTGCTTTTGAACTCATATAATTTTTGTGAAATCGGGCGTTTTTATTATTAATTTTGACACATCCTCGTTTAGGAGTGAGATTTACAAGCGTGTCCTCGTTTGGTTACAAAAAAAAAAAAAAAACACACACACACACACCTGGCACTCCTCGTTTAGGGGTCGTTTTGGGCATCGACACATATAGTGATCAATGTGTACTTGAATCCCCACCCCTCCCCGAGTCCCTAACAGTGTTGCCAACAGGTCAAAGAAAAAATAACGGACGCAGGAGGACTAAATAACGTACAGCCCTCAGCTAACTTACGTACAAATAACGTACGCTATAACCTTTTATATTCAACTATAAACGTGCCTTATAACGTTGTATTTTCATATTTGATACAAGAAAAGGTAAAATAGGAACGCCTGTGAAAAGTAATAATCTTAATCACACTATTTTTTTTGCATAAAATATTTGACTTTTTTCAATACATACCCTTATATATATGACTTACAGCCAAAATGTATCAGTGAGCTTGAGAGCTAAGAGTTTGCCCAACTTGTAACAGAATTCGCCTTCAGGTCACTTGTCAACGATATCAAACTCTCAAAAAAAAACTGATATACAAAGTAACATTTTTCACATTAAGCAAAGTAAAAAAAAAAAAAAAAAAAAAAACAAGAAAAAACTGAAATTAGCAGAAACTATATCATAAACCTACAAATAATCGTTTCTTTACTTTCGAGATTTTTAACTGTAACATGTCCATTAAGCTAAAAACCCAAAATTAGATACCGGTAGAGAACGCGTTATCTACTACGCGACAAAGAATCAACTCAACACTACTAACATTAACCCAGTGAAGCATGCCACATCATTTATTTCCATAATGTAGGGATTTAAATTGCGTCAATTTCAAGTGACGCAGATTTCAAATCACGAAATACCACAGTCATTCAAATAAGCTTTAGATTCGACCAAAGGGATTGCACAGAGATCATCTAACTGCAAAACATGGCTTTATATTAGATAATATTACTTCACAATGGTATAAGACACTACCATAAATAAAAAACAAATACCCGGTCATATCACGGATTTAACTGGTGGGCGCGCACAAGTCACCACAGAAGACCGAAATCTGGGATAAGCTCATAATCATGGTTTAATTTAAGAATTCTGACTACATCTGTTTTGATATTTTAATGGATTTTCTATTTCAGCTTGCCAATAAATTGTTAGTCTCAGATAAAAGGCGAAAATATATTATTAATAATATAAAATGATTAAAACTTTTAAAGTTTTATATAAATATTGTCAGAAAACGTATAATAACGTACGGCAGCCAAATAAGTCACAAATAACATACCGGTTTCCTGAGAAGGCCCAAATAAAGTACGTTAAATAACGTGCGATCTGGCAAAACTGCTATAAGGCAAATTATTCCTTCTTTTGGTTGGAGGGAGAAGGGAGGTGATATGTGAACGGACCACAGTCCCAGTTGCCAATGTGATGCCATAAGAATTTACCCTACAAGTACTTAAGAGTAGAATCGGTAAAATATAAATGTAGTGTAAAATTAACGGAGTAGAGTGCTAACCTATTAATTAGGTGACGACACTTAAATTTGTCGATCTCTTTCACCCTTCGGCCACATGTAAACAACGATCATCTCCACAGTATCCGCACGAAATTGATACAGGGGAAATGCTGGTCTTACAACTCTTATCACATATCGCGGGGTTCTAGTTGTCGTCCCCACTCTCAAAAATGGGACAATTTTTGTGTACAAGTTACTCATTTTTCTTGTATTAAAAAAGTAGAATGGATGAGCGACGTGCATATTTAACTTTTACTTAATGCGAACTGAAAAAAAGACCTAACTTAACTGAGGCAATGAGTCGGCGTGACTTCCTTTTAAAACAATTTCTTCAATTTCTTGAATATTCCGAAATGAACCAATTACAGCTGCTTTTAATTTAGCAAATATAACTAGGATAAAAGCTGCTATGTAACTAAATTTTTATTTTTTTGTTACAAAACCACTGAAGCACAGGATACTCGGGATACTTAGCTAAATAAAGGAACTACAAGCGGATCGGGTTTGGGGGGAGGGGGGGGGGGAGGTCTTGCGAAAGAAAAATATACTACGAAATATTTCTACATAAAGACGTCATACGCCGTCCATTTATCCCCCCCCCCCCCCTGCAAATGTGCAAAATCGTTTGACTTATCCACGGATTAACTATATTAAGTTTGATATAACTGATACACAAAATGGCAACGGACATAATGGCAAGCGGACAAAATGGCAAACTAATAAAAATGTCAGAAAGCAACCGAAACGGGCCTACGGTGCATCAGAGAATCCTTTTAGCGTCAGCGCATGTCAAGGGAACAGGAGTAATACCTGGAAGCATAGCCCCGTCGCCGTACAGTCTGGTAATTCTTAGTAACACAAACAATGCTAAATCCACAACTGTACTTTATTTCTACTCCGGCTGCCAGTTTGGGACACTGCGTGGGCTATAAAAGGGCAAGGAAAATTAAGTAAAATAATATCAAATATGGAAATAGTAGCAAGTAATAAAAGTGGACAGACGAAGTGCTTGAACAGATTTGCATATACAAAACTTTTCTCTTTTATCTGTGTTGCCATTTTTTCCGCTTTTACAAATTGCCATTTTGTTCACCTGGAAATTTAATCGGCTTGCCATAATGTCCGTTGCCAGTTTGTCCGTTGCAATTTTGTCCGTACCCCCTCGCGATAAAGCGCATGTTCACAGATGGCGAATCTATATATTTTAATTGGTGCTGAATGCTTGTCTGCCTCTGACACGCCTTTCCAGCTAGTTGAAAAAAATAGGGGAACTGCAATTTTTACAAGGCGTGCCCCAAGTCTACGGAAGTGGAGTGGGGCTGGGGGGAGGGGCACTTGCTACCATATGTGTTGTTTCAATGCGTGACCAAAACAAAAAGGAGGAAGGGGTAATTGTGTGGTCCGTGCGGAGTGCCAGTTTCATTAATAAGGGGGTAATTTCGGTCATTAGTCCACTTAAATGTCTATCATTTATCGAGTTTTCTTGTTCTTTTGTTGTCAAAGCGTGAGCTCTAGCTGCTTTTGAACTCATATAATTTTGGTGAAATCGGGCGTTTTTATTATTAATTTTGGTACATCCTCGTTTAGGAGTGAGATTTACAAGTTTGTGTCCTTAGGGGTCGTTTTAGGCAGCGACCAAAACGTTGTATTTTCATATTTTATACAAGAAAAGGTGAAATAGAAACGCCTGTGAAAAGTAATAATCTTAAAAAACTGATATACAAAGTAACATTTTTCACATTAAGCAAAGTGAAAAAAAAACAACTGAATTTAGCAGAAACTATATCATGAACCTACAAATAAACATTTCTTTACTTTTGAGATTTTTAACTGTAACATGTCCATTAAGCTAAAAACCCACAATTAGATACCGGTGGAGAACGCGTTATCTACTACTCGACAAAGAATCATTTCAGTACTCCTAACACTAACCCAGTAAAGGATGCCACCTCATTTATTTCCATAATGTAGGTATTTAAGCTGCGTCAGTTTCAAGTGACCTACATTTCAAATCACGAAATACCACAGTCATTCAAATAAGCTTTAGATGCGACCAAAGGGATTACACAGAGATCATCTAACTGCAAAACATGGCTTTATATTAGATGATATTACTTCACAATGGTATAAGAAACTACCATAAATAAAAAACAAATACCCGGTCATATCACGGATTTAACTGGCGGGCGCGCACAAGTCACCACAGAAGACCGAAATCTGGGATAAGCTCATAATCATGGTTTAATTTAAGAATTCTGACTACATCTGTTTTGATATTTTAATGGATTTTCTATTTCAGCTTGCCAATAAATTGTTAGTCTCAGATAAAAGGCGAAAATATATTATTAATAATATAAAATGATTAAAACTTTTAAAGTTTTATATAAATATTGTCAGAAAACGTATAATAACGTACGGCAGCCAAATAAGTCACAAATAACGTACCGGTTTCCTGAGAAGGCCCAAATAAAGTACGTTAAATAACGTGCGATCTGGTAAAACTGCTATAAGGCAAATTATTCCTTCTTTTGGTTGGAGGGAGAAGGGAGGTGATATGTGAACGGACCACAGTCCCAGTTGCCAATGTGATGCCATAAGAATTTACCCTACAAGTACTTAAGAGTAGAATCGGTAAAATATAAATGTAGTGTAAAATTAACGCTGAGAGTGCTAACCTATTAATTAGGTGACGACACTTAAATTGTTTATTTGTCAATCTCTTTCACCCTTCGGCCACATGTAAACAACGATCATCTCGACAGTATCCGCACTATATTGATACAGGGGAAATGCTGGTCTTACAACTCTTATCACATATCTTGGGGTTCCAGTTGTCGACCCCACCCTCAAAATGGGACAATTTTTGTGTAAAAGGTACTCATTTCTCTGGTATTTCAAAAGCAGAATGGATGAGAGACGTGTATATTTAACTTTTACTTAATGCGCACTAAAAAAAAAAAAAAAAAAAAAAACTGAGATTGAGACAATGAGCCAGCGTGACTTCCTTTAAAAACAATTTCTTCAATTTCTTAAATATTTCGAAATGAATATATAGCCCAACCAATTACAGCTGCTTTTAATTTAGCAAATATAACTAGGATAAAAACTGCTATGTTACTAACTTATTTTTTGTTTGTTACAAAACCACTGAAGCACAATAAGTTTTTTTTTTTAAGTCTTAATCCTGCAAACATTCGCGTCAGAGTATTTATTGTAACACTGTTCAGTCACGAATAAGTTGATAACAAGGTTCAAACTGATGATGTTCTATACGGGCAGCGATGGCGGATTACGTGACAACGCGATTTGTCCGGCGAATCAAAATAATTGAGATCCAATCTATGGGCCAGCTTTTTGCCTAATTTCGCCATCTTTTTCATCTTTGTTGTGGTCGACGTCAGCGATTCCTGATCTACATGGAATCCATCGAGGACTACACTGTAGTAGTTTTCACCTCCTCCTGAATTCTGCCCCTTCAAACGTATGTAGACATTGTGGAAATGGCCCCTGTAAATGAGTTTATTTCCACGATAGAACTCATACATTTTCTCCTTGTTATCTAGAACATACGTGCGCTCTTCCCAAGCCCAGAGAGCTTGGAATAAGAACCCCAAGAAGACCATGAACGGGAATATAACGTACTCGTTGCATGAACCCGCTGCGGCAAAGATGGCGATGCTACTAACCGCCGTAATCGTGCATAGCGACGCAGCAAGCGTAAACCTGGCAGATTTCACGGTTAATACAAATACATTAGGATCCACTTCTTCGAATGGGTAGACAGGGTTGTGGTCGAGGTTGTGTTTGAAGACATTTTCTGCCTTGTCGAAGAGACTGTAGTCCCAAGTTCCAAATATTCCCACAATCATGCCTCCAAAGTTGTCTTCATCACCTACAATCAGAGAACGGAAGTAGCAAACTTAGCTTTTCAGACGCTGAAGTGTACAGTAAAATGCCCGGGATGATAGAATCATTTTCCAACATGCCACTTTTCTATAATAGCCCAGCAAACATTGCGACGTTTTATGACCTTGGATAGACGTTCCACCAACGGCAGATCATTGTCTGGTTTTCTCTGATGATAAAAGTTGAAACAACGTCTACCTGCCGACTTTGGATACGTGTCGATTATCTGACGTCTAATTAACGTTGCAAATAGCTTGTAAATGGAAGTCGAAACAATATGAATCTCCCGACCTTTTACAGACGGGAAGGGTGGAGGGGAGGGCGAGGCTGTATAATGGCTGAAAATGTACAATATTAATGTGCAATCGGCATCCAGATAGTGACGATGATAAGGTGGTGTAGTCATCCCTACATCAAAGTACCCCACCCTTGCGTCATCCGGTAACACGCGACATTTTTAAAGTCAAATTTCATGAATGTTTTTCAAAAGTAGGCGGGCAATAGTAGGTAAAATTCCCATATTTTACGCGCTTATTTTGATCTTTCCTTCGATCTGACATTTCAAGTGAGCAACAACATGGTGCGGCTGTTTGATTGTGGCCCTGATATCTATACAACGTCGAATTTTCGACGTCTATTCAACATTGTACCAAAGACGTTTGTTGTGACCAAAAGCAGCATTTAAACAACGTTGCTCATCCGACGTTTATGCAACGTTGTGCCAAAGAAGTTGATTAAATGTGGATCTGTGGTAAACAATCACAACCAAATTCAATGTTGCGATTAAGTCGGGCCGATACCCCAACCTCAAATCGACGTTAATTAAACGTTCGAATGTATGCTGCGTCTGTTCTATTTGCCTTTCATTAAAAATGCACAATTTTGGAAATCGGAACTCTTCAGTTTAGTACAGTCGTCTCTTACCACGGCCTCCCCGTATAAGAATATCCCCTTGGGTATTCTCGTGGTAAGTTGTAGGTGAGAGTGAGGGGCTGGGGTAGTTGAGGTGGTGGGGGTGGGGGGACTCTCACTACCTTATGTGTCTATGACTTTCTTAAAGCAATCCCTATACGCTGAGTGCTAAGTTTCAAATACCACCCCTTTTTTAATCAAACGGGTGTGCAGTCGCGAAAGAACACGCAGTACTAAATGAAAATTACACCCTTCGTAGCGAAACTGGAACTCCGCATCTGGCCGCTACATTAGTCCTTTGGCCCCTTTTTGTTTTTTGTTTTTTTTTTTTTGGGGGGGGGGGCAGGCATGGGAACTTATGATACCCCCTCAGGGGCGTCACGCAGCAACCAACTGGTTACCATGCAGGCATATGATTTTTTAAAAAAATAATGCCATTTTTTGACGAAACGCGGAGTGCAATTCCGAAACAACCCCCCTTTTGTGGGTAACGCGGAGTGTTGAATTAAAATTACCTCAGTTTTTTTCAACGAAATTTGCACTGTCCGGGGACCGTCTTACCTCCAAATTCCCCCTTTTCCGCGTTTTTTTTTTTTTTTTTTTGAACACACATGTTAATACATATGATACCAAGCAACCCCCTCCCCCCCACCCGTCCTCACCCCCACCCCATCGTGGTGGAACTCTTACTATGCATGTTTGTCACTTTTGAAAACGAGCGCAAAATATAGAAAACCTCTTTTAAAAATACATTTTTTAATCTCATCCAGGGCTGGTACTGGAACGTGGAGTAGTGAATGTAAACAAGTAATCCACTCTTTAAACAAACTGGTACTCTGTGCAGACTGCGTTTGCATTAAAATACATAAAAATACCTAAAATAAAATAAAATGCATAAAAATACACTCTGAGCTTTTTTGAAAGTAGGCATGGCAGTAGATATCTTAAGAAGTGCCACTCGCCGTTCGAGGTATTACCGGTATTTAGGTGGTTAACGTATTCTTTCCGACAAAAGACGCTTAATTTGTTGTAAACTAATTCGTATAAAAGTCCTTGCAATCATCTATTCAAATGACAAAAACTTTCATCTAAATACTTACATGTTGTTGTTGTTGTTTTTTAAGTAAAACAGTAAATATGGGCTACCTCTTAAACCAATGGAATAATATAACAACGTCTTGCCAAACAAAATCCAATATAATAATCTGTTTCCTGCTTTTCTGCTTACACTTCAACATTGTCAACTGAAAAAGGATGATTTCGGTTTATCACACTTCCGCTCTCGTTGGAAGTGACGTCATGTGTACGTACTACGACGTCAGGCATCGTTATGAGCCGCACGCGTCAATCACTCCTGTCAGTCACCTCTTTTGTCAATTTTCATCTTTTTTGCCCCTGAAATACAATTAACAATACGAAAATTCAATGGGATAAAATTTTAGTTATCAGTTAATGCAATACATAACCGGATGTGACGTATATTTCAGCAGTTCAATTCCCATATTTATCCTAAATTATTCAACGGCCAATTTCTGCTTTAAATAATTTCACTAATAAATATGGTAAATGATTCTCTATATGATTTATGAAACTTTTTCAGTGGAGCCATGCGTATACATTTCTTTCTTTGTTGTTGCATTTTACAGCAGTTAAAAATGAATACAATGTAAAACACTTAACTAATTAGTCAACGAATTAAGCCTGGCGTGAACACTATAAATTACATTAGTATCTTTAGATAAGCCGCCTTCTTAGATTACCATTTACTGAACAAATATTTTGCACAACAAATCACAAGTATGTTTTGGTTAATAAGTGTTACCTCCGGCAAATAAATGTTTTCTAGAGACAGTACTAGAGTTTTGTTGAGACTTCTTTCGTGATAATTAAAAAAAATACACAGCCCTCAGTGTTCTAAAATTTTCTTCTTTGTGACTTATAATGGCTAAGACGGTTTGTTTTTATAAAGGATTGAAGCGATGAAAACAGATCGATTTGGCGGTCGAATGTCTTGGATCTTCTATTCTGGATCTGTTGTATGAGATAATAGGATCATCCAAGGCATAAATCTGCTCCCTTAGTTTTTTTGGATCATATATCTGATATATATATCCAGAAATCAAACACATGGAACCAAACAGGAAACTCTGTTAAACTCTTAGTGTCAAATTGTCAGTCTTTCGCAAGAATATTTTAAAATTTTAATATGCATTGATATTGTAAAACGAAAACATGAATGAAGAAGTGTGCACAATTGAACGCACACCCACCCTTTGTGAAATAAATTATAATCCTTTAGAGAGTGGAGTTTCTTTTGTGAATGAAGATATCTATACGCCATACCGCTATAGAAGTTTGAGGACGTTTTCGCCGGAATATCAGGATAAATACAGAGAAAATGTCCACACATCAGCCAGCTTTTACGAACCAGTTACACTCGGTTGTCGAACACCCCCTTATCCTTCAAATGTAAGTAGTGTTACCGTTTTTTTTTCTTTTATTTCACGAATAGCGGTCAAATTTTTGGATAAAAAAATGTGCACTAGCCCATATATCACTGTCATATGGATTTCATTTTTATTGTGACGTTTTTTTTTACTTGCCAGTTGAAGAAAATTTCGATTTTAAAAATCAAAAATGTTGGGAGTTGTACACGGCGGAACTTTCATCATACGTGTAACCGTGCGTGTGACAAAAAAAAAAAAAAAACGCAGCGAAAGCAGGGGTAATTGTGAGGTCAGACGCGGTCCGCGTGGGACCCCAATATTGTTAAAAAGGGCGGTGTTTTCATTTCGGTACTCCCACAAAGGTGGGTTTCATTTGGAACTGCACGTGTTTTGTTTTTTGTTTATTTTTTTTGTTCAAAAGGAGCTATTTTTCTCACACTCGATGTTCCGCGTTTCAAAAAGTATAGACATCCATAGTAACCATTCTTTACTGGAGTGCCCCTCCCTCAGGGTGTCCAGTAAGCATAAAGATGTCGGTGTTTTAGGTCGTGACCTCATTTCACCAAATTGAAAGTAGGAGGTTGCTGTTTTTTTGTTACAGCCGTGTGGAAACATCTGTCCAACATTCGATAGTCACTGGCCGCCACGACCAAAGAAAGCCGTGATTCGGTTGTAACATTAAAACGTCTTGTCCCTGTCTCATGTTTACGGCGATATATTACATGGTACATAGTCACAAAAATTAGGGTACATCATTTGTAGCAGGTAATCATAAAAAGATTATCTTTGAAGTGACCAGAAAATCAGCGAATTGGGGGCAAAACTATCCCACAAACCCCTCTAAAACATGGATCGCCTAAATCCCAGTGTTAAAATCGCAGAGACACATGTGCAATTATTCAAAACTTGGTTTGGATTTGACACAGCCAGGGCCGGTAATAAGAATAGCACGTTTTTAGCAGAATATCACGAGCGTAAATGTAATTAAACTAACAAACACACCAGCATATGTATTTAGACCAAATGGCGCCTTGCAAAGTCTTTAAGATAATACATGATTGAAAAAAAGCATTTTTAAAGCATTTTCATGTATTAATTATGGCAATATATTCAAATTAGTGACTGGTACAAAATGCAAGCAATTCTGCTAACTCATTTAAGATAAGATCTTTGTGTAAGTTAAGTAACTATCTTATTCGTAAGAACTCCTTTGTAGTTAACCCAAGCGAGTAATTTTCTCGGGCCCTGTATAAAGATATAAAAGGCAAGTTTATTATTGGATCTATTTAGGTACTAATAAACCACAAACGCAATAAGACTTGCTTAATCATTTCAAGGACTCTGTTACTGACCAACCTGGAGTTCAATTTCTAATGCGAAAATTTTTGGCCGAATTTACAGATTAGGCCAACACTAGTCTTTTAATGTAAACTCAGTTTTCAGCATTCCTTCATATTAGTTGAATGACTTTCTGTCGTGTGGTACATGCCTGCGCATCAAATGAATGGCATTACGTGCATCAAATGAATGGCATTACATGCATCAAATGAATGGCATTACCCGTTTCCGGTTATTGAAGTTATTGGAAAAGGAACATGGCATTATTTTTGCGGATGGCCATTGAGACACAAGTAAAAAAGAAGTAAAGTTCGTCAATTAATTTTATCAAAAATTTGAAAATTTACCATAAATAGCAATTTTTATCCTTAAAGGGAAATGCACATATCTTTCCGCCATCTAGCGACCGAAATGCGCATTACATTGACTATCGATGAGTTTCAATCCATGTTTATACAGTATAAATAACTACTAAATCTGTCTAGATCGAAAAATTTTTTCAAAGACAAATAGGGTCATGTCCAGAAATGGTCTGTATTGATATTTTGTTCGTAGAAGGGCCTGTGTTGGTATATTGTCCATTAAAATCATATTACACTGTTTTCACCATTTATCCATTGAGTCAATGGAATTTGTCAAAACGATTGTATAATAATACATCTTATTGATACGGTGACATATATTCTTGTTTGCTTTAAACATTTCGAATGACGTATTCTTCAAGCAGGGAAACAATGAGGCAATTGCCAGTTGTGATTATTTGTGAATTTTGCATTTTGATTGAAGTTTATTGGTTTTCTCAATGGTTTTTATAGTAAAAGTACGCGACCTTTCAGTGTCTTTATTTCTCTTATAACATCGGTGACCCCCTTTTTTCTTTTCAATTTTTGAATTTATACACTCAAAATATTAAACTGTGAAAGTGTGAAGGAAATGCGAGATACCCGCATTTCCCTTTAATATCAGCATTTCAAATTCCGAGAAAAGAGCTGTCGAAAATAGGAATGTCGCTTTTTAGGTGATCCGACCGTCGTTGGTGAGCTGTACCCATCACTTGTGGGGTATCCGTCGTCCTTTGTGCGTGTGTGTAAACATTTTTCAAGATGCTGCTCCTTCTACATTTCTTTCCGAATATTTTGAAATATTCCGTGGGTAATCAACCACGCAGCTTGTATATATTTGGCGATTTGGTCAAAATTGGTCAAGATACCGGTCAAATTTAAGAAACACAAAAACGCTGCTTTTCCTATAGATCCGGTCCGATTACGTTGAAATTTTACAGAAATGTTCCCCTCAAGTTCGTGCATCAGACCTGTATTTTCTTTGGCGATCTGACCAAAATATTGGCCAAAATGGTCAAATTGCAGAAAAATCACGAAGTGCTCCTACTCCACGTGCAACAGGTCGTGAGTTCAAACCCCGCTCAAGGCGGATTGTTTCATTTTTTCCCTCTAATGGGGTTTGCCGGTAATATTTCTAGTTCTACCTAACACAGAAACATTGTCGCCTGCGGAGCAAGAGGTTGGGGGTTCAAGTCCCGCTCTTGGCGTACTTTTTTCATTGTCTCTCTTTATAGATCTTACAGGCCATATTTATAGTTCTGGCTCTCACAGAAGCATGTAAAGGTCCATACTACATCAATTTCTTTTGTCTTTCTTGCTTTCTTTCTTTTCTTTCCTTCCTTTCCTGATCCCAGGCAGCTCATGTGAAGTTGTAGTATTTTGTCATCGGTTCGACAAAGACTGCCCAAATAAATGGATAGCTTTCACAGAAACACGCACAAAAATGCTGTTCGTCACACAGATCCTGTCCGATTACTTTTGATGGCCCATAAGGCCTTATACTGAATCTAAATTTTGTCAAAATTGGTCTGTTCTCCTTTCACCTTGGACCCTGTCATCGCTTGTACAGGATCGATGTCCGCGGACATTCTTGTCAAAGTAACTTGTCATTTTTTTACTTGGTAAGAATATCTTTCATATTTGTCTCTTGGTTTATGGAAGCTTAATCTGTATCTATTTTAACATTTATATACTGCAGAATGCCCAAGGTGAAGCGAACCAAAATATGAACACAAGCGAAAAGACGAATAAAATGCGTGTGTTTTTAATAAAAAAAGGCTGCTTTTCTTCACTCTGTCGTTATTTTTTCAATACCAGTGCCCGGTCCCGGTGGCTAGATCACACACAGCAACGGTGGGCGGAACAAGACCCAACACCACTGTGAGTTTCTACGGCAAACAAACGTTATCTAGTCGATACCCGCAACACAGCACCACTCCCCGTGTTCACAAGCACCGCAAAGAGCGAGCCAAGACAGCTCCACTGCAGCAAATGGTAAGTAACCCCAAAACTCTATCATTGTCAAAGGCATTTTCATGTGAGCGTGGGGGGGGGGGGGTGGAGAAGGGGAAGATTTTATCCAGAAGCAGCCCCTTGAGATGTCCGTATTTTTTTCAACCGCAAAAATATTAAAAATCACCTTTTTTTTTAGAGAATCTGGCTGAGATCATGTTCTTGTTTTTTTTCACTAGAGAGATGGTACGTCAACAAAACAGTTGCTCAACAAGTGCAGTACTTCCCTGCATGCATTCTATGATACTGAAAATGAGGGAGAAGAAAGGGAAGAAAAAGTCAAGTGGATTCCTGCTCTCAATACCTGGGTGTCTGATAAGGTAATTTTCTTCACGCACTCGTTTCTGGTAACTTGTAATTCTGAGCCAGCTCGCCAACGGGACAAAGAAAGAATTACTTTAGAGACTCCAGCTGGATTAAAATACTCTCTGGAGGACAACTACATTTTTATGAGTCAAAGCACTCCATGCAATGCAGTCTTTTTTTTCTTTTTTTTTAGTATAATTTTTGCAGGGATGTACCTCATTGAGAAGGCGAAATCTTGAATGGTCCCAAGCTTCTGGACTTGACCGTGTGTCGCATTCGTTACATTGAAGCAATATCACAGATAATAAAATTTCGGATTTGTGTGTTCAATCGAAACTTATTGTATTTGCCCACTTGGTTATTTTTGTTTTGTGAGGGTTCCTGTCAGGATTTTACTTCAGACCAGCCTTCGTCTCTGGGGTGTTTAACTGACAATATTTATTTATAAATATGGGTTCACGCTGTTTAATTCTTCTAGTCTTCCTTCTATAAAAGCTCTGCTGAATAACAGTATTCACAAAAGATCTATAATTCAAGACTTCCAACTGTTAAGCTGGTGCTGAATGAAGTCAAACTGTCACTCAGACGGCAAGAGTTCTGGAGCTTGCATTCGTTCCACTTTTATTTCTTAAGCCTTTTGTCTGGGAACCTTATATCGAAAGCCGTTATGTCCCGGCTGTTCGGTCAGGATACCTTGGAAAGTGTATAGTCATCGCTGCGTCTTGCATTTTCCCCATCAAATTTTATTTTATGACGAGAGCCAATCAATAAATAAATTTGTACCATCGGTTTATCATCTATGTAGTGAGCCGATGGTGGTTGTTGATTCTGGAACCAAATAAACATCATTTGGCTTATTTACACTTTTTAGTATTTACTCTATTTTGCTAATATCCTATCCACAGATAGTAGTTGTACAGGTGTTTGGAATCCCACAGCAAGCCAAAAGCAAATGTTACTGAAAGACAATTTATGTAAGAGCCTTATACTGATTTTATGGAGGGGGGAGGTTATTGAGAGTTTCACGGGATACACCCGAAAATGGACCAGTGACGAGGTTTTGTGTATTTTTATAATAACTTGCCTCATATATATATATATATATATATATATATATATATATATATATATATATATATATATATATATATATATAATCTATTATTTAAAATGAATAGAACCTTTAAGGGAAAGGGATAGGAATAATGTCTGCAACTAAAAAACATTGTGTAACTTAAAGTCTATAACGAAAATATAAGGCAGGTCTAGGTACGCTGCCCCAATACTAATTTACAGTTGGAATATTCACAGTTTACAACTTGTTATATATAAATTATGCAGATAGTCTGGATATAGCAGTTTGCAGCAATCCACTGTATCTATTCATGGTTGACAGGTGAAAGTGTAATCTCCTCACAATTGCTGATGTATTGGCTATTTATCGTCGAAAGGACCACTTGGATATTCAGCTATTTTATATCACGCGTTGAATTTATATAAATATAAGTGTCGTATCCCTCTGCAGTTACAGTGCAATATGGGACCGATAACGGTTTAAGCGGGGTAGGGTTCAGGAATTGGTAGAGTGGAGGTTTTGGGTGGGAGGAGCTCACGCGTGTAGAAGGATTCTCTGTGAAAGGGCATGCAATTTGATTTAAGCATGTATTCAGTATTGTCCGATCATACCCATATGGTGAAAATGATCACATCCGAAGCTCCTACACTGCAGTTGTCTATATTTTGATACCAGTTTTTTTTTCTGAAATATTTTTTGTTTTAAAAAATCAACTCTCTATCTTCGCTGATATCCGAATTATGTTTTAAAACGTTGTGTGCTCCTAAGGCATAAAATTGTCCTTAATGCAAGGGGCCGAGTCCTTTAATAAGTGAAAATATGGAAGTACAACACTGAATATAAATTTCCTTGTTATTTTAGCGTAACTGTTTTTCTTAAATTTATAGATCTATGTTTTATCATGGAAAACGTAGCAATATCTTGTAGTGTAAGTAGTCACTCTTCCAAGGGGTTACCCCGTTTAACATGCCATAATTTCCGGTAGCGACAACGGCGCGAACGATCAACCGTAAAAAAAAAAAAAACGATTATCAAGGAATCATTGTGTCACTCAATGTATTTTATGGGAGACAGTGACGGTTTTACTGGTGATATTTCAATGTTTTCTTTTACACATAAAGGTCAAAGTCTTACCTTTTTGCATAAAATCATTTCCTGGTAAAAATATTTGTGGCAACCGTGTAGCTTCTCGGGAGGGGCTCATAGCTAAACATTTACAAGCGAAGCGGGCTCTACAGACTCTCCTATAGGTACAACAAGAAGTGGAACCAGTGGACACTGTCATCTTATGGCTTAAAAATAATGGAGTGTTGTGAAAGCTCTTAAGTTTTACCATAAAAACACACAGCACCACTCAATGCACTTTGAACTACATCATTTTTATGAATATTGATGTTTTTGGGTGACATAATTTATACCGTTTTAGGGACGGATACAGGATTTATAAACGATGTGGCTGGGATTTTGCAGATTGTAGTGCATTTGAATATAGTCAGTGGGCATAGTGCCGCCCTTTGAACCTTGCTGGTTGGTTGTTCTGCATTTATTTCAGATATCTACTTGAAGTATGTTTGTTTTGAATTCCAAATGAGCAAGCAACGTGTGCGTGGTCAATGAAATCGTGCATGTTTTAGTAGTCAGAAAACCAGATAATATTATCACACCTGCAAGCAAGTTTTGCTATTTATTTTATAAATATATAAATTAATATAAAGTGAAAATAAGAAAATGCAACTTACAGAGTGCATTGAAGGCACCGTGTTTCGTTATTTATGGATAGTTGTTCGTTAGAAAATTTTTGTGAACTTGGACAAATTTCCCATGACAGAATTGGTTTTTAGGAACTCACATACAAGGGATTTAATAGAATACTCACAAAAAAAAGACTTGATGTTAGTGCAGAATAGTTGACTCAATTATCGGCTTGAACTGGTGTCCGCAACACAATCTCGGATAGTCTTAGCATGTTTGAAACAAAACAATAACAAGCAGCAACCATAATACATGTCCGCAACAATTTCGGAATTTTAACCCCCCTACCACACCCCACCCCCATTTCGATGCGTGTAATCTTTGTAACGCCACTCATTCCTCGTGATATTGGCGTAAAAACCCACTACGCCCTCCCTCCACACCTCCACCCCTCTCCTCTTCCGTGCGTTTCGCATTATATAGATGGCCCATACATTTCCACAAATAAATTGCAAATTTTTTTTCAGATTCCAGTTTGTAGCTCTGTTGTGAGAATAGGCGAATTTAAGGTTAGGGAACCGATACCCTCCCTAATTCCTCACGAAGAGTAATACCAGAGATTCCGTTAAAAACTTATACTGCCGTTAAAACTGGGTCTGTTTTAAAATGCTTTCTAAAAATAATCCAGCTATTTTTTTTGGAGAATTTTTTCAGCTGTGGTCAGTTGTCGGCCCCTCGTTCTGATGTTTATTGAACTGCTCTTTCTTATATTTCTTAAATAGAAAGGGAGTGTTAAAAAGTGTTGAAATATCCCACTAATTTGTAGACATTTAGGGAGGGGTGTACCAAGCGCCAACGTAGAAACAGTGCGGTAATATTTACCTGCGAGAAAAAAACAGTTGATGACTGCTTAAGTCTGGTTGTGTTGACAAAGACCCACAAGTGAAAAGGCACTTCAAAAACGTTTTCATTTCTTTAAGGAGGTCCTTTCATTTTTTATAAGCCAGACGGAATCATTTCAAGAGATGAAAAGAAATTGATTTATTGATAAAGTTGTATGTCTCCATTGGCTTATTGTTATAACTGTAAATAATAATTGCAAAACGCAGAGAATTATTGCCGTTAAGAGACTGATTTAGATTTACGTTTTTTATGTAGACAATGAGAAAAAAATCATATTATGATTGGATAGCCACTTAATTTCACAGTACAATCCAATAAATGATACCTTTTATTGAAACTCGTTGCTGTGCAACACAGTAACAAGTACATATCAGGATGAACTTAATTATAAATGCATATTCATTGTGATAGTTCAACAAGTGATTCAAAACTATCCATAAGTAAGTTTTTCTCGAAACGCATAATCATAAAATGTGAACTCATATATGAAATAGAAGTATTAATTTTATGAAGGATAAAGAGATATAAATTATATGTTTGAAGTGGTTACGTGCAATCGGATATACAATATAAGTATTACCCTTATCGAAGAGAAAAGGGGATATAATTCAAAAATAATAACAAAAAAAAAAAAAAACAAACAAACAAACAAAAAACAAAACAAAGCAAAAAAGCTGAACCGGTTTTGTGACAAAATACTTGGACAGAAATGGAGAATAAAATTAGCGAGATTCAAGACTGGCACCTGGAAAGGAAAGCTGCACGTTTTAGCATGACACCAGGGTCCTCTCCTCGGAGTTACCGGAGCTACCCTAATATCAGTCCTCACCCCAGTACGGAGATGATCTTCAGTACCCCAGTACACACCAAACCTGCCTTTCCGGAATACCTCTCCAGTCGTTCTCACACTGTTTTCCCCACATCTGACAAATATTATGGCAACTTTCCCGTCATTACCAACAGAGAAAAAACATGCATGTCTCAGAATGGAAAATTTCTTCAAGATGAATTCATCGCATCGTCTTACAGACTTCCAAAGCTAGAGGACTCGACTCAGACCGGAAACAGAGAAAAGGCGCTTTACACTCATTTCCACCTGTTGACTTGTACGCTATGCAAATCGACGTATATTTATTACGATAAGCCTCCCTTATCTAGTATGTCCGCTGAATGGAGCGAGCTTCTCCCCACTGCCAAAAGTGGACAACTGTCCCTGTGCCCTTGCCAAATGTCAGAGGACAAGCGCCAGCTCTCTCGCCTTATTCTACCGGACATGCTCAAGTCACGTGTCTACAGGACGATGAAGAATATGAAAGCCTTTGTGGTAAGCTTTTGGATTGTGTCGATAAGTGATCGTTTTTTCGGAGGTAGTCCAGTTTGCGAGGAGGTCCAATTTCGAGGTTCCACTTTGCTTATTTCGTCATTTTCAATATTTATACTGAGTCTGACCTTCGGGTTAACCATAGAGGGCGCACGTACTGAGAAGGGTGAGCGGAGACTCTGGAGCGTACCCCAGTTTTGTAGTAAATGGGCTGCGTAACAAATTTTGACTAGAGAAAAAGAAGAGGAGGGGAGGGGGGGGGGAGTCAAATAGCCGAAAATTTCACCCATTGTTGTTATGATATCCCTAAAAGGTCCATTTATTTGTAGTGTAAAAAAAGTGGTAGATGGCAAATGGTTTTGAGGACGGTTTCGTCTTCTGGCTGTCCACAAGATTCAGTTAAATATTCTGTGCGGAAGTTCTAGGATTTTTCTTGAGATATGTCTGTTCAATTTATGCATTTGCTTAAAAGAGGGAGCATTTCGAGACTGAGAAATATAAAAATAGATTAATTCCATCTTATAAAAGAACACTCGTAAAACTTTAAGTTGTTCTAAACAAACCAAAAAAAAAAAAAAAAAAAAAAAAAAAAAAAAAAAAGAAGAAGCTGACTATTAGGTTATCAGGGAAAGAGAGCCATTTCACTCAACACAAGGGCCAGAACCCAGCATAAAGCATTTAATCTCTCTCCCCCCCCCCCCCCCCATTAACTTACATTAGAGATGGAAAAGTGATAATTTTTAAAACGGAAGGAAGGCCTAACATTTTCAAACTGGGGGTTATGACATAAATGATATGACAGGTTTCAATCAGATATTCATTAAAGAAAAATGTATTGCTGCAGAATCCTCGCTATGCTTAAAAATGCTCGTTGCCAAGATCTAACAACCCCTGGTTTTAGACAGAATAGAATGGTTTGTTTAGAACGGTCTCTGCTGTTACTGTGCGTTTTTTTTCTAAGTGGTTTTTGTTGACAAAAAAATCCGGTTTTGAACTTTATTAAAAACTAATTACTTTCAAAGGATAAGAGATGGTCCCAGGTCGCATGTCTGTAAGGTCGTTGCTCGTTTTTTTAAGCCCGGTGTAACAGTATATCTTGCTCCCCCGGGGGGAGGGGTTGGGAGGAAGATAGACTAGGCTATCTTCTCTCGGGATGGGGGTAGAGCTAGACTAGTTTATCTTCCCCCTGCCTGGTATTAGCCTGGTATCCCCCCCCCCCCGCCCAGGCTAGCTCTCCCCCAAGCAATTTTTTTTTACGTTTTTGTTTCTTTCTGTCCCCTGTTCACCTCCCCCAAACCATTCTAGCTCCCCCCTATTTTTTTCTCCATTTATTTTTCTTTCTGCTGCTGGGTCAAAGGCACTCTGTGATCACCAAAATCAGTAAGGTTAATCGGATTGTTTAATTCCCGTTGTATTTACCATGGCAATCACATCGCCGCTGTAGTGAAGAGGAGCCAGTCCACATATCTTTTGTTTTAAATTAAATTTATGTTTTGTACCAAACGATTAAAACAACTAGATAAGAAATCTCGGTTAATTTTAGGTTGCAGCATAAGATTTAGTCCTGACTGTAAGAAAATGCTAAAAAAGATATTAAGAGAAAAGCAAAAAAAAAAAAAAAACTTTCTGATCAAGGATATTTTTTTAGATGTTTGTTTGAATTATGTTGAATTTAGTCAGTAAGGTATTCTAAGATAGTTTCATACAGTTTAATTGAGTCAATTTATTCACATGAACAAATATTATCAAACTACATTTACACACAACTAAGTTCGTAAGGGGGGGGGGGTGGTAAATATACTGGAGGAAGGAAGATAGCCTGGTCTAGAACCCCCCCCCCCCCCGGGTCAAGCTGTACAGGGGGCGGGGTAAGATAGCCTGTTACACAGGAGAGGGTGAACACTCAGGAAGCTGCTCAAGGTGTTCGGATAATCAGAATTGACATGATTGTTCTGAAAATATTTAGTTAGACACGATCGGTCCAAAAATACTTCGTAATTCTAAAAGATAACCAATTTTGGTAAAATGCAACTTATCAAGATCTCTGATCATTTGCTTAATTTGATTAGACCCAGAAAACTTTATAAGGTGTTTCCAATCTCCATTTGAGCTTGCAATGGTCGCAACCACAGATCAACGTTTAACCAACGTCGTTAACACAACATTGAATAGACATTAGGTGAGCAACGTTATTTAGACGTTCGTTGGTTTTTTTTTTGCAACCAAAAAACTTT
The DNA here is from genome assembly GCA_949752745.1 of Protula sp. h YS-2021. Classification (NCBI taxonomy): domain Eukaryota; kingdom Metazoa; phylum Annelida; class Polychaeta; order Sabellida; family Serpulidae; genus Protula; species Protula sp. h YS-2021. The sequence continues at coordinate 35,319,223 of OX457025.1, forward strand.
CTCCGACGCTTGACGCCGGGTCTTTGCTGCAGGGTTGAATAGACATCGGAAAATCTATGTTGGAAAGACGTCGAAAATCGACGGCCTCACAACCAAGAAACAACCTTCTTGTGTTATCGCTAAGGGGAAATGGCAGCCATGACGCGTCACTTTGAAAGTATACCGAAACGAGGACGTAAAATATGAGAATTTCAAGAGCGCGCAAGTTTTTTCCTACCTTGAAAAAATATTCATGGAAATCGACTTCATGCGTATCTTCATACGTGACCGGATGACCGAAGAGTGGGGACGCTGGGAAGGAGGGTGACCACACTATGACTATGACACTTTCGTTAGGGTGATTCAAGTTTAATGTTTTACCGACGTCTAAACAATGCCACTTTCCCTACGTCTTTTCAACGTCGGGAGATAAGCGTTATTTCGACTTTTATTTGCAACCTTCACGAAACGTTATTTAGATTCGAACAATAGACGTATATCCAAACGTCAGAAGGCATACGTTGTTTCGACTTCCACAAACAACCAAAGCCAACCAGAGACAAAAGCCAGTAAAGAGAAAAGAGTCCGAAACACTGTCCCCGTATAATCTCAATATACTCTGTGCAAGTCTTCGACTTTCCAAATGTTAATAACGTGAGAAACCAGTTAAATATTTTCCAAATAGAAGACTGCTCAATTACAAACAAAATTATAAATAGCAATCTTTACTTAAGTGATTCCAAATGAATCCTCACAAGTATGCCATCGTGCATAAACTTGTTTGCATAGGGTCGGATTATCCGTATATGAACACACAAGCTACACACGGACGATATATCGCAACATTTACTCTCAGTTCAGACCAGCTTTGTAAATATAACCAAAAAGCCTTGTTTGCCTGTCATGGGATTCTTTATGTATAAGTTCCTGAAGAGACACTGAAGGCACTATCTTTGTTGTCTGGACTGGAAGGCAGTTTTACTTACAGGTCCTTTAAGCGGCTCATTAGGGAGTGCGGAGATATTTCGAAGTGTATTTGAGAAGTATCCGGGAAGTTTTAATTTAGGGAGGTTAAGGTTCCCCCTTCAGTAAGCTGATCGAACACCAATGTTGTTTTAATTCAGTCCATGATTTTGAAACCAACAGGCGCAGTTAATTGGTCCTCGAATCGTCACACCTGCAGTTCAGGCCAATCTTCTGTAGTGGCATTCTCTTATGATTCCAAAAGTGTTGTCGGGAGGCCAATATAAGGTTGCAAGCGCCAGTAACAAAATGGAGCCAAATTCCTGCAATGTTAAGCGCAGATTGTGACTAAAATATATTCACGGACACCTGTAAAAATGCAACTGTCCACCATGAATTGCGAAAGTAAATTTTAAAAAGGTATATATTGTTCGGTCATCGTGGGACTCTGGTTAAGCATATATGTCTCCTGTATACAAAGCTAGAAATGATGTCTCAGTCACAAGCAAAATATTAAAATAGAATAGAATAGATTTAATTTAAAAAATAAAGCCAAGATGTTATTCGATATTTTTCTAATTCTTTGAAACCTCAAGATACCTTGACTCTACTTTAAGAGAAACCTTAAAAGCAAAGACAGACAGACAGACGGGCTGACAGTTTGATAACAAGATTAATATGAGGCATTTTACAATCAAGCAAGCTTAAGCAATTGGTAAAATTACTCCAGTGGCAGTTGTAACTGCCACTCAGCAATCGATCTCTTTCCATTAGAAATGTCTTGACTAATGATAATATCGATAGTTTAATTAACTGAATTTAATATGAAGCTAAATTATTTCAAAAACTGTGCATTTCAATTGCTTATGAAGCACTATTTCACGTTATTTTATTTGTTTTTTTTTTTTAATATTAGTATAAAGCCACAGGGGTGACAAAGTTACCTTATTAAAATCATCTCTCAGTAATAGGAGCGACCCAACAAAGGATAAGCGTAAATAACACATGAAGGTAACAACGTCACAAAGGAATTAACAACTGAATAGATGTCCTTTAAGTTTTTTTTTTTTTGTGACAGTTTTTAATATTCACCAACATTAAATTATTATTGTTCATCTTTCTAACTCTAAGAAAAATTAGTAAAAGTCGGTTTCCGACATCCCTCCCTGCTGATTAAAAACTCCCGGGCACTATAAAACTGGGATAACTGATGAAAGTTACTCTGTGTTATTTCGCCAAGTCTTGCAGGACATGTTGTAAATTATATAAATTACATTACAAATCAAGAATTTGAGTTTTAGATACAGCAATCACAACCATGACACGTGTTTTCGGTATCCAATCAACTGAAACTGATGCTCAATATGGCTGCGTCAAGGCGTCATTTGGCCACATACGCTTTTAGAACTTATTCTACGTTTATTTGGCTTGCAGTATTGCGTGTAATGGACCATTTTGGTGCGGTTTATGATTTGTGGAATTTGCCATTATTGGCAAAACATACGAATTTTGCGGATTACGGACAAAATGGCAGCGGACATAATGGCAACGGACATAATGTCAAGCGGACATAATGGCAATGGGCATAATAGCCAGCGGACATAATGGCAAGTGGACATAATGGCAAAGTAGCAAGGCGTACAAAATGGCAACTTAAGAAAAAAAAAAAGAAATCAAAATGAATAAAAAAATGTTTGATTATCCGCACCATAAAGCAACTAGTTTACGGTGCATCCACCTCATGTCAAGGCGGAGGGTGGCTCGAATCTTGCCTGCCGTCTAACTGTCTGGTTAATTGGAATAAAACAAACAAAGAGGGATCCAAAACTACGCTGTTCACCCACTCCAGCTTCACATGTGTGACCAGTTACGGGGTAGTATACCCTGTATGGTCGCCGTACGGTCTGGCATTTACTGTGCATCGCCACATGTCAAGGCGGAGGGCGGCTCGACTACTTGGAGGAAAGTGCATCAGCTCGGATTAGCCAATCTTTATCGCGATTCGGAACCCGTGAAGTTGTTCTGTGGCATATTTGACTCTTTGAGCACTGCTGCCAATCGAGGATGTACCTATGGGTATGGAGTATCTCAAGGACAATATTCCAGATAAGAGCGTGGAGCTCTTGCTTGGCTACTTCGATTCGACTTGCGTATCCGGTTCCTACAGGAGGGTTAATGGTCGCGACGAAGTGGGTCGAGAAGTGGTGCGCTTAAATCGTATTTCACCTGTCCTTGCTCCAGAAATGTGGAACGATCATGACGTGACTCTAGCGGGCGAGCAGAGGACGAACAACCCCACCGAAGCGTGGAAGCACAGGACTGAACACTTAGTTGGCACAAGCCATCCATGGGTTTGGAAACTCATCTACCGGCTGAAAGGAGATGCAGTACAAGTGACCACCACCCTTACGAAAATCGCGCGCGGAGACCAACTACAGCTCCAAGCATAGCGACTTGGCCAGCTAATCGCGACCAACCACCACAGAGACCAACCACGTAGGCGCGTAAAGCGGGTGTACAGTCAGCTCCAAGTCCGACTTCGCCAGCTATGCTAGGATCGCAGAGATGGTAGCAAGACTGTTGAGCAGTTTCTACTTGGAGCAGGGCAAAACATTCGGTGGAAACCTCGGGAAATGTTGCAGAACAGTAGATGAGAATTGTGAACTGATTGGCTAAGTGACTATCTAAATAGATGTATTACACAGGAATTCAATTATGTTTATTTATGAAGTCAGTAAATGCCATTGGATTATAAAAGTTCAGTTGAAAGATCGTCTTTTTTTATTTCAGTTGCCATTTTGTCCGCCCTGGCACTTCGCGATTTTGTCCGCCTGCCATTATGTCCACTTGCGATTATGTCCGTTAATTTTTCGTTGCTGGAATTTAGAAATTGAATTTCTGATTTTAATTTATGTTGCGATATGCTAAAAGGTAAAAGATTGCTTGTGCTGTAGCAACGCTCAACTGCAGATTATGCTTCTCATTTTTCAAAGCGCTTAAGTGTGACCAAATTTTGTTTAATTTTGACTTTAAAGGCGCATTTCGGCTAAAAATCGCTCGGATGAATGTCGCTCGACTAAATGTTGTTCGGCTAAATGTCACTCGTGCAATTGTCGTTCGACTAAATGTCGGAATACATTAGGTGTGACAGAAGTAGAATAAGTTTACATTTTTACGGTTCAGGTAATGACCCAGTAAAAATATTAATGGCTTTTATGGGATATTCAGGCGCCCGTTTTTATGGACCCCTTTCAGCTCCGTCTCTGGTCTCTATGTATATGTTTCTGTGAATGCTGGCCATACAATAAATATGCCATTTCACCGAATTAAGGACAACACATATAGTTTTTATGAAAGAAATAATATCATGAGCACAGTTTATTAAGTAGAACGAAACAATGTCGTCTGTTTACAAAGCACCACCTCCTGCAAACGAATATTGTCGCATGTTTGCGGTTTTTTACAATACCAAAAGCCTTTGATTACATATTCATAGTTATCGGGTCTTCATTATTCATGTGCTTTAAGGACAAGGGAATTTAGGACGGAGCTCATATTGTCCATCTGATCAAGAACTTCCATTAAACTAAGAAAATATCATTTAAATGTCACTAGATTGAAAATCCCCGCTGAACCCAATGGTGCTTAAGGGAAATGTGATGTCTACTCCAGATTTCGAGCCGTTTGTGTTTTAAGAACAAAACCATCTACTATGGAGTTGAATTATATGAGTATTAATGCGTCTTTTTGAGTGACTACAATAACAATTTAAGACAAACCAAACATATTGTTAAATAGTAAGTTTCGATAATAAATTAATAAAATAAGATGTAAAGTTACCTGAGTTTTGTAATAAAAAAGGTAAGGTGATATTATGGCGAGCAAGAACCAATTTACAACTAATTTACCATGAGTTTTGGATACAGTGACATTATATTCATTATACGTCTTTTCAATTGTTTACCAAGATCAGACGTTTCTGGCGCCATATTTCTATGTCTTTGATAACTTATTTTGTTTTTATATGGGAAAGACAAACCCTGCAAAACCGTTTCACACGCAATAGCAATATCAAATGTCGGGAGTATAAATTATTCAGTAGATTCTTGACGACAGCTTGGAGATTATAACCATGTTTTGCTACCTTTTGTTATTTTACGACATTTTTGCAATAGGGCTTGCTAATTCAACGTGAAACGGCACATTAAGACAACAAAACACCTACTGAACTCCCCGTGCTGTGGAAAGTTTTCAACTAAAGATTTTGCTTCAGTTGCCCGTCAAATGAAAAAACCGTACCGTACGTGCATATGTATCTGCAAAAAAGTACGGAAAGAGCGCAGGCAAAAGGCTTCTATAAAGATTACTCTTCCTGTAGGTAAAATTCTTTCATCCATTGACTATAACATTAACATAAGTAGAGTTCCGCCACATCCCACCATACGTGAGTACGTACTTTGTGAATGGCTCCAAGGGTTACAAAGATATCACGCTGTTTTTCTGCTCACCAAAATGGGTAAGAAAGCAGAAGCAATTATTAGACTACACATAAAAGAACGACCCAGATTACTCTCTTCTATTTCTTTTAAAATAGGTCGATAAAAATTAATGCAGACCGTTTTGAAGTGGTTGGCCGTTTTGTAACAGGCACGTAACCAAACACACTGATTGCAGACTAGACCACAAACGTCTTATAATGGTATCCACCTAGAATTTGCCGAACAAATATGCAGAGGTTTGACCCACAAATGAAGTACAATAATGACTGAATGTGATCGTAAATATTGAATGCTTTTCAAGTAGTGTGGCTTACTTCTAAAGATCTCCATTTGTCGCTTTGGAATACCTTACAAAACACGAGGAAGTTTTGTTAACTGAATAAAAAATTCTAAACGATTTAAACGGTGTTTTTATGCGATTTATCGCAATATGCTGACAATTTTCTTAGCATCAGTTTTCTTTTCAAAATGTTGGTCATTTCACGGCAACAACCATACGTTCATCATAAAATGATAAAATGAATCACATATATATGATCTGTGTTTAAGTTCCTAAACTTTTTAACCACAAGAGCTGTTCTTATATTCTGTAAAACTGCTGCATTTTTTAAATTTATGAGCATATTTTTTTTTTTCAAAAGCCTTTCGTAGATAACTGCATTTAAACAAATTAAGAAAAACAACAAAATTGCTTGAATAGCTACTTTGTAAATTACAACCCATCCCGTTAATTGGGTCCATTTGAATAGCCAGTTGGAATTACGTTGCTTTTTAGCGCACCTAAAAGGGGCGCAATTGTTTTCTCTTACAGCCCCTATTGGTGAACATTTTCTATTTTCACCCGGGTCCAATTTAGGATGTATACTTTGATCAAGAGCAACATTTTTTTTATTTTCAGTATCAAGCTATGTGGCTTGATAGGTGAAGTATTCCTTAAATACCTAAATACGAAAAATACCAAAATACTTCGGCTATCTACTTTCTTATAGGATAGCCTTGAACTACACACAGTGCATGATACAAACGTAAAAGGGAGCATTTATTCTTTCTTGACTGATATAATTGCGAAGCAGAGTTATATATCCGAAGACTACAAACACGCATCACAGGGATGCTACACATATTAAACTAAGATGGACATAATTGCCCGGTAATTGGATTGGTAGCTCAGCACGAGAGTTTAGTACTTACACCTACTGCTATTGTGATTACTAAAGATGTTTTTGTTTGTATTTTAGAGTCAGAATCCAGTGCCCTATCTAAACTTTTGCAACGCCGCAAATCTCACTGACCGCGGGATTTCACACGACTGGGTAAGTTTGTTCCTCGCAATTTCTTTTTCAGTTGTAAACCTGCCTATTGAAATATCTCTTTAATAATAATAAATAATAATAAAAGCAATTGTATAAAATAAACGGCAACACATTTGGCAATTAATGCTATTTTTGAAGTGTTATTTTTAACGTTGCATACTTGAATGCCTGTATAATAATTGAGTTAATGAACAGTTAACGATTGATACAGTGTTTATATTTTGCTGTTTTTCTATTTGCTTGCGTTAGAGTTCTTGTCTAGTATATAAAGGTCTTGTATTTGGGCCCTGGTCGGGACAACGGGCAAAACCTAAAAGTCAAGAGCTGATTGATATTTATTGGCTTATTGTGTTATGTTACGTTCAGACATACTAAACGATATTGCGAACCACATTAAAGAACATACTTAGCGTATTTACATATGTATAGTTGCTGTTTTTTAACTTGCAAGATAGTTCGCAATTCCGTTCATAACAATAGAATATTATGCATACTAAACTTGTTTTAGCTTTACTGTGATTGCTTTTTTGTTTGTTAACTCTAGGACCAAATCTATTTATTGCAAATATTTAAAAATGAAATTTTGATTATCAATTTCGAAACAGGTTTCATATTAAATTAATTAGCTAAAAGTGCTTAGACCTTTGACAAGCCTCCTTTGAACAAAATTCACAGGTCTTTGTTATACTTATTCTGAAGCTTTTGGTAGAGACTGCAGTTTTCTAGCATTTGGCAGAGATTGCATTTCTCTCGTATTTGGATTAAAAATGTTGTTTCAGCATTAATACGCAAACGATTTGTATGTGAACAGTTTGTGGTTTGTACTTATATTGTGCTATGAAGCGCCCCGAGTGGGAAAATGTTCCAGTACAACCTTGTGAGCGTTATTTGGCACATATGAGGATGCAAGATGATGCCACAAAATTTGCTGCTTTGCACAGGGTTTGTATATATATCGCAAACTGCGTCATTCGCTAAACTGTGTCATTCCTTTATATTCCGGTACAGGTAGTTTTTCTGGCTTTAATTAGTTTTTACTGTTTCATGAATATCCAGAATGCGTGCATATAAGCCCAAGTGTCTTCAGTGTTGTACTTCAGCATAATAGGTGGTGGCCTTGTACAATAAAATATGATTATACTCAGAAACATAGAACAAGTGCATATAAAGTGCTCTTCCTGTCGATTCGCTAATTAGCCCAGATTAATTGGTTGTCTTCTATAGTATCAAGCGATTAATAAATTATTAGTTCTTAGCTGAAATGGTTGAATTATATATTCGTCTTTCGTGCACACAGAAGGGTCCTTTAACTTTGTTAACTTTGGAGTCACCAATGCAATTGTGCTGTGTTATCAAACATAATTTAATACTTGAAATGAAATTTTCTTTCTGTGAATGTTGTGAATTTATAACAAAGTCTTCAAAAACCTCTTTTTAAATCACAAGAAAGAGATCATAAATGATACTTTTTCTTGAAGGCTTTTACAACCTACTGTGTGCTTTAATTTTTAGTTTTATATGCTATTAAGAGAGGGTTCGTCATTGCTGATATTTTATTTTGATAAAAATGCTGAACAAATAAGTCTTCTTTTTAGACATGGGGAATTGTTCTAGTTTATCAATGAAATATGTCCTGCAAGTGTTTTGGCTTTGCACATAATACTATTTCCTAAATCTGCCAGGCCTGGAAGTTGTTTTTTTTGTTAAGAACACTCTCTGCTTCAGAGTAGAAATCCAGGGTTTGGGGCGAAGTTTCAAGGGCAGTGCCTAAGGCATGGGGGTCCAGCCGAAATCAAGAAAACTCGGGTTAAGAAACATTAAGCCCTTGGTTGCTGTATAAAATCGACTTCATTCTGTTGCTTCTATACATTTATCTTTGTTTTAATTAATATTCTAACTAATTTCGTGTTATATATCTGAGCCTTACTGATTTCATTAATTGTCTAACATAGATATCTTTAAACGCTTCTAAAAGAATAAATAAAAATATATCTACCTTAAGGGGTGGGTATGGCGACCACGAAATCCGTAGGCGTGGCATTGGAATTATTTGCGGCATGCGATATATGTATGTAATAATTTATACACGTAGCTATCTGTCACCTTAAAATTAGAATTTACTCACGAGTAGCTATTACAAAGGAGAAACACTTATAAAGCAAGTCTGGTCTATTCCTATTTGGATCATACTTTTATTTATTTGTAAGTAAGTACTACTTGTGGTTTTGAATGGCGTCAAATGGTTTTAAATAAAAAACATATAGGAACAGCAGATGGAAGAAGAAAGGAGGCGCCGCCTAGAGAAAGCCGAGCAAGCTAGACTAGCCAGAATAGAGGCCGCACGACTTAAAGCGGCCAAATCGGCTCCCGTTCAACCCAAGCGTGAGTAATTATACCAGATCCACTCCCTCACCCTGAAGTAAGACCAAAGTTAGACCCGTTCAAAAGTGGCCTTTAATTCAGGGCTTGTTTTATCTGAAAGTTTATTCTATTACTGCTTGTCACAAATATCAAAGTATAATAGGTTCAAATACATCAAACACTTTGGGACGCTTTTACAAGTTATCCTACAGAATAACTTACCTTTAACCTTAACATAGAGCACACAAGAACATGTACGAGAGATGCACATGAGAAGTGCATTTTGCAGCAATGTATGGTACACATTATATTATAATTTCAGCTAAGATCAGGTTTGAGAGACCTAAACCAACTCCTATTAAACCAGCTGTAAAGAAACCCCCTCCCAAGCCTCCTAGTCCAGAAGACAGTGGTGTAGAGATGGAGCCAGAACCTGAATCCCCAGTATGTACATGCGGTTAATTTTATATGCATTTTAATGCTGTTTGGTTCTATTGGTTTAATTGTTTGCGGTTCAATATTAGCGATATATTTTTTATTAAAATGAAAATGACGTTTTAATTTGCCATACCATAAGATTTTTACTGAAGGCAAAATAGATAGTTAGGTAAATCTCAGCTGAAAATATTGAGCTTTTATATTTACAGAAAAAGAAAACGATTCCCATGTATAAAACCGTAATCAAGGAAGAAGGTGAGTTAAATAGGTTCAATGGTATTTGTCATTGTTTTCCTTCTGAAAAGATTAACGACAACAAATCAAATATCACAGAATCAATTTGCATTGCCAAGATTGCACAAGTCTGAGTCCTTTATTTTATTTGATAATTTGTTTGTGCATAAAATAATTGTACTTGTGCTATTTGTGTAAGTATCACAGTACAGATATGGCAACCCATTTGTTAAAAAACCTGCAGATAAAGATTTATCCCCACCTTTGTGTATTAGCTAGAAAAATTAGAAAAAAATACACTTTTGTGAAAAAATAAAGCAATTATTACCTTTCAATATTTACCACATAAAGATGTTAACTTTCATATTTTTATTTTTTGTGTCATTTTGTTTCTATATTAGCATGTATTTTGCACCTAGCAGACTGTCTTGCATGAGTTTGTTCAAAACCCATATATACCATAGATTTAGAGTTTGTACCCTTTTATGCTTTTGTTCACTTAAACACACAATTCACATAAATACATACATTTTAGATTTCTTTATGCATGCACGTCATTTTCATTTCATTTAGTTTCGAAACCGAAACCAGCACCGCCACCACCGCCACCACCTAAGAAAATTCCTCCCCCTAAACCTAAACCTCCCCCGCCGCCCCCGCCTAGAGAACCGACACCTCCTCCACCACCGCCTCCACCTCCCCCTAAAAAAGTAGATCCTCCCCCTACAATATTAAAAACGTCATCAAAGCCTAAAAAGAAAGGTAAGAAGGCATTTGCATAGAATTGTTTTTTTCTTCAATTAGTAATCAACTTTTAAGAGTGAAATGTTAAGCACTGCCCAGTGACCGTAAAGTGTTCAGTGTAAATACTGCGTTATATTGTTATGCAATGAACTTTAACACAATATGTTTAAGTTTGAAAATTCATTTGATGGCACAATATATTGGTGTGATGAGTTTACGTTTATACGCACAAACTAATATTTCGCATGGAGGATGTTAAACCTTTGGGTCTTAGCATGAATAATATTGCCTAATGAACTGCAAATATAAATTTAATGTACCCTTCAGTAACTAAACAATTTGGTATTTTGACTATTTTACCTCAAAAGTTACAATACAAGAACCTCCAAAACGGGGGAAAAAGCTACAAAGACAACACAAAATTAATCGTTTACGGGAGCTGAAGGCAACCATAACAGATATACCCCCTCCAGGTATTTGTTCTGGGTATATACCTGTTACTCTGGTAGCATATAGAAGGCCATGCATGTATTAGTTAACATCTTTACGTAATTGTGTAGCATAGTTCTTGACTCTATCGCTTATATTATACATATAAATACAGATAAATATATCTGTATATATATATCGTCTAATCAATGATGTAAAAACATGTATAATTACCTATCAGTCCGTCGGTAACATTTAAAATGCAAAAAGAAAACCAAATATGAAGCTGAGGCAGAAACGACACTCAAAACACTCGGTGATTTACTCTGATTTAGTAACTTGCTGTTGCGCTAAACACACACTTTCAGAAACTTAGTGTTCTTGCTGCTACACTAATTTTCGGGAATTTAGTCATATTACAATGAGACACTGTTCACTTTACGCAGTTTCAGTAAGTTGGTCTTACATAAAGATTTGTCCACCCCAGTTTCTACTCAAGTGCATTAGTGCAGCAAAAAAAAAAAAAAAAAACCGAAAAAAATTCTTTATTAAAACAGACGTAACATAATATCAACATGTTCATATGATCTCACATGTTAAATGTGTTTTAGTTAATTTTTCTATGCGACAAAAAGTTGTGTGGCGTTGATTTACTCAGGAAATTCTGACCATTTGTTCGTTAATAACCAAACATGATTTGAAATAATATCTTTATGCATAATATAACATCACATCAACATGGATTCTTAATGCGTATTGGTGTAATATAAAATCAGATATATATCTTCTGCATATAAATATTGATGTATTTACCAAAATTCGACTTGTTACAACCTCGTTCACTTCAGTTCCTATGTTGCTAAAATCTAGTGTAGCCGGATATCTTGGCCTTCAGATATCTTGATCCCCCAAATAAAATTCCAGCACCACAAGAGTTCAGACTGCAGTTCTATATTTTATAAACCACAGTGTATCTTTCGTTTAAAAAATGCACACATACTGTGCTTTGCCTTTCAAAGTTTTATCAAAAGCTTTAAGGCAGATCCGTGAGCTTTGAAGTTAAGCCACTTATGAGCAGGGGGAGCGAGATATCCTAGAGGGTGCCGAAATAGCCTAGGATATCTTGATGAGGTGTCCTACATATCTGGGACTAAGATATCCTCGAAAACCCGATACGCAGATACCTATAGATGATAGTGCTGTATGGTCAGAAGTGCTTCGATGCCGTCCTCTTGTTACGTGATGTCGGTTCATGTACATTTATCAGAGTGCCTAAAATATCCTTTAATTTATTATACATAGCATTCTTTATTTAAATGTACTACACGTGTATTAACATAACATTCAACTTCACACGATTATTAACACCATAACATTGTTATAATAGGTGTGGACTAACGCATGGAAATTGTGTGTTGTGATAAAGTGTAAAGAAGGCAAATAATTCTAGTTATTGTAAGCTTTATAATAAGTTTTCATTTTTATAACTAATATTCTACATTTATAAAGGTATAAATTAAAGCTTAAGAGACATATCAGCGCTTCAATTAAAGTTACAGATGAAGTAGATAAACATGTATTCTTTTGTTTGGGATATATTACTAAATAACATGCACTCCCTTTTAAGAAATATTATTAAAACAACAAGTCAGCTTTTCTGTTATATAGACTGAACATATATATTTATGTATATTTGTAATTAAGAGCTTCAATGATAAATTCTCTTAGATTTGTTTTGATTTTTGTTTTACAATAGTGGAATACTTTGTTTTGATCTCAAACTGCAAGTTTAAACTTTAAAATTATGAATTATGTTAAAGCTGTGTATATACCAGTGATTGAGAAGGTAAAGAAAAAGAATAGATCAAAGTCTCCCCCTAAAAAACGTGCACCGCAACCAAAGAAAAAAGGTAGACATACATTAAAAGCCTATTGCTTGTGTCTGAAGTGAAAATGCACATCACTCTTTGTGGCGTACTCGTTTTGCGCACATTTATTGAACACATTCTGCGCATGCAACCTTATTTTTTTTATTTAAAGTCGTAAGTATTTGTTGCTTAACACCACTGATTGTCCTTCAATAGCGGCAATTTTTCTGTTTACTAAAACATATTTGTGCTCAACTGGTTCTGAAAATCCATTTTATTGTTATTGTTGCCACTCAGTTATTTTTATATGTTTTAGAATTTCTTTTCACATTGTACCGGTTATATAAGCAAATCTTCAATGCATAGGAGTTCATGTGCTATGTGCCGATTTTTCTCTGTATATTGGTGTGAAAAATGATGCCATTTTATGAGTGTGAGGTATTATATAATGACAAATTGCCCTTAAACTACAATTTGACCTTTCGATAAGATCATCTCTAAAATTAAGACTGCTTTCGAGTTGTCACAAACTGTGTCATTTAGTTACAGCGAAAAAGGCCATAATAAATAAAAACACTGCAAATTAAGATTAATTTGGTAGCCACTGAGAGTCATTCTTATTTATTGGTTCCACTATACATTTATTTCAAGACGATTATTCAAAATGACGTTATACAAAAACTGAATAGAAAGACGATAGATTAACCAACAGTTTGGCTTGGAATTCATTTCCTGCTTTATCAAGAAGTAAAACTTGAAATCAAATTGTTTATTTGATGCTGTAATACACTAACTGTCTTTAAACCCTAGTGTGAAAACGACATATAACAGTAAATTCAAGTTTATAAATACTCCATTCAAACCTCTATTTGAGAGTGGACTTGGTGTATAATAACATGTGATTTTTGTTTTGTAATACATTGGTAACTTTGGCTTATAACAGTGCTGTTAAGTGTAAATGACTTGCCTTCATTGGATGTTTGCTTGGGACAGTACTCCTGTACAATTTTACCTAATGTAGTAATTACTGCACGTGTAAGACCCACATGATCAAAAGTTGTTTTCTAATTACCTCTAAGCATACATATTTACTAAGTGGCATTGTCATGTGTAAATGTACACTGTAAAGTCGTTTTTAAGTTTATTCATCCTTTTATTTCAGTAAAATATTGATAATAGCTGAAACACTTTCTTTTATGTAACAGTAATCTCGTTATGGTATACTTTATTTTGTTTTTGTTTCAAAATAAGAACATGCTTAGTTTATGCACGTAAGGATGTGACCAAATACAGTTAAAATATGTTATAATACTGAAACAATGGCATTTATGTTTTCGTTTGCAGCTCCAAAGAGCCAGAAACCAGAGACAGACACAGTTATTCCAGGTGAGCTTTGATCCTGGAGAAATATCTGTATTTCGTATTGGGAACAGTGTCTATCACTTGCTAACAGTTTATAAGAAACGAGTATATAGATATTCTTCGGGGAATGGGATACCAAGAATGCGGTCTTAGGAACATAATATACTAACCAAATGTGTATAATGAAATTTATTTTTTGTGTACATAGACTAGTGTGTTCAGTTTTGTTTCAAAGTGCAAGCATTTTGTGTTTTTTGTGTCAAAGAGCCTGTGACCTTGATGGAAGAAGTTTCAGAGCCTTCATTTGAACCTGACCAATTCTCTGAACCTGAATCAGTACCTGAGGTGAGATGTTCTTACTCGTATTAACTTAATTTTACGTTAGATAGCTATGTTTAGTGCATTTAGTTGTTTTGGTCATCAGAATATCTTAAAATGAATTCTTATCGCTTTTACGTAGTGTGCGTGTAATCTCATAGTGTGTCCGAAGAACTCTTTTATTGTATTTTTTTTGTATGAAAAACTGTTCTGTAAAAAGATTTCTCTATAATGTGAAGAGCTTTGGCTTTCCTATCCTTGAAAACTTATAAATCTATGAACAGAATTTAGTAAATAATCTAATATTCTAAATGTATTTCCTTCCTTCAGCAGACTTATTTTTGAAATCATTAGCTTGTATTCCATTTAATCCAAAAATCCATTTATTCCATTTAGATTTTTATCCACAAAGTCATTCCTCTAAGTTTTTGTCTCATGCAAGTTTATTAGTATCAAAGTGTTGTATATTTAAGGAAATTTAGCAAAGAATATTTTATAACGAGATAAAAGAAAAATATCTTTATACTTTTTCTTTTTACTTCAAACTTTCTGTCTTCGTTTACGATTTGACAAAGCACTTACCCCAACTGCTTGAGTCTGAAAAGGAAACAAATATGATGTGTCTTAGATGAAAACCAAGATAAATAATACTTGGCTGAAATAACCAACAAACTCTTTGCACAAGTTATTAGTTATTTCTCTGTAACATTAGCTGCAAGTCCAATGTGATCGCTTCCTTTGCATTCACTGTTTTTTATTTCAAGCAAATCTGCAATATTTTGAAGCTTTCTGTCACTTTGGTTAACAATGACACCTGTTCCTTTAGAAACTAGTAACTAGATGTCATAGTGCACTAATATAGATAGTAGAAGAAAAAGAAGAAGAAGAAGAACGGCAGCCTTCAGCAACATCTCCTGCTGTGGAAACTCCAAGAGTAAGAAAAGCAACATTTGACATTCAAGCTTGTTTATTTGAAAGAGGAAAACTAAATGTTTTGTTTTTTTTTTGTAAAAAGATAAATAACGAAAACCGATTGAAACAACTTAAAATTAAGATGGTTAATTCCCTTTCTAGATAATATGCAAGGTTTGGTGTTGGCCATCACTATTTAAAACCTGTGGCAAAACATATCAAATGTATTTTTACGCTCAATGCCTTTTGACATAATTGTTGGAAACATTTTTACTCTAAGTGTCTCGGTTAAACTGATGTAGGTCAAAGAACCAAGGGAGATTGTGAAGAAAGATCGCTGGCGCGCTCAGCATCAGACAAAGGAGACCCCACCAAAACTACCCGACCTTCCTGATTTCTCCAAAAGACGCATTGGGGATTGGATCTATGGTGACGAAAATTATAGTACTGAAGACGTGGAAAGTGGGCGTCAAAAACAAAAACGATTTGGTAAGATATCCTCATTTATCTTGTTGATCTAACACACAAATCCACAAGGAAAAATGGAATAGATTAGATAAAACATTCTGCTGAATTATCTTTCCAACTTTGAATAAGGTTATTAAAATGATTTGATACTTGATTGTATTATTATTATGATTATGTATGATTTTAATGTTTTAACTTAATAATTGTGATGACTAATTTCAGCTGAATCGCTTGGTAAAATGTTTGAAATAAATTCTAGAGTAATACATGAGGGGTTTTCCGTTGTCCGTTTTTTTCTGGACATTTTGTGGAATAGCAAACTATTCTGTCAGTCTTTTCATTTTTCTTGTTAATCTAAGGTAGTGATTCATTCTGAACAATTTAGTAATTGCACCTTAAAATTGATATAAAATGAAATTGTAACTGAAATTCTTCTTGAAAGTTAAGCGGATAACTCCTCGAAGCATTATTTTGCATTATTATTGTATGATTTTGTAATCGAAATGAATATATGTAATGCACAGTGTTTGTGGAAGGATAAACATTACTTCAATTATGTTTATGATAGCCCTTAGTATTGATTTTCTATTTTGAAAAAGATTATTTAGCTTTTTACCTTAATCTAGGGAGCAAATATTGAACGCACAGTAAAAACACCTGTGCCACTGTACTTTATTTTTCAAACAATTCACGACTTTTTAGTTATTTTTCATTAAGTAATGTGTATTTTCTAACAAGTCTCTCAGCAAACTCTTGCACACACAGTATATTGAATTGAGTAATATTTCTGCCTTCATTTAAAAAGAAATGTTCGCACCTTGTACGTCTTATTTGCATTTAAATTCTGTGTTATAATGTGCCCACCTCCTCAATTATTTTGACACGATACATGTCTCACTTTGTTGTGGTACTAGACATGTTAATGTATTCATTATGTGTTGTAGTAAGCATGTTAATTAACAGTCACACAAAAAGCAGTGACACAATACGCAGTTATTTAAAATGCAATCATGTAAAATACAGTCACACAAAACGCAGTCAGGCAAAACGCATCTTATTCTTGATAGAAGATATTTATATCGGTCATTTTGCGATTACCACTGACTTCTATTTTGCTTAAAGTTCGAACGCTATTACTTATAAAAAATGCGTCATAGTAACTATTGTCACATTCAAAAAATAACATAAACAGTTCAATGCTTTTTACTGAGAATGGCTAGGTCTCAGTAACATAATAATTTTTCAGTATGCGCGGGGGAAGGTTGTACGGTACCAGGTTGCCTGTGTCAGGATCTCATCATGAGAGGAAAAACTCTCCCCGGTAATTCGGGATAGACGGCTTAACATAGCATGGCATCAGTATGCCGTAACACTTTTTAACACATATGTACAGTCACGTTTTTCTAAAACGTCAGATATGCAACGGTGTTTTCTAGGCATTTCTCTGCAGCTATTCTTTTTCTAAAATAATTCATAGTAATTTAATTCTTTTTACACAGTCTCTATATTAAAAACTTGATATAAGAGCACACCCTATATCACTTTATGTCAATCCTTCTCTGATCATCCATACATTTGCAGTGCACAGTTCAAGAGCATGTTTGCAAATGTCAAGTTGTTTGTGTTCTTGTATGAGGCATTCTTCTGTTCCTCACTACATTACATGCTGTTTGTTTATAATGCTGTCAGCTGGGGCACCGCCTCTTCCTCCGCCGCCTCAGTTACTCGCCAGGCCGGAGGTAGAACACCCTAAACCTGTAACACCAAGAGCTCCCACTCGAAGTCTGCGTAGGTTTAACATGTTCACAGGGTGAAATAAAGAGTGTATATGCAAATATTCTTGTTTAACCAGCTGCAAAATTTCAAATATTGTATTTTTTCTATTTTCTGTTTTGAACACATGATAAAGAATGTTTGCATTTTAAAGCTTTAAAACGGCCTGTTTAACTATTGAAAACGTTTGCAGTTTTTGATGCAATATAACAATTATGCAAGTGCTTATCTCTTATTTGTGAAGTACAGAACTAAATACAACATTTATTTTTCCAGCATGCAGACTGTAAATCCAGGGGAGGCTTTTGATTAAAGTAACAGAAGGCATTGTATAATCATAATGATGTCAAACTTTTCAAATAGCTATTAAGAACTCCGAGATTACTAAGCAATGCTAGAAGCTTTGACAAGGTTTAGGATATTCAAGCAAAAGGAATTTTTTATTAACAATTTAAAAAATCAAATTGTTTGGAGGAACGACAAGAAGAAATTTTATAACCCTTCCATTTTTGTTGTTTTTGATTGAAATGTGATAATTTACTCTATGAAAATCATTAGTCTCAAAATAGCCTTTATCAGATCGGTGATGAAAATATAGAACAAAGAAGAAATAGAATGTACATAGAAATATAATACAAAGAATTCAATGTTTTGCATATATCACGATAAACATCATAACGAGTAGAACTAATCTGTATATTTAATGTCTGCCTCAATTTGTATTTGTCGCATTGACATCAATAATGTTGTTTTGCAGTGCCGTAAAATATAATGCTTATATTATAGCAACTATTCTTACTACATCCCTCGGAACCCCTGGTCATTCATCCAGCAATTTTCTTATTGTTATCATTCATGATATGATCTTTACGATTCTGCTGTGTTATGTTATGAATACACTCAGTTACATAAAATATATCCTGGATTACTTGAAGATATGGTTTTGAAGACAAATACATTCAAATTTTCATTAAGAACATAATTTCGAACCGTAGTCTTGTTTTAGTTCGAATCTTACAAGATTCTTATTTGTTTCTGATGAGACCTGATTTACATTTCACGCTTCATTAGACATTTAGAATTAACTAATTAATCCTTAATGGGTCACATTGAGTGTTTGCAAACTGGTCTTAAAAGATTAATGCAAAAAGAGTATGATGTGCCTTTTGTGGCAAACGTAATATCAGTGATAGACTGTATTGCACTCCACAGACATGTTAGCTCACCATTGATTTATCTCTAGGGTGGAAAATGATTCATTGGATAACATTTATTAATATGGTGCTATAAATATACTGTGGTTGCTATAATGTGGCTACTGGAGATAAATACGCCCTTGTGCTATGAAGCATAATTGTGCATGTATATTTTTAAAGCTTACATATAAAAATGCTTTTTAAAAATTTTATTCTAAGGGCTACTGATAATCTACCTCATTTTATATTTACATTGTTAATAGCTAGATCCTGTTGTTATCAAATACATTCATCCAGTTAGTTATTTTACAAAACATTAGTTGTGGTTATAAAAAGAATACATGAAAATATAAAAAAATAAAACAAATGGCCATATTGTTGAAATTTCCAAGTACACAACAGAACAATTAGTCAAGTAATCACATAACACTGAGCATTTGTCTTCAGATATTTCGGCTTTGCCTACTCCTGTGGCAAGGGAACCTTCTGGACGAAACAATCACAGAGAAGGTACGTTGATAGAAGAACAGCCTGTACCGGAAAAACCGCGCTGGGGCAAAAAGAAGATAGACTCATCCCTGCGGGATATGATGGAGAGGTAGTTATTCATACTACAAACCAAATTCTTATTATACGGTTAAATTTACTATAAACGGCAAAATACAAGATGAGAAAACCAACGAAGATATCAAATTCTACTTTTTAAACACCTGGTTAAATAAATACAAACCCTAATTGCGCATTGTCTATGTTAACATGCATAAAATATCCAAGAAGAGCTTCTCACATGTGCCCTACTTTTAGGGAGAGGCTAGCTGAAGAAAGAAGAGCAAAGGCAATGAAAATGCTTGAAAAACTGAGGAAAAGCAATTTTGGAGATGACGCTGATGAAGTAATAGATCCCGCATATCTTGAGGACTGTGAGTTCATCACCACATTTCAAATTCACTGAACATTTTTTTACCTTTATTAATATATCTAAAACAAAGTTAAGAAACTTTTCTGCAATTATCCATAATAATTTACACATTGAAAAGCATTCTTTAAAAGATCGTCAAATAATGCAGTTAATTTGCAGGTGTCTCTAGCTTGATCCTTCTTAGCGGCATAGAATATCTCATTTCATGCTTATATTTGCTGACAGTAAATCCACTGCGCACTTTCGCCCCTGCTGCACTTCTTTTAAATCATATTATACCACACATGCAGATTGCCCACACGGAGATGTATATAAAACACCCTATGAACAGTTTGAGACGTGACGATGTTATTTAAGAAAAAGGCTATCCCAAAAATGTTAGTCAATTAAGGCCAATTAAAAGCAACAGAAATTAAACAGTTAACTGTTTTGTAATGGCAAAGTGATTTCTTTACCATTACAATATTTTCTCAGAAGGAATTGCGCACGGATAACGTTTTATTTTCAATTTTTAAGTATCCGATGGAGGTAAGTATAAACCCAATAGTTCAAATTCGCAAAAAAAACTGTTGTAAAATTGGTTAGTGAGCCAATTCGTTCTGGCTGCTCCTTTGTAATATTTTTCAGTTCATTTTACTACGTGTTTTCCTTATAAGAAAATAGCATAATTTATGAATAAGTTTTTTATTATTTTTTTTAAACGTCAAGCTCTGTACAGTAATGTGTATATTATCTCTTACCTTGAACATATGACTTATTAATTAAGAATTACTTAACATTACTGTACACTGATGCTCTTATTATTCGGTGATTGATTTGATTGAATTACATTACTTTATTTCCATAAAGGTTTCTTTTTTGTGAAAATCGTGTCAATCAAGTACATTGTCTCTGTAAAAATTTGCAGAAATTGATAAATTTTCTTTTTTATGAAAATTCAAAACGCACTGGTATTGAAGTATTGTTTCCTTCTTTGTATGTGTTTTATAAAATTAAAGAAAATAGTAAGGGTTATGTAATTATTTCTAGCGGAACGGCATCCTAACTTTCAGTACTCTACTTACTTTTGAAAATGTTCTATGTTTCAAGCATGCAATTATTTATGTTGTTTAAGATATCCACAGTTTCGATATCGACGAGTAATTAACAGCTGGTAAAATAAGAGCAAAAACATATACAGCATAAAACATATCTGCGCTAACAGAGAGCGATGTTATTTTCTATAACATGTTTGTTCAATCTACGAAACAAAATATATTTGATTTTTACGGTATAAGGAGAAATCTCACCTAAAGTTAAAAGAAAGGATTATATTTGTAAGCTGAATGCACGCTGAAAGCCAAATTCCTTTATCCACCCACAGACGGATGGCTGGCAAAATATTGCATTCTACCACGTTTTCTTGCCGAGGCATTCGGCAAAACCTTCGAGATCGTTGACGAGGCACAAAGAGGATGGTTAAACCCCATGGATACAATCTTAGCCTTGAGGGCCGCTAATACACATCTTACAGAGACAGAAGAAGAATTTGTTTTTCGGGTAGGTTGCATTGGTAGTCGATTGCACGTAATACTACGTAAAACAAAGATCAATAAACATTTGAATGAGTTAAATGAAGTGTATAGCTAATTATTTAAGTTGCTAATGGTCATTTTATTCATATGCACCTTCAATGAGATATGATCAAAATGAAAATTACTCTTCAAGCTCATATCACAATATAAAGGTGGTCATTATTTCAGAGTTATTTATACACAATGTATGGCTTTTTAGGTATTACAAATGACTGGGTATGATATTTCCAAGGGTGCAGATGTAAAATTGTTTTCAATATTAGCAGCTCTGTCTCAACGGATACACTCTTTAGATGAATGGATGAAGAATCTCATACAACGTATAGACTTCAAAATGTTGGAGATGAAACTTTTCATGTCTCGAACATTGTGGGAATGTAGCGTTGATCCAGACACCAACACAATAAGCATAAATCAGCTCTGCGTGGAGCTTCGTGCAGGTGGTGTGAGCATTGAACACGAATTAGAAGTCCGCGAATGTTTGAAACATAAAGATGCCTTGGATTTACTGGATTTTCTGACCTACGTACCATTGTTCATTATGATTCATACATCTGTCGTTGAGAATCCGCTGGATGACACCAGACAAAAGTGAATTACTTGCGCTGTTGAATGCTATCGAATTTAGTCTTGCTATGCACTTGCATTTTGTTTGTTTTGAAATTTTATAACTTTGCTACAAGGTAGGTCGGCTCACAAGCGTTGTTATTTTGGCTGTCTTATTATTTTTTACTTATTTTTATACGTCTTTACACCAAAGCACCAAAGGACAGATTTTCCGATGTTTTTCACAGAACTGTGATAGCAGGATTTTTTACATGTATTTATCAGTCAATGTGCAGATGTTAAATTATTTTGGATGAATATTTTGGAATGTTGATCACAATGAACATACTGATCTTAGACCAGAAGTTCTTAAAAGCTCAACATGAGCTTATGAGCTAATGTCCACTAACAGTAAGTTAATGTATGCTTTGTTATGTATTCCATGAAGACACAAAATCCCGGGTAAAGGGAAGCAGGAAGTGAATATATTCAATAGAACCAATAAAGTATAATTGTTAGCTGAGCTAACGCAAAAATTTGCAGAAAACTATTCAATGCAAAACGTAATTTAGCCATCAATTTGGTTGTTTTTTTAAATAAACATTGGTTTTTTCTAAGCACTTCATGAAAGTTTTGTTGATATGCATGTTGGTAGAAAGTTCAAAGTACACTCATGATACGTTAGAGACGATGATAAATGTTCATAAATTTATATGTAATTGTTTATAATCCGGTGCTTTTAAGTTGCAGAAGATTGGAAGATTTAAAATGTAAAACATTTAACCTAAACATTTCAGCAGAATATATATCTGTTATTTTGATGGTGTTAACGTGGAATAATTGTATGCACTGCACTTGAGTCTAGTCATAATGATCAACAATAGCTACTTAAGCGATAAGATAAGAAACTTGCACATTTTCCAGGACAAGAAATGTCGTCCTATTAGCAAGAATTACATAATTATTCATCAAATGCTTGTAAAATATCGTATATAACCTTTAAAACTGAATATGTTCTAGGATTTTATTGCTACCTAAGCGTTTCAATCATAGCGGAGTGAATTAGATGACATTCATTTGCCCTTTGATGTTGCTGAAACTTACATAACAATCCTCTCAAGTAGTGATTTTTGATAAAAATTGAATTTTTGTCTTTGTGAAATTGTGTCTATGCGTACAATATATAGTACCTCAACAAGTAAGCTGCAGCACTATGGCAAAGTGTGCATTTGTAGTTTCCTGAAATTTGGTACTTTACGCTAATGTCCTTTCCTTCGGTAATCACTTTCTTTCGGTGCTCACTTAAATGTTAAATATTGAACCTCACTGTATATGACAAATCTAAATTATATATATTTGTATTTGCTATGGTAAATATTGAAAACTGGGGCATATACATATCTACATGAGCTTATTAAACTAATAATCAAGAACTCAAAATTATTGTAGATCAATCGTAGTCCGGGTATTATGACACAATAAATAGCTTGAAGTTTATTGTATGTTACTGATTAGACACCTTACATGGAGCCCGTAGTATGTACAGTTGATTTAATTTTCTTCGAATAATTATTTTTTTCTTTATTAATGAATTTGTCGCACTATGCCGCAAAAACTGGAAGAAAAATAGTCCAATTTCTTATCCTCTAATTTTATATTATTTTCGAACATTCGGGAGGAATGATGACCCATATTTGTCTTTTCATTGTTGTGAAAAATATAATTAAGTCTCATAAATGATACTCTTATCATTCAATATTACCTATCCATACGATAATTCTTTGGTGATTATTAAATCTTTTTATAAAGAAAATATTCACATAATTTGATCACACTTTTAATGTCAGTTTGGTCCAAGGAAGAACAAACTACCGAAACGTCATAACCTTTCCCTAGACTCAATTCTAGAGACTTCTAGAGCAATTTTCACATAGCTAGAAAATGTTTAGAAGCTAATAATTAAACAAATGTTTTTAAGGTTACAGCTTGGACATTAATAGCATCATCATAAATTGAGTGGTCATTATATTTACAACATAAAATAACACTTTATCTGTACAAGTTACATCAGTTAATATGTATGCTTGTACACGCCTAACAGAACATTTACAAAGCAATTTAGTTTCTTAATTATTTTCAGGTAATTTCATTCAAATGTGTGAAACGTTTGCTTTCAATCCAAGGGGTAGGCACTTCTAGCCGTTTTAGCAAAAATGAAAGAGGAAGTTATAATAAGATTTTTTGAGCGTTTTTTCGTCAAAGTGATGTAAATATGGGCAAGAATATCACCTTACAACAAGGCAGTGAAGCTTTTTCAGAAATGCACGTAAAGCCGCATAGTGAAAGGGTATGAAACAGATATATTTCATTTTAGACAAAAGTAAGTCCAAAGTATTAAAATTGTTCCAAAATTATAATTTCGACGAAACAATAATAAATGTATATTAGTTTGTAACTGTTGAAAATATACATGTTGTCTAGGTTTCATACGAAAGACACTTTGAGAAACCAGAAAGTTGGAGGGCTGACTGCTTTACTTTGGCATTGTGAAGCTCCTATGCCATGTAGTGAAGGATCCTATTATTTGCAAATATTTAACCAATCCATCCACTTATAAAAATAATCAGCAAAGACATTACTAAACTGAGAGTTGTGGTATGCCAGCTCCACCGACTTAACGGCTCCAAGGCTTGAATCTATGAACAAAACCAAAGGGTGACTATTGATTGGCATTGCAGAAAAAGCAATTACTCAAAGCGAAAATATTCCTCACAAGTGTTTTATAATCTAAATACAAATCTGATGTCTGTAACGGTAACAAATTTCATAGCTGAACATTTGTTTGATGCAGTGACTCAGATCGAAAACCCTTTTCAAGATATGTCAGATGTATCTAAGAATATGAGGTGACATTTGAGACCTAACACGAGAATTTGCTTTACTAGAGGTTAGCCCTGTACCTCAAGAAAGATTAAAACTGAAAGGCCTTTTTAGGCAAATATATGCTTTTTTAAGCAGGACAACCTCGATCCCTACAGATTTTTTTGAAACTATGAAGCTTCAGCAGTTTAATATATTTGAAGTGCTGGAAAATGTAACTGTTTCGGAATGAAGCTCTGAAAAGTGCAATTTAGTGTTAGCGATACTACTATTGGATAGTGTATGTTACCATCTCTCTGAAACTTCTGGCAGTCGCAGATTTTGTGAACTACTTCGATATTTTGAATGCTCAAATTATAAATTAAAAAAGTTATTTCCAAACAAAATTCTTAAAAAAGTAACTTTTTAAAAGCAGGAAAATAGCAGAATGTCCCACTTGAAAATAATAAACAGGTACAATTTACTTAAAACTCTTGAAGGATGGAATCAAAAACTGACGCTCAATTCATTCTGTATCTAAGTTTTCGAGTTACAGGAGCCACGTGAAACAGTAACTTGCAAACTGACGTTACAACCATGTCAAGAAATAATCAGAGTGATTTTAAAGTAATTTTAAATTGATGTTTTTTCTATAGGATGTTACATAATAATAATATTAATATTAAATTTACGTGTCGGAAAAGTACTTTTTACACTTTTCTGAAGAATAAGTGGGTCCATTGACAAGCAAATATGCATACATTCCAAAAATAGGCAAAAAGATAACAGGTACGCTTCATAAATTATTAACATTCTTGATCCATTATTATGCGCAAGTGTCGTTAATGTGCAATTTTTTTGGCTGCCCTTGTCGCTTAGAGATTACTTCCACAAGTACATGTCTTAAGTATTTGAAAATATATACACAGTTGGCATTCTTGAGTAACCACTTCAATTATTTCCTTCTAAAACTAAAAGCACTGCGTTGGCTGCTTCGAGAGAACAACTGGATTTAACATTAAAATGCGCAGGGATACTGATTTAAGCATAGGCTCACTTTACAATTTAAGAACAAAATTAAAAGTAGCTTGAATGTTCGTGGACATTTCGCCAGCCCATAAAAGCGAAGGCATTACAAGGTGAAAGGAGAAACTGACGAATTTTGGCAAAATTTAGATATGGTAGAAGATCTCATGGGTAACGTTGCTTTGTAGAGAAATAGGAGTGGGTCTGTTGGAAGAATGCGATTTTTTGTGTTTTCCTTAAGGCTAACCGTTTATTTTGTTACTTTTGCGGAATCTAGAATAAAAAATTACAACTTCACTTTAGATCTTTTGGGATCGAGGAAGGTAGGAATTGGGATCGAAGAAAAGAAGGAAGGAATTAGAAATAAAGAAAGAAGCATAGAAAATAAAAGAAAGAAATAAAAAAGAGAGGTCTCAATATTACTTCAAACCCAAGATGATTCTAATTTAGCTTAGAGACTACAATTCCGAACCACTAACATGAAGTAATGTAGTATGTGCCTATATATGCTTCTGTGGGAGATAAACTACACATAAAGCCTGCAAAACCTGTAAAGAGAGACAATGAAAACGTGCGCTTAGGACAGGACTTTAACTTGCGAGCTTTTGCTTGGCAGGCGAAAAATTACTGTGCTGAACCACTAACATAAATTAATGTAGTGTGGGCCTATATTTATACTTCAGTGATAGGAAGAACTACACATGCGGCCTGCAAAACCTATGAATGTAAACAATGGAAACGTATGGCTACAGGAGGGCTTGAACTGGAGACCTTTTGCTTGGAAAGCGCAACTAAATAAGCACTAATTAAATCAACCCAGCCTCCACACCTCACCACTGTTGAAAAAGCGTCAAGTAGGAGCAGTTTCAGCCAAAATACAAGCCTGATGTAGAAACTTGCTTGACTTGAGCAACCTGCGTTCTCTTAAATTTGGCCTATATTGTAGCCAGGTTTGTCTAGAGACTAAAGTCGACGGGGCTAGAAACCCAATTGCACGCCAATCATTATGACGATTGATGTGTAAATGAATGAAACATATTTTGTTCTGTGTAAAGGATATATAATTGCGTATTATGTTTTATTTCATTTAGGATCTTTTTAAGATAAAATATAACTCAAGGTTTCTAAATTTTAGGTTTTATTTACAACTGTCGGGTAAGTTTTGATCTTGTTATAAAAATAAACACTGTTATACATTATTAATAATTTTATTTTATCGCACAAATTTAAACGACAAAATTTAATGCCTTGTTAGAACTAGAAGAAAGCTCGTGGTTCTAATGTATATATAAAACAAGACGGCGATCAGATGAAGTGAAACAAACAACTACATTTTCCCAACAATGTCTTACAGACAATTAAGGTCATGTTGAATTTACGAACTCAGTGACTGTATTACAGGTATCAGTACTGTTTTCAAGAACACTTTTATTTCATAATAATGGCAATGCAATTTTGCACGCATCCAGCACACAGGTCAAGGTCACTCAAGTAACAGAGCAGAATAAAAAAACATATTAACATAATCATACAAAACGAAACAATGCAGTGCAACTGTTAGAGCTTGGATGAAATGACAATGTTTTATTCTTCCCCACAAACAGAAAAGGCTCCACATTTACGTTAACCTGCATAATAGTAACACAAACACAGAAACAGAGCAAAGCATTGCAATTTTTCAAATAGACACCACACACACTTCGACACCAATCACAGAAATTAATCCAGGCAAGATAGCTCGGAAGTGTACAATAAATTAAACTTTGCATAATAAACGTTATTTGCATTATAAATTCCTCAATTTTACCAACACAGAATATCCTGTACTATTTCAGTTTCTCTCATAAAGACATTGGTATTATTCTAATTTGTTTAAGTAATGTTAACATGATTGCTTAAGGTCTCGTTTGAGTTGTAGATTAAGCCCGAAGGAGGCTATTTGAGGCTTCAGTCTTTAAGTTTGCTGTAGATATATCTTCTTTTTCATGTGATGCGCAGCTAGAACATATAAGGGTAATTATATATTCAGTGTTATTTTTGTCATTATTATCAGTCATAATTATTATTAGTAGCATTGGTAGAAATAAAAATGGTAGCAATTGTAATAGCAGTGGTATCTTACCATTTCATCCAAAACGGCTTGCCACTTAGTGCCTTGATTTCTTCCATGGTTTGAGGTAGTGCAGAATCTCTAGTCTCAGGTAGAAAAATGGTACTGAATGAAGCACCAAGACACAATACCGCAAATAGTATTTGCGGTAATCCCGGAAATATTTCACCCTGTAAATGTTTCAAGTTTGAAATAATTCAGTGAGCAGTTCAAACGAGTTATCCGATTTCTTAATTTCTTGCTATGAGACTGATCCATGATAAATATATGCCTTATACACACACATATAATATATATATAACTTTTGATAGATTGATATCGCATGATATAAAAATGTAATGGTAAATAAATAAGTTGTAGTGACTTACAAGATCAACGGTAAAGGGGGCAGTTATAGAAGCTATTCTTGCACACAGTGAGCATATGCTGATTCCGGTGGTTCTGATGCTTGTAGGAAATAGTTCCGAGGTATATAGATATATCATGCCAAACAGCACAGTGACAGCAAACTTACCAGCGGTGGTCACTACCATGACCAGAATAACTTCCTCTAAAACAACATTTTGTAAAGATTTCAACTTTACGGTACTTTCAACTTCTTCCAAATGTATCATTCTCATTTATGTAATATTCATGGTACAATTTCGCAAAAAGTATGACGTATATCTTTCAAGGATATATGTATTTCAACTTGTATGTTTTAGACTTAAAACGATTATTACTGCAACGTAAAGTTTCAAATCGTGTTATTTAAACTATTTAAGCAAAATACAGTAAAATGCATATTAAAATGTGTTCAAAATGCTCTGTGTAATAGTAGCCACTTAATTTTTATCAGTGCGTACGATTGCTATTTGATTTAAGTGAAGACCTTTCGAAATGAAAGCAGTGGAGCCCAGTGTTAATCCTGCTAAAAGCAGCACTAAGCACGCCGACATCTTTCTTCCAATCTTTGCGTAAATAAAAATGACAGACAGATACGCTGGTAGCTCCACTATGCCTTTTAAAATAAAGAATTAATAGAAATAACGTTAAAATGTAGTCTTTATCTTACATATAATTACAAGAGAAAAATAATATTGTAGTGACAAATTTGAAATGGCATAGCTAACACAAGTAACCTATTGTGGGATTTAATAATTTAATATTTAGCCTGGTTAGTTATTTTCTGTTAGTGTTCTCATTTGTTGCATAGTTTATATTTTGCAACATATACTAACTTTAATATATCATGTAATTGAAGCTCGTATGCATAGCAATTTTTATCCGCAGGTTATACATTATATTGCGAAATCAGTTTTAGTTGAATAGAGAATAATTTCACCAGTTAAATTTATCTTGCCTGAAATAAATGTGTCGAGGTAGTCGTTTCCGCCAAGACTTGAAGCACTGAGGCTTAAACCAAAGTAGACCCCAGAAACCGTGAACCTGACAAAGGCATACAGAAAATTATGAGAGTTCTGAGTAATCTTAGGGTTTCTATGGATTTCAATCTTACATGTTTTCGTTAAAATTCATATATTTTTCAGAAGGTTTTATTACATGATTTTGATTTAATGTTAATTATTGCTACAGGGTTTTGATAAATGTTGTAATATCACTGAACGATAAGATTTTCCAATCTGTTTAGAACCCAAAAATCGATAGTGTCGTTATTTGCAATCAAAACGCCAGATAGGTTATACGGTAAAATACATAAAGATACTATTTTGCAGTTACGAAAGTGTTGACCTAAAAGTCAGCATTTTCTCACTGGTCAATAATACTTCATGTTGACTCAAAAGAAGCACCATCTGCTTAGTATCTTCAGTGTTTCGAGCTTATACTGGGCACAAAATAGAGCAGAATGACTTAAAATTACTATTAATTCAGAAATATAGCTTAAATGAATGCATGAATATTTAGTACTTCAATACATTGATAAAACTGCAATGATTTTAAAGTTGGAAGACATGCAATACATTTGAAACTAGTAAACACCGTATTTGTGTGTAAAACATAATTGAGTACATGCAGAGCTTGAAATACCTACCACATATAACATTGAACAATAGTTATCACTATAAGATAAGGATCCCTCAAAATGTCATGACAAGAAAATTTTCGTTTCGTTTCGTTTTCATCCTAAAAATAAAAATCAGGTGACACAGTTGATGCATTGATTAGTAGTTCGATTTTCAACCATAGTTTATGGTCTTCGTACCATTCGGTAAATTGTTTCCGAATGATTCCTTTTTTTCCGCAGTAACCTTGTCACTCCTCTGAGGCGGTTGAGTCTAAGAAGACCAAGTTTGGAAAAGTCCTACTGTAGCATGCTTAGTTGGATCACATCGGTTATTTTTTAGAAATTCATTAGCATTTTATATTGAAAATGATCATTGACATTTTGCCACTGAAGGCCAGTATAAGGCAGGAACATTCTATGACAGAGCTAACAGTACAAGTTACTGATCTCTGCACGATCCGGGGATGCTCACCACCACAATTGTTATTAAGTTTTTCCACATAAATGCAATTTTGAAGTTTCCTTAACTAGATAAAAAAATAAATAAAAAAATAAACAACAATAATGACCGGCCTATTTGTAACAGGGCTGCTACGGTTGCTTTAATCACATTAGTGTTTATGACGTTATTATAATTTATTGATCCTAATGAATATTTTCACGTTTCATCAACGCCTGGTATTCGAGCATTATGGAAGTCTACTTGGCTAAAACCCGGTGATGGCCAAAATGGCGTCCATACAAAATGACTACCACTTAAAACACCACCGGTCATATGACCACAGGACAACAGACCACCGGCCATATGATCACCAGCGAAATTTGATACTGTATGTTATTTTTTCCTGACTTTTATTCATTTTTTCTTTGTGGGGGCGGGGGGGGGGGGATTTGAAGCCAGTTTTTTCACAAAGCTGATCTTTTTCTGTGCTTGAAAAATAAGGGTTGGAGAGGCGAGACTCCGCCTATCAACTTTACAATGCCTACCTACTCACTTATTTAGACATCAAGCGAGGGACGTTGTGAAAATATTAATCACATAACCGTCTGGACAGTTAGTATTCATCGTTTCGTCAACGTTCCCTTTGGGTCATCCGGTAACACAGGATATGCATGAAATCAATTTTCACGAATACATTTCAAAAGTAGGCGGTAAAATCTGGCGCGCTGAATTACCCCTGGTTTATGTGTGGATTTTAGTCAATTTTCAAAGCGACCAGTCATTAGCAGAGCAGTGCCAGCCTTAAATTTCCTGTGCGTGGTAACACGACTTTGTTTTGTTTTGTTTGTTAGTATGTTTTTTGTTTGTTTTTTTCTGACCTTGACATTTTTGCGACGTCTGCTTTTCTGTCTTGGGAAATATTCGGACATGCATCTATATCTTGGTGGAACAAATGAATATTTTTATCTAGTTTTGACCAGGTGGCCATTTATATATTTTTTTGCCCGATTTCAAAACAAAATAGCACGTTGATATTTGAGAAAATTTACACAGTTACAAGGACAATGCCCGATGTAAAATACGCATTTGTTCCGTACTGAATGCCTTCGTCTCAAAGATATCTAAGTAAATCCACGGCTGGAAGGATAGTTTTTCGTTTTTACAAAATAAAAAAAAGGGAAAAAATCGATGATTCAATATATAATCTTTCTTTGCGTGAGAAAGAAACCGATTCCCTTTTGCACTGGGGATATTGCACGTTTCTTTTTCATGGACATTTTTTAACTTCATCAGTATGGACATTTTTTAACTTCATCAAAGAAAAACCCAAAAAGTTGTACGTGTGCAGATCCAATATATGGTCTTTCTTTGTCACAGAAAGAAATAACGGATCATCAAAAAGAATAAAAAATTTTAAGAAGCAGTCATGCATATGAGGAGATTATTCAACCAAAACCCTGGACATGGGGCTTGTGTGGGGAGTGGGTGGGTTGACTGAGTCTTTTCCCAAATCGAGTTTCCTTAGCAACCGCGCAAGCAGTATTGCGAACTAGCTAATGAAATTCTACTAACATCTGGAGCTAACAAAGATGATGCAGAAGATCGGTTTTGAAAAATAATCTAGCATACGAATTCATACATACATACATACATATATACGTACATACATACATGTACACATACATACATACATATACTACACACATACATAGAGAAACATACACACATACATACACGCATACACACACATGCAAATGAAATCAGTCTTGTATATAACAGCTACCAAATTCAGCTTAGTCAGCGAAACTTTCTGTTCCAGAGTTTTGTCGTTGACCGTAGCTATTCGGTTTACAAGGTTTTGAAATTCTTCTAGCTTCTGCGATGACAACAGCCATCGCGGTGATTCTGGAATAATCCTAAAGAACAAGAAACACAGAATCAACAAAATAGGAAGAATCACGAAAACTTCAGTCCATATTAGAGGCTGAGGGGGTTTTTTGTTCAGCTGGCACCAGTTGATAGTGACAAGCTCTTAAGTATTGTTATTTATACTGAAAATGTAAATTACTACTTAATATTTCACAAATAATTAAAGACTAGTGCGACTGCTATATGTTGAATGATATAAACTGCACATTACATTAAGAAATAAACAGGATGAAAACAGTGGATAAAGTAATGGTGTAAAAAATCCCTTCATCAAATAAATTTAACAGATTAACTTTTATTGCAATTTTTTCCTACAGTGATGAATGTTGTAGGCAAGAAAATTCTGGAAAAATTGCCTCTCCGTGGCAGAAATGCCTGACTAAAACTGTTGTGTTTTGACCATACTGCAATAAAGCTTAGCTAAAGAAGAGCTTACAAATAATGAAATTAAATCACAATTTTAGCAGTCAAAACTTAATTTATATTAAATTAATATATTAATTTGTAGCTTAATTTATGGCAATAAGTTAGCGCTGCATAACTCATTTTACACATAAAACAAACTGTTTATCATTATGGATCACGTTTCAAATTACAGAAAGATTTTGTTTCCTTGTAAAGAGTTGTGTTTTTCAGACATTATCTGCTCTGGCCAGAAATCCAAGTCGCACAGCTGATTCCGATTTTCCTGCATGCAGTTACATAATTACTATTTCAAAAATAGCAAGACCCATTAGAGCATTTTTAAGATTGTTTATAGATATTTTGATGCGATGTTTTTAAATCATGGAAAGTGTATAACTTAAATTTATGGCATTAATACCGAAATGAATTTGCTTACCAGTAATAATACAGATATGGAATGTTTGAACAAAGCAAAATTAGCTGCAAATGAAAGGAGTCACGTATGAGGTAAGCTATTCCGGCCACGGAAGCATACGCCACAGACCACGTGACCATGTGGAGTGAAGACAATGTAACACGCCATCGCTGGCCAACTAGCTCCGTCACTGAAATAAATACCTAATCATGCGAATTTTACTCGAGTATAGATATAATCACGTAAACACTATGTAGTATTGGCATACGGTCCTATGCTTTCTTTTCTTTTTTCTTTTTCTTTCTTTTCTTTTTTTCTTTTTTTATTCTTATAGATAGGTAAGTATTAACATTAACACGGTGTGCTAGACCCTTTTACAATAACTTTGCAGCGCTTTTATGATTTATGCACATACTCAGCACATAGGCAGATAACGAGAGTCCAAAACTGGTTGCAGCCTGGAGAAAGCGCAAAAGTGTAAAACTGTAGATATCCCTACTAAAACACAGTGCAAGGGTAGCCAGTGCTTGTAGAGGAGCTGTCAAAAGTATCACTTTGCGCCGACCATATCTACAATGAAACATAACAGGTTAAAAAAAACAACTTTGTTTCATCAAATATATTGCTATGGAGACTGTTAAAACTGTATGGAATGCCGTTTTAACATTTAATACCAATTTTTGATGTCAAAATGTAATTAAAGATATCAATAAATCAATGTAGATCTCATTAATTTATTCTTTGCCATCAGTAATTGAATTTTAGGTGCCAAAAATTTGCTTTCAAGAACAAAACATAAATTTACAAACTTTAAAAATTCTTAAGGGAGACACACATTTATATAAAATTTAGCGAATCGCTAATTAAATTTTTAGATGAAAAAATAAATTACTGATATCAATAATAACAACACAATCTTTTAGCTCAAGAATTGCTTTTCTGTACAGTAAAAAAAATAAAAGAAAGATGCTCTATGCAGGGATAAGTCATTATTTTATCCACAGAAGTTTGCATCTGAATTTCTATAAAAGAAAATAGACTGATATTTTGACATAAAATTAATATCTGAGATCAAAAAACCATTTGCAGATTTCTAAATATAAATATAAAAATCTCATTATGAAACAACATTATCTAAAATAAATTCTTGATGTCAGTAAAAGGAAAATAAATTATTGAGCTCGAAATTGAGATTTTGCTATCAAATATTTCATTTTTGCTACCAAGAATTGAACTTTTGATCTCTAAGGATCAATTTCAGATATCACTAAATCGATTTCGATATCAATAAATATTTTTGATATCTCTAAATTTCTATCGCTATTAAGAATTGTTTTTTGAGATCAAGAATGCATTTAGAAATATCAAAAATATAATTACAGATAGCAAAATTTAATTCTTGATATAAAAAAAAACTTCGAGACTTTGAGATCAAAAATTAATTGTTGAAATCAATGATTGCCCAATAAATTTGAAAATGACATTCCATAAATTTGTAGGATGTGATTTATTCGGAGTGCCGAAAAAGTGGTAACGGAAAAGATGGTAAACTAAATGACGGTGAACGGAAAAAATGGTAAACGCAAAAAATGGTAATGTTCCCAGATGTGCAATCAAGTTCAATTTTTTCAAAGAAAGTACCTTGTATGCCTACTAAACCACATCAAAGAAAGTCCATTCAATGCCATAAATGCCACAAGAAGCCAGGCTTTTTAGCAGACGCCTCAGAATAGTGTATAAAGGAAACGGCAAGTGGACACTGTAAGTACAAGTTTATTGTATCTAGCTTAGCAATGGATGATTCTAAACAAAAAGAAATTCTGAATGAACCTTTTGCAAAAGCTTAATGAACAGCAAACGTACGCTCGTTATCAGCGATCAGAAATATGTCGAAATTTGTAATTACTTGCAAAAGTCTGACAAAACTGGCGATCCACATTTTAGGTTTTGGATCAAGAACAAAAAATTTCAAGCTATGGATCCCCCTGCTCTTGATGTTTCAAACACTTTGGTCGTACCAGCACAAAGCAAAGAAGAAAAATCGTCTGATGCACAGAAGTTTTTGAGAGTAGTTTCTAAGTTATGAAAATGGTTCATGAACAAGAAATGGATCATGCTGATTATACGAAATGTTCTAATTATGTAAACATATTTCAGTAATTGATGCTTTAAGGCAAATTTGCAGTTGAAAAAAGCAAAAGATTGATAAAAAAATTGCAGCACCTAGTAAAACACTACAAAAACGTAAATAAAAACATAGTAAAAACAGTAAAAGAATAATATGAGATTTAGTAAAAAAGTACATTGGTTATTTTTTTAAACTAAATGCAAACGCTAATAAAAAACGCAAACGCTGATAAAAATGCAAAGAAATTGGTTATTTCTACATGAATTTTTATGTTTAATTTTACATTTTATTTTCAGGTCTACGCATACTACTGCGGGCTCACACGCATCTACATTCAGGAGTTTTGTTAGCATTGCCCTACATGGTAACTCAAACACCCACAACTGACACGACCACCTGTGCAACCAATTGTCTGCGACAGTTTTCTGGAAAGCATTCAGATTGATTTGATCGACATACGTGTGTGGGGAATTCAAGTTTGTCGGCCACGTCGCTGATCACTTCACCAAGGTCCACATAATATTTCCATTAAAATCCAAGCTTGCTGATGAAGGTGCGAAAATGATTGAGCGGCGTGTTGGCATATCTGGGTCCTCCACACATTGTTCATTCGGATAAGGGGCGTGAATTTATGAACCAACTGCATCATGCCTTGTTTGAAAGATGGGGCGGTGATATCACATTCGCCATTCTCAATCACAAGGCCTCGTTGAACGAGTTAATCGTGTCATTCAACAATATAGTAATGCTCTGAAAGCGGAACTGGATCCGAAAAGTATTCATCTCTGGTCACCATGCTTGCGCGTATAATGTATCACACGAACATTCAGCCTTCAGAAACAACTGGTGAAGCGCCATACACACTTGTGACTGGGCAACAACCTAGGGCTCCTATGCTCTCAGGTGCATCTGTTCACATCATCGATGAAGATGATACTCTTCTCGCAGCAGCTCGGATACACGTGACCGATCACCAAGCTCAAAGTCGTCGTCAAATTTGTCGTCTCCAACATCAAGCAGTAGCAATCCTGATACCACTTCACGTCAAATTCGTCGTCTCCAACATCAAGCAGTAGCAATCCTGATACCACTTCACGCAAACCTCAGCTTTCTGAGTCGCCGTAACCAACACCTAAGCGTATCAGGCACGACGACGTCAGAGAAAACTGTGGCACTCGTTCCTACAAAGCTGCAAGTAGAATGGCTGGCAACTACAACAAAAAGAAACGTGTCACAACAAAGGAGTTTACCATAGGTGATCTTGTTTCACTGGCCATCCAGAAGATTGATCGTGCATCTACTGGTTTTCCACGACTGCCTTACGTTATAAATGGAGTGCGTGGTGAAAAAGTGAAATCGTATGTCATTGCTTGCCGACATGGAATTTTCCAAGGACGCTACTGCGCTGGTGACTTGTCTGATTTTAGTCTCACAGTGCTGCTGATGTAACTCGTGAAATACCGCTCCGCACCACCGCAAAGCTGGAAAACTCGTGCAATCTGTTTGTGAAAAGTGCACTGGTGGTTGTAAATCCTCTATGTGCTTATCTGTCGGCGAAATGGAATCGCCTGTTCCACACACCATCATCCAGAGAACGTGTGCAACAACACATCGTGCGACGAGAACAAATCATTTGAGCCTGAACTAAGCTCACTGAATGATCGGGACATTCGTAGCCTGTTGAAATCCAGCAGTAGGCTGAATGACAATCTTATTAGAGTTGCCAGTGCAACCATACAGAGGGACCACCCTGGAGTTGAAGGACTGCGAGACACCATTCTGCAAGAGACTATGTCGAGCAAAGTACCAGACACAGAATTTGTTCGAATTCTTCATGCTAACAAGAGCCATTGGATTACTATCCCAAACACTGCGGCTTACGACGACCAGGATAGCCTCGGTCTCTATTTATGAGCAGCAGCATCTTAATATGGTCTGCGCCGGATAAAGAGAGCCAAATTAAACGTATTCCTATTCACTGAACACCTGCAGATAGACTTACGTTGCTGCTGAACAAAAACAACGGGTTTGACTGAACTACAACAAGTTCAACACTACATACTGCCCCAGAACTTTTCGAAGAGTTCAACGGCGAAGATGTGTTCCTGCTACGCCTATGTTCAAAACAGCCATGTGAAACGTTCATCAAGTGACTTTAGAAAGGAACCGCGGACTAAAAATCAATGTGAAGCATGGATGCACCGGCATGGATCCCATTTCTCGTCGATGCTCTTGGTGAACCGCCTGGCAAGTGAGAAGCGTTTATGCGCAACTCCAGACCAGACTGTACTGGCTGTGTGTGGAAAGACAGGAGGGCACGAAGACGGTGGAACAGGCATTCCAGCTTAGAATGAAATACTGCCGAAGACTTGTATTATGACGTTTATGACACGCTAGATAAATATGAAATACGTTAATGAATTGCTCATTGTGTTGAAATTATTCTACCATTCTTTCCGTTGACATTTTTCCGTTATTTCTGTTGCTATTTTTCATTTACCATTTTTGCACGCACTTTAACACCGGCGGTGTATTTATATTAAGCTTTTGGTGTTTTATGCTATAGATGGAGGCTTCTGCAAACACAAGCGACAATGAATTATGACCATTACAATGCTCTACTATTTGATTTATTGTACAAGCAGGTGGAAGTCGACCTGTATTTATTACTCACAAAAAGTATATTATTGGTGCTTGGAAAATAAAAGAGAAATAACAGCGGAGGAGAAAAGAAAATTTGGTTCTTTCTTTTTAAAGAAACTAACAGCTTTCATACTTGTTATTGGTTCAGAACTACTTATAAACTGGAAGGAACGAAGCAACCCAGTTACAAACCCCGACCGATTGCGAATTTGTAATTAGATTAGTTAGGACCGAATTACAAATTTGGTCCATATAAAATATTAACAGTTTTACGTTTTCCAAAAAATGCCGATTTAGTGCATGCGTCATGCGATATTAGCGACCTTCGTTGATAAGTCATCTCTGGTGGCACCTTATTTAAAGAATCTTTGGCGAACTTTCAAACGTGCTCATCACCCTTTACATTTAAAGAATGTGC
Organism: Protula sp. h YS-2021; assembly: GCA_949752745.1. Lineage (NCBI taxonomy): Eukaryota > Metazoa > Annelida > Polychaeta > Sabellida > Serpulidae > Protula > Protula sp. h YS-2021. The sequence goes on from OX457025.1 coordinate 35,357,499, forward strand.
ATGGGCACTGTAGTAAACAACAACATAGATTCTGAAAGAAAAACTTAGTAAAAGAATCCATAATCATAACAAGAATGTCCGTGAGTATTGTACCCAGCCGTTATTACATAGGTGAAAGGAAAAACCCAGCAAGTTTGATAGAATTTAGATTTGGCAGAAGCCTCATGGGCAACATTGCTATCAAAAGTAATCGAACAGGATCTATGAGAACAACCTTTTCGTGTTTCTTTTTAAGTTTTCCTTTTATCTAGCTGTTTTTGCCGAACCGATTACAAAAAAATAAAAAAACTACTGCAACTCCACTGAAGATCTGCTTGATATAGGGTAAGGGAGGGAAGGGATCAGGGAAGGATAGAGGGAGGGTGGAGTGGGAAAGAAATGTCAAAAGAAAAGAACAAAAGAAAGAGTTTTATACACTAATTTTTCATGTAATTTTGTTAAAGCCGGTTTACAGTGATTATGCTTTAGCATAGAGACCGTACAGTTCTGAACCACTAACATGCGTTAATGTAGTATATGCTTATATGTGCTTCTCTGGGAGGCAGAACTATAAATATTACCTGCGAAATCTCTAAAGGGAGAGAATAAAGAGGTACGCGTTGAGCTGGAGTTGAATTGGAATGCTCTAACCACCAGACTAATCCGTCCTCCACACCTTATGACTTGTGAAGAAGCGTCAAATACGAGTACTATGTGATTTCTATATATATATATATATATATATATATATATATATATATATATATATATATATATATATATATATCTGTGTGTGTGTATGTGTGTGTGCGTGTGTGTGTGTGTGTGTGTGTGTGTGTGTGTTACACTGTGCTTGTCAAATCAGTGACGTCACAAAGCCACTGAAATTTTCATTCAATCTTTTAAATCTGTCGAAAGTGTCGTGCATAATGCTATGCAGTTGATAAACACCATCACAATATGGTCTGAGACAGTTATACACTGATGATTTGATGAAATTGTCGGATGGATCCTTTGCTAATTTTAGGACGTCATTCGTTGTGTGGTGTCAAAAGTGTGCTGTCAGATAGCCTAAGAACTTGCGTTGTCGCAAAATCAACCGAGTGACGTTCTCTGTGAGGTTGTTGCTTACAAAGCTTCTTTTGTGGCTTATATTTGGGATTAAATGACAAAATATACTCCGGCGTCGAGAATTGCCATTGTTGTTCATTATTACAACCATTATTTCTAAACACTGCACCTTCAAATGTTAAATGTCCTACAGGCTCTCTTTATTTGACAGATTCACTGAAAATTTCAGTGACTTTGTAGATTCACTAATCTGACAGACACACTGTAACACACACACACACACACACACACACACACACACACACACACACACACACACACACACACACACACACACACACACACACACACACACACATTATATATATATATATATATATATATATATATATATATATATATCCCAGCTTGCGGTGCAAAAGCCCTTATTTACAGCATCAAACAACACTAGAAGCTTACAAAAATGCATTAATTTATAGACATAAGTTTTCTGTGAAAGGTTAGCATTTATTATAATCGATTCATACCTGTCAGTCAAACCGCCAAAAATGAGAAGACCCAGTCCAAAGCCTGCCATGTACACTGACTGACTCATCGATCGTAGCCAGAACCTGCTGCATACCAAGTCCAGCTAAACAAGTAAACACATACACTTCGCTGTAAGTTATAATTAAACATCTTAAAAATAGTAAATATTTCGAAATATTTTTGTATAATGCTGAAAATAATGGAAATGCAGTTTGTTACGGATTTGAATGTTTCCGTTGATTATAAGTTATTTAGAAATCTTTTAAGTGCACAGTTTTAGCCTACAAAAAGTTCAGGGGCTGGAAATCGGAGGAAAACACGTCTGGCAACTGAAGAAAGTTAATTGCTGGTCAGAGGCCCTTGTAGGTTTGGTATTCGCCACAAACAGCATATCATAATTTACTGAAATCTGAGCTGATGCTAACTCATGAATAATGTAATTCAAAAGGCAAAATACTATTAAGGCATGAGCATTCCACGGTGTAAAAATTTAGTTTCACACGGATAAGGTGAAGAAAGATTTATAGGTATAACCAGTCTGATTTGATCAAGATATGATCTTGAGCACTTAAAAGGCAAAACTATTTAAATATGAAAAAGCAGCCACTGAATAGCTTCTTTTGGTGTTCTGCCAATTGCAGCAATGTATTGAAGAAATAATTGCATTGAACAATACAATTTTTGACACCTTGTAGAAAATACCACACCAAAAAATGGCATCTTAAAATGTTTGAGCAATATATTTAGTATCTTGAAAATGTCCAGATGAAGGGGGATTTTCATCTTGTTTTCCAACTTCCACCTTTAGATGGTGTAATGTAAGGATAATTTTGTGAGCCAGGTTATGAGCTTGACTTTTAAATTTGTAGGTCAAATGACTTCTATGTCTTACCTATATGTTAGAGATCTGTGAGAGGGTGATTGTTATGCCAGCTGTTATACTTTGTATACTCTGAGGGCGACTGTTTGATCTCGGATAAAGGGGAAATGATCAGTCTGGCGCACGGAGTCTTTTCTATTGTGACGACATCGCAACATAATGTGACGTTAAGCATGAAGTTCTATGGCAATCATGACATCATTAATACTATCCGTCCTGTAATTATATTACTTATAAATGTTCCTGTGCACACGTTTATCAATAACTGTATGAAATAAGTCTTTTTAAGTGTTACGTTTTAATATTTTACGAATTTTCGACTGATACAGTCTTCCTCAGGTACATATTGAACAATTTTGAAATTGTGTGAAGTAATTGAGGACTCCCTATTTCTCCCTTGTGGCGCCTTGACGATATAGTTCCTCTATCAATCGTGACGTCAACAATTTTTTGCATTTCTCCCGTGCGCGAAAACCCGCAGCTGGGTTTGATCTTTAGGAAACTATCGGCCACCTTAGAATTTTTCAACTTCAACTCATAAACAATGTATTGTTACATGTTTTTAGCCTATCGAGCAAAAACAATTTCGTTTCGAAATGAGAATAAGTTTGTAGTCATTTCTAAAGTTTCTTCCTACCCACTCCCTCCTTTTTATTTATTTTTTACGTTTGGATGGTTTCCAAATAAACTCCTCCAAGACCACGTATAGAGAGTGATAAGATCCTGCAAGAATCGCGATTTTTAGGTCAAGGGCAAACTGAAGTCAAAGTATTTTTTAATCTAGAATAGTTTCACACATCTCATAACCGTTGCCATTTTTAGAATACATATTCATTAGGAAATATAGCCAGTAATAGGGATTAAATCCATGTTAGAATACATATGCAGTTTGAGTAGGGAGTAACCTCGCAACTTAAATCTTGACATTGAGGGTCAAAGGTCATGTGACCTTTGCATTGCGTAAACTGTTAGAGATAGGACCATTTATATATGCAAAACGATGAAAGCGATTTAAAGCTCATTTTCCAGCCTTTCGTCCTAAAAGACGTTACATAAGAGATACATCGCTGACCTTGACCTTGAAGTTGGTCTTTCTGATATCTCGCGGAATTAGGTCTAGCTTAATCTGTATCTCCACATAAAATAAGCTCAAAGTCGCTCTATCTCTAACCGTTTTCGAGAAAATGGTTAACTTTCGGTTTTTGACCTTGACCATGACCACGGAGGTCAAGATCAGAAAGGCTTCTGTTATATAATGTCTTTCAGGTCTAAAGGTTGAAAATAATCGTTTCATCTCTTACCGTTTTCAAGATAATGGTCAACTTTCGGCTTTGTATCTTGACATGATCGCGGAGGTGAAGGTGAACCTCTTATATAATCTATTCTAGGCCCAAAATGTAAAAAAATAAGCTTAAATTCGGTTTTTGACCTTGACCATGACCGAGGAGGTCAAGGTCACCAAGGTTCCTCTTATATAACGTTTTTTATCCTAAAATTGTCAAAAATATGTCATTGGTAAACTTTTGGGTTTTCTAAGCTTGACCATGACCGAAGATGTCAGAATCATCAAGATTTCTCTTATGTAACGTCTTCTATGTCCAAATTATCAATAATAAGCTCATAATCGCTCTGTTTCTAATCATTTTCGAAAATATGGTCAACTTCCGGTTTCTGACCTTGACCATGACCGAGGACGTCAAGGTCACCGAGGTACCTCTTATGTAACGTCTGTTCAGGTCTAAAGTGTCGAAAATACGCTCAAAATCGTACTATCTCTAACCCTTTTCGAGATAATGGTCAACTTTCGGTTTTTGACCTTGACCATTACCGAGAAGGACACTGTCACCAAACTTCTTCTTATCTAACGTCTTTTAGGCCCAAATAGTCGAAGATAAGCTCAAGATTGCTCTGTCTCTAACCATTTTCGAGATAATGGTTAACTTCCAGTTTTTGATCTTGACTATGAGCAAAAAAGACAAGTCCACCAAGTTATAGAAAAAGCATCTTTTAAGCCCAAAAGGTTGAAAACACGTTCAAAATACCTCCATCACTAACCGTATTCGAGATAATGGTTAATGGTCTTTATCTAAAGCTTTTCGATAAACAAAAGTCACATGACCTTGACCCTGAATGTCGTGATTCAGGCCGCGAGGTTGCTTCTTACTGACACCGTGCACGTCGTCAAACAAGCATTTGAGCGCTATTTCTAGCCATTTTTCGTGATGAGTGGGTTTTTTAAAATACTTCAATTTGACCTTAGACTTGGAGGTCAAACTAAAAAAACGCGGATTTCACGAAAACTCATTACCTGTGGCAAATGTCGTCTTCCTACGTCAAATCTTTTAGGAGGAGTTTTCTAGAAACCACTTTGAGGTAAAAAATGACTTGAATTTGACCTTTACCTTGAAGGTCAAGGTGAAAGAAATTTGCTGAATTCAAGACATCTCATTATCCTCTACCTGTGTGCTAAATTTCATCTTCCAACGTCAGTGTAGGAGGAGATTTCTGGAAAACTTCAAGGTGAAAAAAACAAAAACAAAACAAAACAAACAATCAAACAAACAAAAAGAAGTCTAAACAGCCAGAATTCTTAACAAAGCACAATCATTTGCAAACTTTGTTTGCAAGTGGGAATAAAGTGTTGGCTGGAAGTGACAGATAGAAATGAACATGTTACTTGTCATGGCAGCTGCGTGCTTGCAAGCGTCCTGTTTTTATATAATTAATCACGATCCAACCTCGGCAAGCTGATGAGTGATCTTTTTTCCTGTGTATGTAAACGCCCAGCAAACATTATAAGGTTGATCAACGTCGATGTCGGGTTGCGACATCGATCAATCAAACCACGACATTAACTCTGGTCGTGCTTTGGTTGTGATCGGTCAAGGATATAAATCAACGCCTGACCAACGTCTTTGACACAACATTAAATAGACGCTGGGAACACATCGTGGTTTAGACGTCGCTTTTTGTCGCAACCAAAACGCTACTTTCTCCGATATTCAATCAACGTCTTTGATACAATGATTGATGTAAGGGGCGTCTCACTCACAACCAAAAGAAAAACAAAAAAACCTTGTATTATCGCCCAACGAAAAATGTCAGCCATGGTAGGTCACTTTGAAAGCAGGCCAAAACGAGGTATCCGGCGTGGTCGGATGACACAAGGGTGGGGTTTTATGAAGAAAGACTACACTATGGTGTCGCGGTCTTGACGGCGATTCTGTATTAATATTTTCTCGACGTCTATTCAACGTTGCTCTCCCAAGTGTATATAACATCGGGACGACAAACGTTGTTTTTACTTCCGTAACAACCAAAATCCGATGTTGATCCGACATCGGGGACGACCTCCATCCAACGTTGATCGAACGCCACATTGTCTATTTGGAGTGTTTTGGGCGTGTTTTTTTTTCTGTTTTATTAGCCTTTAGCCAACTTGGCTGAAGTCCACTGAACCTGCTGAAGAACTCAAGCGGACTTTTACGAGATTTTCTCGGCTAAAAAGTCGTCATCATTTAACACCTTCTAATTACCTGGATCTGAATCGCAATAGGAGTGAAGGAGACAGGTTTGGGATACTGAAGCTAGATGATGCTTCACTTCTCCCCATCCGCCGTCTTGAAAGAAGGTGATAGGGATATCTCGACCTGAACAGTCGTCTGCTCCCTTTTTGAGTCCCAGATGCCTTACCAAAATCTCTGTAGCCCTGCCATACAAGGACAAGCTTTGTTTCTTTGGCTAGAATGTTAATATCTTCTGATTCTAGAGCCACATGAAGTAGACATATGGGGCACCCTACCAAATTCCAGTTCTAAAACATGCTACTAAACGTATAGAATTTATAAAGAAAACGTTATGTTTGCAGTCTTATGCAGTAGCACCGGAGCTATCGTATCGGTATACCGAATTCGATTCGATTTTAAACCATACCGTAAAGAACAGGTTATAATGAGTCGGTATGAAACAGCGCCGACACACCGAATTAGAATCGATTTGGAACCGTACCGCAAGGAGAAAAGGACCAGCAGTATCAAATCAGTATTTCGGTCTACCGGATGGGGTAGATTTAGACACTAACTGCAGAGCAGAAGTACCCAGCAACAATGAGTGATGTACGGAAACTAATTTACGTCCCAAGATGATTTGTTTTTGAAATTCCAAAGCATTATTCTTTGCCACCATAGTAATTTTTCAACAGAACTCATACGCAACATGCTTTCATTATTCATTTGTAACTAGCATTTAAATTTCTAGAACTTAAATGAGTGTGTAACCCTAAAAATCTACTATCTGGTTTATTATGTTTTCATTAGTTTTCGTTCTAAATATACACTTATCTTGGCTAAGTAAACAAAATTCTAATTTACAAGATTTTGACTCCCTCCCCCTTCACCACACATCCCCTATTTAATTATGCTTCATTGTTGAACTTCATGGAAATATCAAAGAAAGCAAAGAATATGAGGCTGAGGTACCTACAGAGTGTATCATGAATTGTTGCTGAATATATATTTTTTTAATTGGTTGGCATCTTTCCCGTTTTACCTCTCTCTCTCTCTCTCTCTCTCTCTCTCTCTCTCTCTCTCTCTCTCTCTCTCTCTCTCTCTCTCTCTCTCTCTCTCTGTTTGTTTTTTTTTGTTTTTTTTTTTACACGCTTGGTAACACATAAGATACCAAGTGGCCCCGCTGTGAGGACGGATGACTTCTGTAACGTTGCTGAGGTCGGTTTGCAAAGTGTCATACTACTGCCACTTCACAATTCTCACATTTAAATTTTCAAATTTCGACAAAAGTTCAGTTTAATATTTAAAAAAAAAAAACTTAGCAAGTTTTATTTTGGCAATTTTCAATATCTGTTTTATCCGTGTGTGAAAGTTTAAGAATTCCGATGAATAGTTTTGAAGACAGAAGAGAGAACTAAAATAAGACGTTGCACACCTTCAATATATGCTCTATCCGCGTGGAAAAGCTCAAAACAATCGGATCTATAGTTTCGGAGACATAGCCCTGACCGCGAGCGGACAGACGGAGAGACGGACATGCTCATAGCTACATCCCTTCGTTTTACAAGGTATAATACAGCTTTGTTCTGTATAAACCAGACTACTTCTTCGAGATTCTGTGTACTCCTGATCAGGGCCATAGAATTCTGCTCAAGAGAGGACGACTGCCATATCCCGGAGGGTGGGGGGAGGGGGAGGTACTCATGCATAAACTGGTTATCTTGCGTGTCAATGTCTTTTTTTTTAAACGATCGCTAAACGCTGAGTGCTAATTTAGAAATACCAACCTTTTTCGTTCCCAACGCAGAGTGTAATCCTGATACCCCCTAAGCGGGATACTTAATGAAAATTACCCCCCTTTAACAGAATTGGTGCTCCACACGGACCGTGCCTGGCCTCAAAATTATCCCCTTTTCTTCATTTTTTGAACACGTATGGTAAAACTTTGATGCTAAGTGCCCCCCGTCCCCCAACCCTCCTCCCCGCGGGTGGCATATATGATATGTTTGTTTAGGTGAAAGTTTGGGTTTTCGTCATGCATCGTCATTTTTGTTCCGAGCAATGTTTGAGGCTGTTTTACAACGAATCGGTCATAGAAAGTATCCCACGATCACATATTCCATTACTACTGGTAGAGATTCTGTCACAGTCACAGACTGAACCTTACAAATCAGAGCCCCCTCCCACCCCAGCCCCTAACCAACACCTGCCAGTTGTTGCTTTCGTACACGTCTGACTTTGACACAAATTGTACATAATTTCACGAAAGATTCAATCACTACAAAAGCACCAAACAGACTTTACCAGCATTTTGTTATTTTGCTGCAATTCGACAGTTTTTTGGGAAATAAGAGTAGCATTGTTGGTGTTTTCTTAAATTTGGTCATTTTAGCCACTTTGGGGCAAAATCGCCAAAAAAAAAAAAAATACATGCTGTATGGAGGACTAACAAGCGAACATTCCTGCAAAATTTTCAAAACAATCGGACCAGAAATGTAGGAAGATTAGCATATTATAAAAGTTTATTCTTTCAAGAAAAAACGTTTTACATGAAAAATGAATTTAAAAAAATGTCCCATTTCAATATCAGTGGGTACCATTATATCTCCCCCTTGTAAGTGAATTTGCGTTAAAGAAGTGGCCAGTATATCATATTTTTCAAGAATTTGTACCTGACGCAGTGCTGTGCATACAATATCGCATGCCCTGAATTCACTCTCAAATCAATGATGTACTCTCTTTAGATTTGTTTTGAACGGCAAATTTTTATTGAGACTACATGAACACGCAAATCGCCCATTACAATCATTCCTGAAGCTTGCAAAAGTTTGAAATGAGAGAACTTGTGACTGGTAAGTGAGATATAAGTTTTTTTTATTCGTTCCTACCCAGTAAAACTTGCGACGGTCGACAACGTTGGACACACGTCGCACGTACCGGACGTCGGATCAAAGTCGGGTTTGGGTTGATTTTTATGTCGAAACAACACATATCTGCCGAAAGAAAGAAAGAAAGAAAGAAAAAGAAGCAGTTTTTACGTACTGATGTTTTATATAATTTTGAACAAGCCGGTTTACTGTGTGACCATACATAAATATGGATATGCTTATAACTGAACATGTAAAACCTATGAAGGGATACAATGGAAAAGCATGTATAGAGCGGGATTTGAACTCACCTTTTAATTATCAGTTAAACGCCTTATTACTTGAGCTATTCGGTATTTACACTTAATGACCGGTGAAGAAGCGTCAACTGGGAGCACATAACGATCTTTCTCCAATTAAACCATTTTTGGCCAGCATTTGGCCAATTGTGCTAAAAAATGAAAGTTTGATGCAGCAACTTGACTTGTACAAAGACTGGCATTTTTCTGTGTTTTCTTAAATTTAACCAATTTTGGGCCAAATCCTAGAGAAGCAAGCGGACCAGAAATGTGGGAAAAGTTGCTTTTTGAAAAATTATTTACACACACACGATTCATTTGTAGACTGGCAATCATTAGGTGTCGTGGTCGCCGCTGCCCCCCCCCCCCTTACTCACCTATGGGTCAACCGGTAATGCAAGATATATCCATAAACAACCAAACCGACTTTGATCCGACATCGGGTGCGACGTCTATCCAACGTTGATCGAGCGTCGAAATGTTTAATGGGAAACTAGAAAGTCTATGTTTTTGCTGAAGCTCAAAAACGGATATGTCCCCCCCCAGAGCCACAGTCTGTCAAAGGCGAAGATACATTGCGAAATGTTGAAGTCAAAAATTTAAAAAATTCGCCAAAAATCGGAAAATAGTCGGATATGAAAAATATATGGGCATTATGTGTTTATTACCGGCAACACGTATGTAAAATTTGGTTGCAATCGACTGCCTCGTTACTGAGAAATCGCTGCTGACGGACGGACATACGGACGGACGGACAGACCAAAAACAATATAGGCCTCCCCGAGGAGGAGACATAATTACAAACATTCAATGTTGCGAACGGGTCGGATCGAAGTCGCAACCTTAGATCGTCGTAGGATCGACGTAGTAGTGTTTCGTGAGTAGTAGGATTTATCCTGCCGAACGTATCTATCCAAACGAACTATAGGACTCCCACAACCGCCACCATAACTCTGCTCCCTCATTGGCCTGTTGCTAACACTTGTTGGTTTGCAAGCCTTACGACAGCTTTCCGACTGACGTGATAAGATTTTCTCTTACCTGCGTAACTATTGTAGATTCATACTGAGTTTTGTCATATTTCCACTTCCTGCAGTCTTTTATCGGAGCAGAATCGGTGGTGAAATTCACGTCATCTTTTCTTCTGGCTTCCCCAATAGTATACATTGAAAAGTTTGCATCATAGTAGGTGCATTGTGAATAGCCCGTTTCTTCCTCGTACGGTATGACAAGGGCTTTCCAAGCCTCGTCAGACATGTTAGCGAGATGAGGGGGCTTCTTGACGTCACACCAATGGTCAGGACGAGCGCCCCAGAAGACATACCCCATAGTGTTGAACGCCATTGTGACGTGAACTAACGTCAAGGCAGCACAGGCGCGTTTCTGAAATCTGCCGAAATCTCCAATATCGGCTAAGATATCGTCGTAGGCCCCTTTGATACTGTCCATTTTAGCAAAGTTACTACACGTTTTTTATTGAAATAAAAAATACGTTGTTCTGTCCAGTTATTCAATGGCTCAGTTTCGCTCTAAGTTTGTTGGCTGTTCCGTGACCAGCTGATTACTGGCAGTGAATGCGAGCTGACCAGAAGAGCAGTCCAAACCACCATAGACCAGGTCGTATAAATGCACGTGCGCGTGAGCTCTTATTATGCTCGCATGGTGCTACCATTGAACGCTGTTCTCCAATATAATGATTGTGAATTAGCGCGGGTCCTTGTGTTTTTCAATGAATTATGCCCTGCACAAGATTCAGTATCCATGCATGTCTTGTGAAGATATAACACGCATTCGCTCTCCGTATTTGGTCGCGAAAAACCTGTACAGTCACATGGTCAATGAAAGTGCCATTGTCCACTTGGCCAATCGATTCCAAAGGTTTTGAAAGACACCCAACAATCTCTTCCTTGAAATGCGTGCTCCTTGGTCAAATCCAGCTAATAATAATAATAATAATAATAATAATAATAATAATAATAATAATAATAATAATAATAATAATAATAATAATAATATGAACAGGAACATACATATGAACAACTGTTTTAGATCTAACCGGCAAAAACAATGCGGCGGCACTATCTGTTCCGCAGTGCAGCACACCCTGGATTGCTAGCAAAAAAGAGCAGCATTTTTTTTATCAAATAACATTTGTTGGCAGTGTTTTATATTAGGTGTTTTGAACTATTTCTAGCTAAATGAAGAAATCTTCAAGTCTGGATCGCTGGGTGCCCTTAATTTCACATTCGAAGTTGATTGTGTTCTAAATTCAATTTTAAAGTGGATTTTACCCTTCAAATTTCCGGTCTCATCTGAATATACATACAAACAGAAGACATGCTCACGAAATTTTTCTACTTGTCGCACTTTATACTGCATTTTACCATAGATCCCACAGAGCTAAAGTTTTACGAGCGTTTTTTGGTATGTACGTGTTTTATTGATATAGAAATGTTAGTTTGTTTTTTCCGCTTCAATAAAAGTACCTAAATTCTTGTTTCGTTTTCGTTTTAACTCAAAATATGGTTTAATAGATTAAAAAGCTTTTTGGTAGCGTATAAAGTGTTGGTTGAGTGAAAATGGGAACATCAAAGACCCGAGCACAAAAGTTTAAGATAAATTTACCAACTACAAGACCATTTCGAGCATACATTCTGGATAATCTTTTTCACTGTTAAATTTTGTACACCGGACTGGTTTATTTATTTATTTATTTTACTCGAAACTTGTTAAACGCAGCCGGGTCACTTTTTAAATTTACTGCTTCAGCGACCTGATGAGATGAGATACAATGTTATTTTTTTACCTGTTTAAATCGTGGAAGCAGAAATACTGCTTTAAATATGAAGAGAGACTATTGCACAAAGTGAAAATATTACCATGCGTGGTATTCCGGAGTGGTACGCCGGATATTTTAGTTGAGAAAATTAAGGAGCCTGGAGTGGTATTCTGCTCTGTCCTTATATTTATAATTCTTGAGATTAGATGGTTCATCCTTAATTTTTATCCTTATTTTTAAAAGACTCTGTTAAGTTTGAGGATAGAGCAGAATAGCTTTTTTATCCTTATTTTTAAAAATAAGGACATCCTTTAAAATAAGGACAGAGCAGAATACCACTCCAGGCTCCTTAATTTTCTCAACTAAAATATCCGGCGTAAGATTTCTTTAACACTGTGAAAATTTCTAGTTTTATTGGCATTTACTGACAGTATAAGCAAGTTAGCAACAAGATATGGGTTATGCAAAGCTCACTTACTTAAAATATTAAATAGTTTGCAGTTTGTTTGTTTTTTTTTTTTAATTTCGAACCCAAAATTTATCCTCAATTCTCCGTCACAGATCTCAAAACAGGCACAAAAATTTTCATTTTTCGCATCAAGCCTAAAAAAAAAAGGATTGCTGTTTCATGAATAAAAATCATATTGATCAAATGAAGTTTTATAGCATCTGTATTATTCAAGGACAGCTTTCGCAAAAGGACTGTTTTTTGTTTTTTTTTTGTCTCGTCAATAGTGTTTAAGTTACACTTGGGGATGTCTTTTGCTAATGAAAACAACTTCAAATTAAGCTATTGCGGTTTTGTAGGTTACTTTGCATTTTTATTTGACGAGAAAATTTTAAGAAAAACTTAAGGAAAGAGAAAATGTAAATCGTAGAGGGCATGGAAGAAAGTCAGCGGTTAAAGAATTTGGATTTGAAATTTTGAATTCGTATTTTCCTTGCCCTCAAACAAAAGTTATCTGGGATAAGAAAAGACTGATTTTCTACTGAATAAAAAAAAACAGTTCATTGTGGAACAAGACATTTCTCGCTCTAAAGATCATGTAGTATTTAATAGATAAAAGGGTTAAGCAATAATTTTTGGCAATGAAGATGTGGAAAAGTAGATTTTATGGATCTTATGGATCTACTGTCTGACCAATTTCAGACTCTTTTTACGCCCAGTGTACTTGTTGCATTCATGGAAAGTAAATACACACATGCAGAATATTGGGTTTGGTAGTTGTGATGGTTATCAGTCTGCAAGGGTGCACCTGTTCCTTTGTAATGAAGGCCGAGTATTTGCCATCTGCGACCTGACAATTTCCCTTTGAATAAGTAGTTGTAAAAATATAGCATATCCGAAGACCTTTAATGTATTTTTTCACAAAAGAGGGCCGTATTTGTATTCAATTTATAAACAATGGTTTTATATCATTTATAAATTACTCTAATTCGCTAAAAGTACTTTAGAATGGAAAATATCTGGAATCAAATAACATATGTTACGTGTTGTTTACACTAAGAAAATCCATGGGCTTATTTATGACCATGACTGACATGTTAAGAATTACGGTGCATGCATGGATGGCCATGGATGACAGTCTTTGTTCTGATTGCAACTAGATCCATTGAAGAATGTATTTATTATTGGGCATTGCCTGGACGCGTTATTCTTGACAAAACCCATGTCCAAGCACATATATTCAATCCCCATAATATTTGATCCAGAAGGTAGCCAGAGAACCAGATTAAGTCCTGCAGCGCGTTCTTATTTCTATTCTTTCGAGACAATCAAATTATTCGTCAGGGAAACATATTTTACAAAAGGCCCATTGTCAAAATGAAGTGGCGACACGTTAAAACTATTAAATAACCGTATTCATATAAATTAATAGATTTTGTGAAAAAGAAAACTACGTTATGTTGATTGAAAACTAAACTAAAACAAATGAGATATGAAACTGTTTGAGCTTTGGCAAGTGAAAAAGTGGCATTTAGTATTAATAAATTTCGACAAGATTTTGCTTTTCTATGTATAAGTAAATTCGCACTCTGGGATTTTTCCGACAGATGTATCGTTTCGACCGCATTTCTTTCTTTTTTTTTCTTTTTTTTTTCTTTTTTTTTTGGTTTTTTTTTTTTTTTTTGTTAAATTATAACGAAATGATGAAGGAAACCAATCAAAATACTAATTTTCTTTTAGCATGGTTAATTTTGAATTAGAAAAAGTCATCATATCATCTTTTAAAAAACCATTTAAAATATTAATCAGCCCCTTTAATAGCTATCTTGTGAATATGTTTCTGGTAAAATAGAATTTTGTAGATTTATGCTTGTTTTTCCCCTTATTTCTTTTTTTTTTTATAAGTCAATTCGCATTTCGATTTTTGCCGAAAAATTTTTGCGTTTCGGCTGAATTTAGTTGAGATAAGGATATAAAGAAATGATAGAAAAAAAAAAAACGGCAAAAATCAACAAAATTCCATTTTGCCAGAAGCATATTCACATGTCGGTTATTAAAAGGACTGAATAATATGTAAAATAATTTATTAAAAGATCATATGACGGCTTTATAAATTTGGAAGTTTGCATGTTGAACGAAAATTAGAATTTTGATGTTTTTCCCTTATCATTTCTTTATAACTTTTTCCCAAAAAAAATTGCAGTCGACAACACCTCCACCGGAAAGACCCGAAAGTGCGAATTGGCTTATACCTTTGAGAGAATTGGGTAGAAACTTACTTTTCGGCAGAAGTCTGAGTATGAATCCGCTTATTCCGAATAATTGTGAGTATGAGATCAAGCACGCAGGTACAAAAATTGATAAAACTCATACCTAACACCTTAGCTCAATGTTTCGTTTGCATTGCTTCTTGTTAATATATTTTTTTGCACAAAATATTTTTTTAAAGTGAATCTTCAAGAAAGTCATATTTTTTCAATGTACACGGAAATAAAATGTAAATGGATGTTTTGACGCATATAACAGGACGATGATGAACATTTACGTTATCGTACCGTCTTTTCCTACGTCATAGTCAATGAGCTGATTACAATTACACGATAAAGCATAAATAATGCATCATTTCTCACCCTTTCCAAGTCTCGGCAAAACTGCTGAGGTAAGCAATCAATAACTGAAAAGTATGGGTTTGAAAACACTCCCGCTTCCTGTTTAGGCTTTATTAAAACGCTTTGAGTTGATTGGTTTTTTTGTTATAACTTCGTCTTTCTATATATAGCAACTGTCGTCCCCTTTTTAGACCGTTATGAGCCCACTTTCAGTGACAAACCCCACAACCAGTTTTCTAACGGACAAAAGGTCTCATTTAGGTGCGGGAGCTGGCACGGGGTTCTCTCGGACAACAGTGGACTACCAGGACTTACTTAAATATGCATAAAATTTATTAGTAATGCATACCAAGACATTCTTCACATTTTCTTAAATTACATTTTCTTAAGAGAGAGAGAGAGAGAGAGAGAGAGAGAGAGAGAGAGAGAGAGAGAGAGAGAGAGAGAGAGAGAGAGAGAGAGAGAGAGAGAGAGAGAGAGAGCAAGCGAGTGAGCACAACAAGTGACCGATACTCCGCTAGTATATTTGTTCAGTTCAGTCACAAGCCGAGGCTTGACTAATCCCAAGGCATTTACCTTATTAAGTCACTATAGGCTATTCTATCTTCCGATATTGGAGTATACCCTCTTCCCTCTTAAAATGTGTCCCCACGTAAGGGACACAATTCAACAGAGGCAGACAAAGATAACCTCTCCTGAGATAAGCTCCGACTCAGCCCAGTTACTTAAAACAAGACTGCAAGCCCTTGCCCGTCCTAGATAGATATCAGCCACTCCAACAAGCCACTTAAGGTAAGCCACTGTTCTTTGGGACTTGTTATAACCACGACAATTAATTAATGGAATTAAATATAATATATCGACGAAAAAATACTTTACATGTTTAACTGCCTATACGCCAAGTAGCACAGAATTTGAAAATAAACATGCACTAATGCAAACATTATCCACCTATACCGATGTAATGATTTTAAGTTATCTCCCTCTCAGGCTACCTCCGGTAACTTGAATTTGACTTCTTATTACCGGGGGGAATTCAAATTCGATTTCTTATTACCCTCGTGGGTAATCTGAAATCGAATTTGTATTACCCGCTGTTTTTAAATTATCCCCATATCAAAACCTGTTAACATGCAGAAAAAGATAATCGTTTATATTTCTACATTTATGCACATGACAAATAAACTGGAATGAAATATTCATTTCATCAACTCTTCCAAAGCCAAACTGGACGACCTCTTCAACACTGGTTTTGCACAAACATTGCAAGTATTTGAATGATATTCTACAAAGAAGTTGCTTCAGTTGCCCACTCAAAATCAAAAGGCTTTTCCACTAGCATCAGTCAATGTCTTTCAGTGTCTGCTAATGCCACAGTTTTCCGAGAAGGTTAATCTCCAGCTTCAAACTTTTGACATGGGGGTAGTTTAAAATCAGAGGGGTAACACAAATTTAAATTAATTGAATTTAAGATTTTAGACTACCGGGAGCGTAATAGAAATACAGGGGTAATCTGAAATCTCTATACCAGTAAGTTACAAGCAAAGGAAAGAACCAATTGCATCAATGACATAAACTGCACGCCTTCGCTACACGTGGTCTTAAATTGCAACACATTCGGACAACTGGTCCGATCTTTTGGTGGCAAGTGGGAGAGAGAGAGCAAGAAAGAGTACCACTGATCGATACGTTGTTATACATATGGTCAGTTCAGTCATATGTAAAGTCTTGAGCAATTCCAAGGACTTCCCCAGTTACATTTCAGTTATTTCCGGTGCCCCCTGCATATGATAAAAATTATTTGTAGAAGGAGAACAAACTTTTCTTGTTGATCTCAGAAAGAATTTGACGAAATAAAAAAAAAAAAAAAAACATATTTCTACATTGGCTTTTACAAAACGAAATGTGTGTGGAGACATAAAATTAGAAAATCATCCAAAACTCGTTTATGGCAAAATTTGATATCTCGTCTGAAATTGGGCGAGAAAATAAATATGAGATTCCGACCAGTTTTACATCCTTTACATCTAAAACTCGTAATGACGAGTATTAGACGAGTTTTAGACGAGATATAGAAAAAAAATTATTTCTAGAAGGATAACAAACTTTTCTTGTTGATTTCAGAAAGAATTTGACGAAAAAAAAAACAAAAAAAAAAAAAAAAAAAAAAAAACAAGCAAACAAAAAAAAAACAAAAACAAAAAAAAAAACAATAAACATATTTCTACATTGGCTTTTACAAACGAAATGTGTGTGGAAGACATAAAATTAGAAAATCATCCAAAACTCGTTTATGGCAAAATTTGATATCTCGTCTGAAACTGGGCGAGAAAATAAATGCGAGATTCCGACCAGTTTTACATCCTTTACATCTAAAACTCGTAATGACGAGTATTAGACGAGTTTTAGACGAGATATAGAAATAAATGTTTGCTGGGATAGCTTCCCCCGGGGGAAGCTACATTAGGACATCTTCGTCCCCCCCCCCCCCGGGGGGAAGCTGGCCTAGTATATTCCCCCATCTGGAATAATTTGCCCCTGCCCAGCTACCCCCCCCCCCCCCCCATCCTGGCTAGCTTCCCCTCCCATCTTTCTCCGTTTATTTTGTGCTATTTGGAAATCGTGTATATAGTGTAGATGAGCGCGGTGGGGAATGTGCCATGTACAATTGTCTTGTTGTATGCTACATCTACACTGAACCATGTGTTCACATTTTGAGTTAATAGACGTTTTATTCATCATTAATCTTTGAGTAAAAATTATTAATTAATACTAGATTTTTAAAGGCTGCATTTCGATTTTATGGAAAACCGTTAGTGTAACAACCAAAATGGAGATTTTTGGGCCTCTTTCATTTTTATTAATCCACCTGACTTGTCCATCCAGGTGGGATTTTCTGATGAACCGGTATCTGTCGTTCGTTTGTATAAGTAAATTTGCTTCTTCCCGAACTTTGGTTCGATTCGGATTGTTCCTTTGAGAAAAAAATTGTTCCAAGATGTGTCCCAGAAACATTTTTTGAAAGAGAGAATATGGCTCTTTGCTAGTGACTTTATGAAACAATATCGCCCTGCCGCCTTTCTCCCCAAAAACCTTAGCCTGGCGCCCTTTATATCAGGCTTAACTATTTTTAAACTAAGACCTTATAACATTTTTATGCCCTGAAAATTTCTACTTAATTGGAACGAACACGAATAGAAGGAACAAACAGCTGATCATTTAAATGCATATTGATTTATTTAATTTAAGCAAGTTAGAGTTTGCATGCACGCCTCGCATTTATAGAATCAACACAGGTATTTCACGCCACTCACCAGAACTGCCGTATGCACGCAATGCGCATATTATGCATTTTTATTATTTTTTTTACTTCACTAAAGCTCTGAATTCCATTATCTTCACTTTATACGTTTCTCGTGTAACCCCGCCAATCTGAGTCATTGCTACCTTAGTACCGAGCCTCGTAGCAACAGCATGTGTTTTGTGCAAGGTAAAACATTTTCTTGTAATCATCAGCTAAAAAGTATTTATGTCCAATATTTTACCTAAATTTCTTCAGATAATATGTATATATATCTGAGATTTAAGTTTGTATTTAATTGGCTCACCCTGCTTGGAGATTTCGCCTTCCATACTTTTCACAGCTGGTAATTTTGAGTTTGTATGTACGGGGGTGTTACTCTTAGGTTCTCCACCCGTTTCCTGGAGTAGGACACGCCGGCTGGCAATCCAAGTGGAAGCAAGGCCAGTTAAAAGAAATGTTATTTTCATCTCGGATTTTATAATATCAAGGCACCCGGATAATTTGGCACTCAGTGACCTGAATATTAAAGACATTATTTTGATCGCTTGGCTTCGTGCGAACTATTACTAAGAACCGAGCCTCTCTTTAGTGAAATATGCCATTTATCTTCATCACAGAATAGAATATCAGATTTGCTATCTCGTTTGAAGGTAAATGCCGCAAAGGAAATGGCACCTCATTTAGACGACGATCCTCTTATTGTTCCCAAGGAGCTGGATCCATGCTGTTTATTGCGACCACTATGGTGATCAATAGTCTGTCAGTATCAACCCGCTCTGTGTACAAAAGATCGTGGGAACATTTTCAAAAAACATGTAAAATGTTCGCTCAGCCAGCTTGTCCTGCATCAATCAATGCGTTGCTTATATATATTGCGTATTGCTCTTGTCAAGGTTTTTCATACAATACAGTGTTAACTCGCATGTCTGCAATTGCGTTTATTCATCGCTTTAAACAGAAACCAGACCTCACCCAAGAATTCTTAATTAGAAAGGCTTTGGTTGGTTACAAAAATAAACATTATCATTCTGACCATAGAAAGCCCATTTCCGTGAGTTTGCTACACAGAATGTGTGACGTTCTTCCTCAAATATTTACTGAATATTATAATCTTGCTTTATTTAAATCCTTATTTTTATTAGCATTTCATGCCTTTCTTCGTGTTGGTGAATTCACTTCTACATCCGCCAACAATCCAAATTTGTTATTAGCTAATAATATTAAAATTAAAAGGAAGCAAGGAAAACCAGTCGGTTTAACTATCCACTTTGAACAATTTAAGCATAGTAAGGGTAGACACTTTGATTTGCATATACCCTCTTCCCCCGGCCCCTTTTGCCCCGTTGAAGCGATGTCAAATTATTTAAAACTTCGTACACAAAAAGTTGGTTCTCTCTTCGTTTTAAAAAGCGGAAAGCCTATTTCTCCATCATTTTTTAATACCGTTCTCAAATCGGCATTAATTCTCTCCCTTGGTACTTGTAAGGGTTATACTTCACATTCCTTTCGAATAGGTGCCGCGACATATTGCCTCCAAAAAGGTTTAAATAAAACACGCATTTCTCATATTGGCAGGTGGCGTTCTAATGCTATTGATAAATATTTTCGCGTACCGTCTTTCACAGTGTGATTGCCCGTTTGTCTGTGGGGTTCTTCTGTGGGGATTTCAATTTGTTTGACCCCCAGACAAATTTTGGATCAGTGAATTATATTTTTTCTTTCTTATAAATATGTGTGATGTAATTCTTCTTTATTGTTTTACATCTATCAATTATTGATGTTACGTAATTGGATTGATGTTACGTAATTGTACTGATGTTGCGTAATTGTATTGATGTTAAATAATTGTAAATATATTAATTAAACATTGGCGGTACAAGAAATTTATAAAAATCCCACCTGCGTGTTTTTTTCGTGTTCACAGGACGGCTTGAAATCATAAATTGCCGTTTAGGTCCGCCCACTGACCTAGACGGATTTATGAATAAGCCGTCCCTCTGATTTGATTGGTCTAAAATTATCTGTACTCAATGAGGGTAGCTGTTAAGCATTCAGCAACCTCATTCATTTTACTCTCATCGCGTGTAACACATTTTATATAATTAAGCTAAGAAATAAATTTGTTTAAATCCCTCCTCCGCCCCATCGCCTCCATATATTGTTTTGTTACGGTGGGGGATTTCAATTTGTTTGACCCCCAGACAAATTTTGGATCAGTGAATTATATTTTTTCTTTCTTATAAATATGTGTGATGTAATTCTTCTTTATTGTTTTACATCTATCAATTATTGATGTTACGTAATTGGATTGATGTTACGTAATTGTACTGATGTTGCGTAATTGTATTGATGTTAAATAATTGTAAATATATTAATTAAACATTGGCGGTACAAGAAATTTATAAAAATCCCACCTGCGTGTTTTTTTCGTGTTCACAGGACGGCTTGAAATCATAAATGTTATTTTCATCTCGGATTTTATAATATCAAGGCACCCGGATAATTTGGCACTCAGTGACCTGAATATTAAAGACATTATTTTGATCGCTTGGCTTCGTGCGAACTATTACTAAGAACCGAGCCTCTCTTTAGTGAAATATGTCTCATACCGGAAGTTCAGGGATATAAAATTCCAGAACTAAAACAAGATATCTTAAATTCAAAGAGTATGAATATGAATGTGGATCTTGATATGCAAATGAAGAACTGGATAAAGATATGGTGCAAATGCTTAATAAGTACGCTCCTCTGAGTTCCCGGCGTTTTAGATCGAGAAGCAGATGCCCACTGTAGTACAAGCTCTAAAAGGGCTTAGGGTGTATGAGAGGACATACAAGAAGAACATAAGTGAGGCTAAACCCTATGATAAAATTATCCATAACTGAAAAACGGTGTATTATCGACAATTTATCAGTGAAACTAAGGCGGGCTGCTAACAAATTTTTCGCAAGATTGGTAAATTTATGCATCGAAACAAGGAGAGCCCAATGACTGATCACTCATGTTGGCATGATCCAGCTGGCAAATGACTTCAAACAGCATTTTCTCTCAAAAGTGCAAAATATTCGGAAAAATTTCACGAAGAATAGTTTTAGTGCAATGCAATTCGGTTTCTCAGAGAACGTAGCCAAACTTACAAGTTTTCTGTTGTTGGATGACAATGGCGTTTTAAATTTGCTGAACAGCCGAAAGATAAATTTTGTGAACTTGATTCATTACCTACCCCTCTGCTAAAAGAACGCGCAAATGAACTTCAATCTGTGATAAAGCATATTGTAAATGAATCACTTCAACAAGCATATGTGCCTCGGAAATGCAAACCAGCTATTCTGAAATCGCAATTAAAAAGCCATCGATTGATCGAATGCTGAAGATATTGACCTGTCTCAAATCTAAATTTCCTAGGTAAACTCATCGAACGAGTAGCAAACAATCAAATGCCTGCAGATATGATTGCAAGTAACGTAAATGAGCCTTTGCAATCGGCATACAAACCGGGACATATCTTTGAATGGCACTCATGAAAATTTTCAACGACTATTGCATTCACCTTGACCAGAACGACGATACACTTGTAGTATCACTGGATCCTTCACCTGCGTTCTACACGATTGACCATGCAATTCTGCTGCAAAGTTCTGAAACTATCCACGGAATATCGGCCATGGCTCTTTGTTGGGGTAAGTCGTACTTACGATCCGAGTTACCGTTGACTGCATGTTGACGCAGCCGATGCGTCGACTAATACGCCTACTGCTTTGCCTTTATCATCAGTACGAGGTTACTTAAATCCGTTAGGAGTACATTATATACATTACCTAGTTGTATTGAGGAACTGGCTACAGGAGCTAAACGTATAGGATGGAGATGTAATATAATAAGTCTAACATTAATTGTGATAAAACCGACTTTATAATAATTTCTAGTCGAAGGAATCAACAAGTTTTCAAAATGAAGATATGCGGGGATGTCGTCAAGAGATCTAAGAAGGCAAAAAATCTACTTCTGACATGGTTAATCAGATCACAAACGTGTGTAAAACACGCTATTTCTACATTGCATGGATTAAATAGATTAGATTGTTCTTAAATTTTGATGTCGAATAGTCGCTATTGCACGCACTAGTCATAAGCAGCCTTGACTGTTGTAACATTCTTTACATAGAACTACCGAAATGTTCCCTGTATCGCCTTCAAAAAACAAGGAACACTGCTGCCCGAGTCATATTCAAGGTCGGAAGAACAGAACACATTTCAGCCTATTTGCAGGAGCTCCACTGGTTGCCAGTGGAAAAGAGTATTCAGTTTAAAATTCTCATGGTTACGCTTGACTCAGTGCATAACACTGGCCCAGCCTATCTAAACGATTTAGTGTCTTTCCGGCTGTCACCCAATGTTCTCGTTTCACATATCTGCACTATTTAGCTGTCCAAAAAAAACTAAAAATAAATATAGCAACCCTACGTTTAAAAATATTGCACCAGTATTGTGGAATAAGCTACGTTTGATGCTCAGATCGTGCACAAACTCTGTAGTGTTCAAAAAGGAATTAAAAACTTTTTTATTTTAGAAAACGTTTAACTGTTAAACTGCAACTTTTGTAACTCGCTTAGGTGCCATGTTGAATAAGCGCAATATAAAAACTCTATATGGTGTGACATGATGATATGATTTTATTCTGCTGCGGTCTGTCATAATCTCAAGCTATTTTCACGTTTTGGGTTAGGAAGTAACCTGTCAGCGTACCTTAGTGCTTCTTAGCGGACAGCCTGTGACTCTAGAGCTAGACCTAGACCTAGACCTAGATGGCTTGGCATTGCCTGGTTGCAGAAGAAGCGGCTTTTATCGACCAGATCTGATGCTCTTGAGCAACAGATTCCTAATACCAACCGATTACTTAAAAGCATAGTTGTGTCTCGGTACCGAGTACTGAGTGCGCACAAACTCTTGGCTCTGTCTTGATACAAGGACCCACTGTGTGCCTGAGTCTTTGATCGCGCTTGGTGCGAGGTATCGATTACGTACCAAGCACAAGTATTGGTCTGCATACCAAGTACCTACTACACATTCAGGTCTTGGTTCAATGACCAAGCCTTGGTTTGTTTTGATATAGGTTGTGCCCCTTCTGCGTTCACATAGCCCAGGTGTCACTAAATACCAACCATTAAGCTGTAGTAAGCTTGGTAGGGCACAGACATTCTTTGCCAATTGTTTAAGTGTTTGGTATTTTACAGACAAATTACTTACACTTTTTCTGATTGTCTTTCAGAAATAACAGAGGCCAATCTTCACCACAAGAGGAAGCCTTAGTTCATTCATCCGCCATCAACCCTCACTCTCTCTGTGACCGGTGTAGGAGACACCGAGACATTCACTTGTGTGAACCAAAACAATGTGCTCGGTGTGCGTTCCTTTATCTCACCAGAACATCAAGAGACGGGTTCCTCAGAAACTGTCGCTAAACTGAACCTACCTCTGGGAGGTGAGCGCTCTACCCTAGATAAAACCTGGGTAGTCTTCCATCAGAATACGGAGAAGAAGATATCCGAGAAGACTAAGTTCATGTTGCCTACATCGGAGGAGGAAGATGCGACCGTCACTAACAATGAGTCGGGGAGATGCTTCACTCGTGGAGTGGGAGAATTTGGTATGTTCCTTTGTCCAGACGCGTCCTCATTCCGTGCGCCAGTGTTATCATAAGCTACAACCCCTATGGTATTCCTGTGGATGCAGACTCACCTTTGATGAGAGATTTGGGAGTTGCAGAAGACCATGATCTCCGGGGATGAATACGTCTGGACGCAAAAACACTCTGCCAGCCACTATCACACGTCCACAAGACCAGTGGTCGGCGCTCCTTGTATTGTTACCTGTGTGAGGGTACTCGGTCATCCCCACCAATTACTGAGACCAAGTCCGATCCGGAAGCAATTGTGGTAAGTGAGAGATAGTCTTCAGGCTAACTTCCCTAAGACATGTTTCCTTAACGTATACTGCATACCTCTCTTCTGACTTCGATCCCCCAGGATAAAGAGAGGCCATCATTCTGTCTACTCTGAACGAATTTCTCCATCGGCTCTCATTTAAAATGGACTCAGCCAAGGTCATAAAGAGACAAAGATATAGGGCAAAGATATATGGAGTACGTCTAAACAGGCATTGGGTGCGTACACTCACGTATCCTACACCCATCCGAGAATATATGCCTGTGTTTTCAAATAGGGGACAACAAATACTAGTTTCCGGTTCCACCCCCTTCACTCTCACTACGGTGGTTTCGTTTTCACAAAAATCATTACGGCACTCAAGGTGTGGACTTGCGTGTAAGGCAATTCAGTCTTCTAGAATTCGGACGACTGGTTACTGGCACACCTTGAGAGAAAAGCGGTATGTCTTCAAACCGAGACATTGATCAAGCAATAAAGGCAGGTCTTTCGATCAATCTGGCCAGGTAAGAACTCGACCAGAAACAGATCATGATGTTCTCATGGAAAAGATGGGATATGAAAGGACTTATCCAACTGCCGAGGGTCGAAAAAGACTCCCATTAGCGTTGCAAGCCCTCAGTTACGGCTCTTAAGGAAGTTTGGCCAAGATGGAGTCTCTTCTCGGCTGCTTGGTACGAAAAGAGAAGACAGTTCCCCTCGACAAGCTACACTACTGCCACTTTCAGACCGAGATCATAGGGCAAGACTTTTTACAGAAAAATGTCACTCCCTTAAGGTTGGATCTTTCAAATACCATAGCGATGTTTAACGTAAACCGGGCTCGAAAACACATTACACTTTGTTTTTTATTTACTTGGTTTTGTTCGAAGTGATATGACAACCTTTAAATTGAACTGAATTAAAAATTGGGACGGCCCATACGTCCTACACAGCTTTCAAGCTTTACCGTAAATTGGTACCCAAAAGCCGCTTTAGAGTGGCTTTGATGTTATCATTCAATTCCACATTATCAAACTATTATTTCTTCTTATATATTATTTTGAAAATAAAATTAAGACAGAATTTGCCTTGTTTTCTTCAATTTTTATTCTTATTAAATTAAGTAGTTCGTGTGGCTTTGTGTGAGACAGATGCCCCAAAAAATGTAAGTAGTTTGGCTTCGTCTCTAGAACATTTATTTACGAAAATCCAATTAGAGGAAGAGGTACAGATGCTGTGGAAGAGATCTGTCACCTGGTAATTTTGTTTTCCAGCTGTCAAACTTGAGAAATGCATCATTCTTATAAATCTGATGCTCAGAATGACTGGATATTTTTTCAAAGAAAAACATATTTTAGTCACTAAACCAGTATAAAATAAATTGAAGAATTGCGAATCCATCAATAAATATGAACATAATAGAACAAAATAAAGATAAACACATTGAAGTGTTATTTTGCAGCATCGAAGTAAGCTCGTAAGTGAAGGAACGGATAGTTTATTATGCTCACTAGTACAGCTAGGAAAAGAAACAAATATACGAAATATTTCCGGATGAACCTGCCTCAAAAATGTAAGAAACTATCTGTTCTTTAAGTCACTAAACAGGCTAACCAGTATTAATTTTAAATTGCTGGCTAGCAAAAGAGGAGTACTGTTTTTACATAAGATATAAAAGGAACAACAGTGCTTTATGTTGCTTTGCATAATTCCACCTAAACAAACCAATCTTTATGATGGCATAAAGTATTACAAGCGGAAAACTAACCGGTTGGTTTGAAATACCAGTTGGGGACAGGCATGTTTGTCTAATATTAAAAATCCTTTTTAATGTACTCATAAAGTGTGCCCTGGTGTTACTAATAAGCCTGAATTCTATCTGTAAGAAGTATCTTTCTTTTCTCTAAACACGAGATATCCAGATGATAATCCTTGTTCGTAGCAATATTTCAGAAACTCGAAAAATGAGAAACTACATCACCATCACTATGGCTATATAAATGGAGAGTAAAACCTGTGGTGGAAATTGTATACTGAAAGCAAATGAACTGTCCACAAGATACTGTGTCGGAAGGACAGAAAAAAAATAAATTCAGTGAAATCTTTGAATTCAGCTGGATCTCATCGCAAACTGCCCATTCCATAACAATATAGTTAAATGAGTTTCACCGCGAACCGCCCATTATTAACAATGACATTGAACGATTAAATACAAGTCACAGACAGACTTATGCGAGCTCATGCCACCCCACCCCCTTTTGTTAAGCAAAAGGAGCGACATATAACACAACAAACCAGATTCGGCTTGACAAAAGTTAAACAAAAGTTAAACATCACGTTCTTATAGCTGATTATGATGAAAGGGCGGCTCAGAAGCTTGGATGTTGAGTGTCAAGTTAAGGCTCTGAGATTACAGTGGATATGTAGAATAATTGATGGAAAAGGGTGGAACCATTGCGTCAATGAATACTTTAAACAAGTGGGGGTTACAATTTTTACTTTATTGTAATTATAGTACTTAGAACCTGCCATACCTGCCCATATTTTACAGAGAAATGCTAGACTTTGCTAAAGAAATTTTGTGGAATAAAAATACTGAGTACGTCATATGGAACAACAAACAAATTTTAGTAGAAGGAAAAAGCATATTTCTCAACGAATGGTTTGATAAGGGTTGAATTTATATTCAGGATCTACTTACAAATGATGGTTCGTGGTTATGGTACTCAGAGTTTGTTGAGACTTATCACATTAAACCAAACTTTCTAAGATATTAGGACTTCTATCAGCGATAAAACGAACAGTAAAAAAAGACAGATTAATGCTGGATAGGGAGCAATTATGGCGACCTATAAACAATTTTAAGAGTAACGTTCTATGCGTTAGGAGTGGAAATAAAATTGACATTTCTAAAGCTAAAAGCAAAAATTTTTACAGGGAATTTCTGTCGATTACAACAGTATACCAACGTCAATAAGGAAATGGATTTGTGAAGAAAATTTTTCTGGAGACAAAATTTATGAAAGTTTGGTTCTATGTCGGAAAAGTATAAGGGAACCGAAACTGCTATCCTTTCAATTCAAGATTGTTCACAACATTGTTAATGCAGGAGAAAATCTTGTAAAATGGAAAATTAGGGAAATGCTATATGCGAATTTTGCAATGTGTATAAGTCGGATACATTATATCATGTTTTCTTTGAATGTACAAATACTGTGACCTGGCTTGCAGAGTTGTTTAAGTTAATTGATCCTTCAGCTGAGATATTCAGTAGACTCAGCAAGGAAGAAGTTCTATTTGGTACATTAAACACAGCAGTAAACTTGATTACGCTCATCATTAAACAGTATGTCTGCCATGTGAGAACCTATAAAAACATCTATGTTTAACGGTAATTCTACATTCGATTTATAAACGGATTATAATTGATAAGAAAACACTATCTTGTGAAAATTTTTCAGATAAATATAATCAATTTCCAGAGTTAGTTCATCAAAGTGAAAATTATTTATTTCATACCGTTGCTCACAATCTATAACATTTTATGATTAGTAACGTATTATCAAAATGAATAATGGCATTTGTGTGTAAGGGTGCGTGTGTATGTTTTTGGGGGGTATGGATAGCAATATTTGTTCCTGGTCTTTTGGTAACGAGGGTCTGTGATAGTGGCACAATGAATGTGGATTGAATAAATGTCGTGACGTTATTTTGAAATGTTCCGTGTATTATGTTCTTGTAAAATGATAGTCATTTATTTGTAAGAAAAACAAACAATGAATAAAAAAACAAAGAAAAAAAAGATTCGGCTTGACACTGTGTGCCACAGTGCCATGCTGTGCCATGTGCAAAATGACACGGTCAACACTACCATGGTACAAGACTTTATTGCGCCGAGTCGACACACCGCCAGTCACGTGACGGGAATAGCTACACTGGAGCCAACGCAGGGCCGAGCGTTACGCCCGCAGAGGCAAAATCTATTTGGCTTCCTTCTTCTTCGTCTTGAAGGCCTTCTTTCCGAGTGATTGTCGAGAAGTACTGCCTGAAGAAAGCTGTTACAAATAACAGACTCAACAAAAGAACCAAGACTATGCGAATTCCTTAACGTTTCGGTTGTGTATTCTTCCAAATAGTGCTCAATAAACGTGTTTGGAAGGGCCCAACAACCAACCTGCAACAAATCACATTGGCACACCATTAGAACTGCACAAAGAGTGCTGATACATGTTTGGTCTGATGGGCCTCAACTGGCAAATTCTTCTGCATTACATCATCAACATTACCTTCTTTATATACATAGACATAGATAAGTAGAAAGGTCTACAGTGGTATTGCGCATGAGTGAAATAAACAGACGCCGCTGTAACGTGAGCACAATAAACTATCGGTTCCTTCACTTATGAACTTACTTCGATACTGCAAAAATAACAATTAATGCGGTTATATTTATTTTGCTCTGTTTTTTTCTTCATGATATGTTTGTTTGCAATACTTTAAAAACGGCAAACACTTTTAAAATTTCAATTTATTTTATCATTGCTTTAGTAAATAACATATCTTTTTTTAAATAAAAATCTGTCAGTTCTGCGCGCCATATTAATAATAAAGATATATTCCTCGATTTTGCCAGGTAGATGACACAATTATTAGGTGGTAGATCTGCCCCACAACATCTGTCCGTCTGTCGATACCCAGCTTTATTTGCAAATGGGGGATGTAGAATAGCATCTCCGACTGAAAATATTTTAATGAAAATGAATACTAAGGTAACTCGACAAATAATTTTTATGTAGGTCAAGTGGGTAGTTCCAAATTCGTATTTCCCGTTTCGTTTACGAATAATAGAAACGTATTTGAAGTTTCATTTACAGTTGTTATAATTGCAACTTCAGTAATAATTTATTTTACTGGTGTGCATTTAACATTAAATACTCATTTCTTTAAAGTCCAAAGCATTCAAATATACCAAGATGCAATCACTAAATACCTTCTAGTACAGCTCCGTATGATAATTCAAAGTTACATTTAACTTGTATCAGAATTCCTTTATCGTATTCACAGTGTCTCTTTCTCTCCCTTTCTCTAGCTTTCTTTTTCCCGAGAACCCCTATACTCAAGACACAACAAGAAAGTAATCGTTTTTAATGACAACAAGACGAGCTTTAATCTCTAAGGGTTTATTACTTCTGACAAAGGCTTTAGGAATTAAAATCAAACAGGAACTCGGACAAAGGAAACAGAAAAGTTATTACTCCTGACACTTATGAAGTTTCTCTTGTTATATCGGGTTCAGTCCAAACACGTTATTTGTGTTGCGTATCATACTTAAACAAAGAGTTTGAAATAATTGTGTTTCCGATAAATTGTTTGTTATCCTAAATTGTCTGTCAAAATTAACTAAAATATTAAAAAAAAATAAACATTTTATTGGGTTGGAAATCAGGACAATGTCGGATTTCTTCACCTCTTCCTCTTACTGGAGTTTCATAAATAACAGCTTTCTGGCAAGATAAAGCCAAACTACCTACATTTTTCGGAGCATCTTCCTCCCACAATGCAATACGAAGCACTTTATTTTAATCGGAAAAAATTACAAAAAAACACTAGGCTAATACTTTCTCAATTATATTTTGGAAATAAAATCATAAAAGAAATAATAGTTTGGGTTTGTAGAGTTGAATGGCAAGATTAAGCTACTCTCGAGTAGCTGTCGTGCACCGATTTACATTAAAACTTGAAAGCTGTCTGAGATGCATGGGCTATCCGAACTTTTAATTCAGGTCAAGTCAAAGGTTATCATGTCACTTCCAACAAAACCAGGTAAGTAAAAAGCAAAGTGTAATGTGTTTCTGAGCGCGATTTAAGTTAAACATAGCTCTAGTGTTTGAGAGATCATACGTTAATGGAGTGGCTTTTCATTTGAAAGAACTTTTGCCGTGTGTTCGCTCATGATTGTCAGAAAATGAGCGATAATATGGGATTTTTTGGAACACTGGCTCTCCTCTTCCACCCATATCAAATGCAATAAGCCAATTAGCACTTTCGGGTCTTTCCGGTGGAGGTATTGTTTCGACTGCAAATATTTTGGGATAAATTATAAAGAAATGATAAGGGAAAAACATCAAAATTCTAATTTTGTTTCAACATGCACAGTTTCAAATTTATAAAGCTATCATGTGATCTTTTAAAAACTATTTTACATATTATTCAGTCCCTTTAATGGCCATTCTGTAAATATGTTTCTGTCAAAATGGAATTTTGTCGATTTTTGCCAGTTTTCTATAAAAAAAAACTCAAAAACTTTTCGGCAAAAGTCAAAGTGTTGTTTGGCTTATTAACTGACCTTAGTCAGTTATCGTTAAAGATCACACCATGATTTTATAAATATCAAAGTGTACATGTTAAAAAATTCGGATTTTGATTTTTTTCCTTATCATTCTTTCATATTCATATTCTATCCCAAAATGTCTGTAATCTAAACGACACCTAGCTCCGAGTCTGTCAGAGCTAAGGACCCTTACATTGTTCCGCTAATTGAGGTAAACTTCATATGTTCTGAAGCGCGAATCCTGCATTCCGGTTCCAGTTATTCAAACATTTACGGAACGTTCATGCAGATTATACCTTTTTTTGTAAGACAGGCACCATTTTGATGGGCTCTGTATCTTTTGTTTCGTCATTAAAGTGCAGAAAAGCTAGCTTCCGCGCTCACCTGTCAAATGTTTGTTTACATGCCGGCCTTTGAATGTCATGTGACCAAAGTCAAGTGACCAAAAATTTACATTAAGGGGTTATAGATTATCTGTGAAATGCATACTAAAATAGTTGCTAGATGCAGAATTAGGTATAAATTTATTTTGAAAACCCAATATTTAACTTTTAATTTCTTCCATTCTTTTTGAAATATCAATTCAAAAGTGTTTTTGTGGATAATTACAAAAATTATTGTTACTTTTTCGCGTAATAAACTATGCTGTATGTATACAAAAAATGTCAATTATTGCGGGAGATTTGTGGGTATTTCCGTATTATCATTACCATTATACTTTGAGGGCAATCATGTACTTTCAACATGCAAAACGGTAATATGCTTGTAGTTAGAAGTTATAATAAAAAAAAAAAAAAACGAAACGAACGGTTTCAGGTTACTGTTCAATATTTTAGTTATTTTTTCTAATGATTAAGCCTTAGTTTTGTTCAATTTCCACGCCTTTACACAAGTCTATTTCAGTCCCCTCGTAAGAAACATATTGCTAAAATCCTAAACATGTATGTTAAGTATATCAGGTTATTTGGAGCATGATTAAGGCCTAAGTTGGATAGTCCAAGTTTTGTCGGGTACCCGTGCTTGAAGTCGGGCCCGGGCGTCCAAAATATTGCATTGTGGATATGTTAGTGTATGACTGCAATCAGCATATTAGATAAAGCTCGAGGTTAAGGCGAGATGTTGTTTTATTTAGTATTTCGAGTGAACCAATTTGTGATAAAGTACATAAGACGGACAGCTTGTTTGTAAGAACTTAGCAGCATCTCGGTTTTGGTTTGATGAAAAGCAATATTGTAGTGTTTTCCAAATGTCTAAATACAATATAGATAATAAATACAAAACATCTCTTGTTAGGGAACAACCTGTAATATCGGAAATGATTTTTGGTCTCATTGCTTTTGTTCATTCCACAGTTCACCTGAATTTATGGAAAGCTTCTACAGAATGAGTACTTTTCCCAATCCTAAAAGCGTTCCTTTACTTTCCTTACTTTAAAAATCAAAAGTATAAAAGTGTCAACCTGTTTTGTGGACTTGAAATTAAACAGGATATAAATTATGTGGGAAGAATTGCTTTTAGAGCTTAAGGGTCTAACAGTATGCACAGAGAACAGTCATATGACTTGGTGTGTTTGCACTCGCAGTAACTTAGGGCTGTCGGGCTCAACCCGGACCTGGCGGTGGGGTATCCTGGTCTAAAAAAAAAAACAGGCCCGACTTGGGGCCCCATCGGGACTCCAGATATGGTGCATGTGAACTTTCCTATTGTTAGGAAACGCGGAAAGAGGATGGAACGACCCCCCTGTTCTGCTACACAGCCCTGGCAGTGGCCTAACGCCGACTGGCGCGGCGACGCCTCCAAAGCGTACTGCGCTCAACAAGAGGGTGGCATATCCAGTGTACGACGCCCCAGCGCTCAAAACTTCCACGTGTGAGTGATGCTAAATTATGGTGTTAACACCTTATTATTCAAAATAAGAATTCTGAAGCTATAAGAAACCAGATATTTTTTGGTATGCTATTCACAGAAATCAATAATGTTTCATTTTTCTTATACCAAAGGGTGAAAATAAGTTGAATAATGTAAATTCTTATCTTTTGACGAAAGGAAAAAAAAAAATATTGAAAAATTGAATTAACATTTGATTGCTTATTAAAATGTCGGTAGTTCAGTGTGAAATAACCTATTGAAGTTTAAAATGTAAAAAACATTATTTGTATTTTCATTTTTTTTTTTATATTTTCCTATTTATAAGGTAAGAAAATAAGCTATTTATGAAGTCTGCAGCATGAAATTGTGAAACGATGAAAAAAAAATCGATTTCTTGTGACATTCGATTTATCGGTAGTCTATTCCGGAATAGCTTACCAGAAAATATCTGGTTTCTTATTTGTTTCAGCATTCTTATTTTAAATAATACCGTGTTTGTTGTTGATCGCAGTTTTACAGTTGTGCCTGGAGAAAAAAACAACAACCAGAAATAACCTCAACAACCAAACAAACAGTAATTACTGATATTAAAGCTATTTTGGTGTTGTTTGTAAACACGGTAAGTTTTTGTGAGTATGGAAAAGAGAAAGAATGCAAGAATGGTATGAATGACAGTTACGAAACATATTTTTTCACCTTCGTTATTTGTGCTTAACAGTGGCATCAGCGGACGGGCCACCGCCATTGGTTAATCAATCAACCAATCACAGCGTCACACCTGAACTGTCCGATGCACCACCTGGCAGTGTAATGCATGCACCACCACCCAGTGGCGTGGTGCTGTTTCCTCCAGCCACAACCACCGACATACCAAAGTTTACAGCTCCCATCATCGTCCCAACCATGAACCATGCAGAGGCAACCCTGCCGATTGTCGGTTCGCCGACAGCGACGAATCCCATCACTAACGCGCAAGTGAATGTCGTAAGCACTCGAGGGGACGACCTGGGGATTCCGGATTTCGACGACGATACACAGATGTACCACTATACAATGTCAAAGCTGCAGAAGACATTGGTGGATGTGAAAAGCCGCCTACAGGTTGATTTTAAATTTCATTCCTTTGTTTAATGTAAACTCTGCACGCACGGCGAGTTGTCTATATCGCCTGTCGGGTGGGGTAGGGGGGGGAGTGGTCGTAACTAAACGGTAATCATGGTTCGCGTTGGCGGGGTTTTTGTCCACTT
The DNA here is from genome assembly GCA_949752745.1 of Protula sp. h YS-2021. Lineage (NCBI taxonomy): Eukaryota > Metazoa > Annelida > Polychaeta > Sabellida > Serpulidae > Protula > Protula sp. h YS-2021. The sequence continues at coordinate 35,391,142 of OX457025.1, forward strand.
TTGGGGCATTTTTTACGAAATGACTCACTTTTTCGGAACTCGCCGAGTCTTTCTAGACCAAACTGAGTCAAACTTTCCTTTTTTGACTCACTTTCCTGAGGACCCAGCGCAAACCCTGAGTAATGAACCAGTTAAAGGACTTCTCGATTCCTGAAAGAAGTGAATTTCACAGCAACTAATTAGGATATAAACATGATAAAACAACACAATGTTAAAGTGAATATGTTGCCCACATTGCAGCCCAAAACGGTAGAAGTGGTGGGCAAGAAGCTGGAGATTCTCTCGTCCATGTGGGAGAGCGGCTCGCTGTCGTACGAGGTCAAGTCGAGCATGGCGCGCTTGGCCACGGCGCTACACAGGCGCCGCTGTGAGCTGGCGCACGACATCCACATGGCGCTCATGATGGACTATGTCTCCGAGGTACCGAAATCCAACTCGTGTTTTTATTTCAAACTATACTCTTAGTAAATAATCCGTCATTACCTTTTCCCGTCCGTTTTCCAGCTTTAGCTGTACGTAACTGTGGACGCTTATATTTGAATGGACGAGTTTTCTGCGTAATGTATGAGTCCGTTATTGTAAAGCGTGACGTCTAAACAGCGTGATAGGAGCCGTCAATTCTTGACAAGGACATCATGTTTCCAAGTAATTGAACTCATTAAAAATTTAATATGTTTGATTTTGTGAAACTAGTTACTGTAATTTTTGACAGTTTGTCACAGACTTGTGTCATGTTTTGGTTCCTGAAAGTCTTGTAAGTTAAATTAAATATATGACTGTCTGAAAAGAGCGTAAAGTGAGATGAGCTCATGCGCACGCTTTCATCTGTGTCAGGTCGGTCAGTGGATGGTTGGTGTGAAAAGACTGATTCAAGAAGCCAGAGGAGTAGAGGCGCCAGTAAGCCCCACAGATACTACGATCGGCGTGGTCGCCGCAAGCTCAGATGCCGTTACGGGCAGTACCGCGGGCGTGGACAGCACAAGCTCAGCGGCCGTCATGGTCAGTACCGCGGGCGTGGACAGCACAAGCTCAGCGGCCGTTACGGGCAGTACCGTGGGTGTGGACAGCACAAGCTCAGCGGCCGTCATGGGCGGTACCGCAGGCTTGGACAGCACAAGCTCAGCGGCCGTCACGGGCGGTACCGCAGGCGTGGACAGCACAAGCTCAGCTTCCGTTACAGATAGTACTAAAACACACTCTTACCTTTCTCAATCTGGTTCAACTGAAAACTCTGAAAACGTTTCGCTTAATGATGGACCAAGCAGTTCGCAGAATGGTGCACAAATCGGCAACGGTGAAAGTAGTAATACCATGGAAACTGAGGGTTCGCAATTAGTAGAGGACGAAAACAGTAGCGAGAATTTGAAAGAACAGCTGACTCAGGAAGAACGTGACTCGACGGCGGATTCTAGTGTTGACCAAAGGACGTAGCTCCCGTGCGTTTGCTGCTGGTGCAGTGCAAACCAGATCATCGTTTGTCTTGTTGTTTATTAATTTTTTTTTTCCAATATGCACATATAGAGTGCAAAATAGGGTCTTTAATGGCATTTAAGCTGTGGAGTAAAATTTTCACGGTTTGGAGCTAGTAGTATTTTTTTGAGTTTCTGTGAATTATTTCTTTGACATATTATCCCACACACCCGGGCGTAGACTGTTTCCGGCAGTGTTTGTATCCTGTTCTTTAACCGGGCTGTGATATGTTAAAGTGTCTGCTTCTTACATTTTACACACTAAAATCTGGTTTTTAGACTGATTAAGAATATGACAATATTTCCAAACGAGGTGAAATATTTGAAGAAAATTAAAATAAATTAGTTATTTTCCTTTCTTCAAATTATATACAGGAACTTTTGTCGCGGGTATCTTTTTCTTTTTCTGAACAATTCTAAAAAATGACAAACGTGATTTGATAAATAATGTTATATCTGAAACCCCTCCCCTCCTCCCCTCCCCCCTTAACTGCAAAATGTATTTGTACCAGCGATCCATCACTAATGTACGTACGCACGGCGTCAGAGGTAGTGAGGGATGACGTCACACGTTTTTGCTTACAGCGGGGATGAGGAGTGTTTTTGTGACGCTGCGCACAAGCGGATGGATGTATCCAGGCATAGATACATTACAGCTTGCCTAATTGTGATGATGCCTTTGATTATTATTTTGAAATGCATTGCCTTGACCGATTTATGCATTTGAGTACTCATCGACTAACTGCTATCTTTTATATGCAACCAAAAAAAAATAACTTAATAAAATGCCATACAATTAATATGGTTAGAAAAGGGCTGCATAGGAACGAAAACGCGGGCAATTTTGTCCCTAATTTGGGTCTGTCTCTAATAGGACAGCTTATAAATGGAGAGTGTATTTTAAGGTTTTTGTACGGGTTTGCAATTAACCCTATTGTCTGCTTATTATTTTACGATGTACTGACTGAGGGTACGAAACAAGAGAATTACAAAAATAATAAAAATACTAAATACAGGAATTTGTTAGTAACAAGCCAGTTTGCAGGTAATGACAACGTATGTTTAAAGCACCCATTGTCCTGTTTTAGTGGTGAAGTTATTTAAAATTTAGAGCCTGTCTTTAAGAGGGGGGGGGGGGGGGGGCGGGGGCTTTTCCCAATACATAGCCAAGGCAAGTAGTATTTGTGATGTTAAAATTTAAGAATTTAAAAAAAAAAAGAATTTTATGTCAGTTGTGGCACTGTGAAGGTTGAACCACATAAATCCGGTGTCGTTGTTCGCCTTAGTTCACTTCTGTCTTTCGAGTTAACTTCTGTCATCTTAATAACAACCCGGCTCCATACCACCCCAACCCCCCTGCCCGCCCTCCTTTAAACACACACAAACAGACCAAAACACCAAAATGCTAAATACACTACGTGACGATTCTATTATTAACTATTCAGTTTTTATCAATTAGGTTCTAATTTGCTTAAGGAAGCCATATCATATTTGCGCATATTTTATTATGCCCCGTGTAACGGAGGGATATAGTGATAAGCTTGTTCCTCTGCCCTGATGCGGTGCGGGCCATATCTCCAAAAGTATAGGTCGGATTGTTTTTAAATTTCACACACAGATAGAGCACATGCTGAACGTTATATTCAGAATCATGAAATAACGGCAGAGTGACAGGTTTTTTCGATTATTGGAACTTCGCGTGTTTTTGTGATCGTGTCAAGACTAGATCTACAAAAATATTAATTGGATTGGGCTGAAATCTTACGGATAGAGCACATTCATGAAAAATTGTCAAAATGACAGTATTTTAAAACTTGATAAAACTACGCGTTTTCACATAATTTTTTTCTTCGTAGTAGACGTGTAGTTCAGGCTGTGTCTAGAAAACTATTTATCGGATTTTTTAAAATCTTCACACGTGGCTGAAACGGATATTGAAGATTGTCAGAATATCTTTTTTTAAAATGTAAAACTTAGCTTTTGTTGAAATTTACAGATGTAAAACTGCTACAATTTTGAAAAAAAAAAAACGTGATAAAAATGGCAGTAGTGTGACACTTTGCAAACCGACCTTAGCACCGATTTCATCGGTCATCCGCGCTACACGGGGGCTCGTGTCTCTGCCTTAGCACCGATTTCATCGGTCATCCGCGCTACACGGGGGCTCGTGTCTCTCTGGGGCTGTAGTTTATATTATTTTTGAGGGAATATTTACTATTGCTTTTGCAGAATAGCGGGTGACATTTAAGTATTTAATGTGATAACTAAATGTTTTTAATTTTACGTATTCATTTCTAACTTATTTGCTGGCGAAAATAGTTGTATTAAGGTGCAATTTTTAAAATAAATGATATTTCTGTTGCAGTCTTGTCATGTTTTTTGCATTAACTGTTGTTGGGAGGTATCTCTAATGTTGATATAGCAAGTCCGAATTTGACCCCATTCAGATCCCATTTAGAATGGTAGACGCAACCAATGATGGATGGTTGGTTTCTAGATTTAAATCTATTAAACCGTAAATTTTTAGGCTGATTCGAATAACCAAATAATCCGAATATTCTCTCAATATATTTCGAATATATCGTTATGAAAAAAAGCAACAATATTCGGCGTAAAACCAAAACCACTGGAGAATTTTGTATTCATTTAAAAATGGACTGTTTTTCATCCCGATATACGTTGACATAAGTCCCAGGTGATTATAAGACAAGTTATATAACTCTAAACTAACTCGATTTGTAAACAACGGTTTGGTGACCGACATTGTTAAAATCGACTTGGAGGTTTATCTTTAAAAAAAATGAAAGCCCATAATCAAAATGGCTTATCGTATCAAACACGCTCTGCTTATAAGTCCTTTGAAAAATTGGATTCATAGTTGACGTGCACAGGTGAAATAACACAAACATTATGCGAATTTTTTTAAGTTTTAGAAAACGCGTGCTTGAGTTCAGGTGACGGCGCATGTGCCACCAAAACCGACTGACTTCGTTGCCAACTTCGCATCTTGAAAATGCAGTGGTCTTGTAAAGTTTAAAACATTCAAGATGTCGCAGTATATGCAAATACTGAAATGTGTGTAAATACTGAAATATGTGCACATACTGAAAAGAAAGAGCTAAAATTGTAAAGATTTCCTGCATTCACAAACGCTTACTGGGTTACATAATAGTGGATAACAAGAATTTGACAACTTTCCACGGACTATATACAAGTGTTATTTAATTTACGTTAAATTCTGTTGAAAATAAACCATTGCCTTATTTTGGTGATTTCCCCATACAAGGACCTGTCACTATAGCTTTTTCATAACTGGTAATCTCAAAATTGGGACAGTTCTCTGGGACAGACCTCTTGTTTAATGTTAACCAATAGTGACTCTTACGCGTGATGCTGTATGACGTCATAAAATTTTAAACCCCAATTTGTTAGGAACCATCAAACAGGACTAAAGTTGATGTTACGTTAATCCTTTACGGTATCTCCAGCTTTTCAGAAAGACTTGACGTATAAAACAACGGACGTTACCTCACTGCTGTCAAATTTTAAATTACTTTTCGTCGAAAAGTCAAGGAAAAAAGGATAATATATTCCCTTCGGGCTAAAGAGCGAGGTCTCTTATCTGTGAAATGTCTTTGATGCTGAATTGTGTATTTAAGCAAAACATAGGCGTTATCTCGAAGGTGGATTAGTGCATTTATTATTCGGTAATACCACTTCTTAAAATAATGAGGATTATTATGTAATCATTGGAGCAATTTTCTGTTGAAGTGTCTGTGTACGGACACACCAATTTAGTTTTTTAAAACGTTTATTAAGATCACGCACACACACCGCGAAATGTGTCCTGTTAGTTATTTCTGGGTGGGTTTTATTTAAAATACTGTGGCGGTAACGTGAAATTAGTATTGCAGTCAAATTCCGTAGTTTCTACGGTATTTAATTTCACCCTATCAGTTAAATATCGGGTAAATTTGTGTTGCGTCTTTAAACATGCGATATCCCACAACACGTTTGTCTGAGATCTAAGATTAGCGCGTGACGCAGACCGAACGACTCGACCAGACAGTCTTGATTCATCATACACTTGACAGTTTCTAAAAAAATATCGGTTGTAAATGCGTATTTACACATTACCCTGAGTGACATTGTTCCACAGGTCGTGTTTTAAATGAAAGAAAAGTGTAATAGGTCCTAATTAAATGCATCATTTAATTTTTTTGTGTTTTGCAGGAGCTGGTGTGTCTTGGGCCACTGGTTTTGGGGGATGTCGATCATTTTCTCAACGCCATGTGTCTACCTGTCACCGACCCATTGGCCACTTTTGTCTTTAAAAAAGTCACCTGTTCACGATATTTTGGAGCGTTTATTGAAAACGATTTGGGCATTTTAAATGTGCGCTGATATCTCTAAAATAGAGTTTAGATAGTTGACCTTATTATAAGAATGGAAAATCAGAAACGTTAAACATTTTTACAATATGATATAGCAGGAAGTGCATGACTAGGAATCTTCCTGTTGAAAAAATACTGTTGGGTATAATATTGAAAAAATACCAGGTGGTCGTCCGGTTAGATGTGAAAGCGTTCGGTTTCAAGTTTTCATGTCTGAAGAAGGTGGCTGGGATAGTGGTTTGGGAAACCTGAATTGCCGGGTGTGGTCTGATATATAAACATCAGCAAAAATACATAATGTGTCGAATTTTGCGGTGTGGATCATTCGGCGTTCGTGAATGCGGGATGAGATCTCTCCGTCTTCGCTGGCGTCACACCCTCGCCTGGTCATCCGCTGCGTAAATCAGAATATGTAATGGCTTCCAGCATTAGAATATTCATACCGGTTGAAAACAAATTTGGTACGTTGTTGTTGTTGTTGAAAATAACATCAGCTCCGTTGATCTTTGAAACCGTAGAACATTTGTAAATATATTTCTCGCTCACCGGCCATTGTTAATTACGCGTTCTTTGGTTCTGGATTATATATTTACTAAAACATTAGCGTGACAATACTGCTGAAAAGGGTATTATTTTGAATACGGGAAATTGGTTTGGCCTCCAGGGACCAAAAAGACAGACATATTTATTCACATACTAAAATTATGTGTCAAAAGTAACAGTGAAGGACCTCTCGGATGTAATTTGTAATAGGGGAAAAATTGCTTTAAAAAACCACCCGCCAAAATGAAGGTGCTTATTTTCGTGTGCAGCTGAAAGGCCAACAGTGACATCCTCTATCTGATAAGCTATGAAGAATGAGACGTAAGGTCATAAAACTGAGTAGTTGGGACAAAGCTGTTTCTTGTATATTTAGTTGGTGATCTATTGGGCTTGTTTTGGAAATTTACTTATTTTGCTGGAAAAAAACGGGGGCTTAGTAAAACAATAACGCAATGTCCGCATTGATTTATATGTATTATTTCAAAAGGTTTTGTTGCTTTAGGCTGAAACTTTGACTTAATGTTTAACTCTAAAGTGTTTGCTCAAACAATGCTTAATTTTTAAAAATATGAAAAGTAGAAATAATACATTAAAATTGATATGTCTAGTGAATTGATACATTCAGCAAATAATCTAAAACAGCTGCACAGTTTCAGAACAATATCCAAGATTTATATTTATTTTTATAAATTTAAGGTCCATTATTTTTTATAGTTTTCAACCTTGGAAGTGCAATCTTTTTAAGTAGCATTACCACAAGTGTAAATGCTACTTCGAAACAGCGAATCTTTTATTTTTCTTCACGTTTTATGGCAGTATAATGCTATTTTTCATTCTTAGCAATTTTGTAAGAAATATGAAGGGGGTACTACACTTTCAACATAACAAAGGCTGAATTTTTCATCCCGTACGTTACTCAAGGAAACTACGTGAAATTTGTTAGAGACTGTTATTTATAAAGTCCCCTGATACCCCGCGCAACCTAGAGAAAGCAACTTGCTGATGTGATATGACTATTCTCTGGAATCTTGAATAATGTAATTTGCAAATCAACCATATGCGGATGTTTTATCAAAAAGCGACTTGTGTAGATTCACTTTTGTATAAGAAAAATAAATCTTTCCTGTGTGAATTATGGATAAAGAAGGTTATTAAGTCCTGTAATTGCACGTTCTATGGACACATTCATGAGTGTCCTTTTTTAGCAACACTTACCCTTGAAAACAGGTATGCGGGTTTCGTAGCAACAATGTCTTTTTCAATATCTTGTATAAATATTTTTATACACAACAACATGTATATTATTACTGCGAATTGATACTATAATTAACTTAAATTCTTTCAGAAGCCATTACTGTTTTAAGGGTATCGGATGTCATTTGTGGTCATTTCTTGTATGCTTATTTGGGTGAACAGTAATGAAACCCGTAAACCAAACCCGCGGAGTCATTTCAAGGAAGCAACCACGATATCTGTTTGTTCTCGTGTCATTTTTAAATACACATTATCAAATTCAAGCCCTACAACCTATGTATTTATTCAGAATTCGAAAAAATAATCCAAAATAATGTTATTCCTAGACCTACCCTCATTGGAAAGAGCCTGATTACGATTGATTGCACCACAGTTAGGGGGTATTGTGTAAAATAATTACGTGTACAGGCATGGCTTTGAGCTTCACCAACAGAGTTCACGTGAGAATAATTGCATCTCTTGTCAATCCAGCTGATTTCAAAAGCCGTATTTTCTGTGATTTTTGTCATCTATACTGAATTCTGCCTTTGTTAGTATTTTATACCTGCTGTATTTTTCTCTCCATCCTTTTCTCTTTTTTCATTTTTTAGTTGGTGTTGTTTTGCCACTGTTGAAACCTTTGACAAGCATTACTTTTACAGATGAAAATAAAACTGCACAGCTTTTATCAATCCTAGAGGCTTTGCAGACTTTGCAGGCTTTGCACACTGTCTGGACTGTTTTCAGGGTGTGGCAAAATATGTGATTTGTCTAAAAATTACACATCTGTTTCTAGCAGCTCTAATGCAATAGCAGGCTTAGAATCATCGTCAACATGTATGCATGCATATCTGTGTGTCTGTGAGCATGTATGCAGATGGATAGATGGATGAATGCACTTATGCGTGTTCGGGCACATAAAAATGTATTTATTATCTATGTTTATATGTTACATGGAAAGATTCAGGGAAACTATAGTTTCTTTAGCGAAAATATAATTTCCCTGAATCGAAATCCTAGAAATCTTGTCAAAAGTTTTCAATACTAATCACATATACCATATACTTTAAATACACGTTATATTTTGCAAAGCAAAGAAATTAATTCGATATTTTCACTTTTTGTGAAAGATCGCACTTTTTCACTGTCATATTTACTCATGTTTATTGCAACATGAACTAGAGTAGCATCGCGAGTTACATTTGCAAATATTTGTCTGACATCGCTTACAAACGGAACAATTACATTCGATAAAACCTTGTCCTCCACATTTCGGTTCCAATTTTACTTCTTCGCGCAGAGAAACATGACAATTTAAATTCGCATCACTTTTCACAGCAACTTGTATTTGCAAATGTCGAACTGGTTCGGACGAACAACATCACAAAAGAATATCTCCCAAAGGGGGACATAAAATAATATCAATATTGAAACTTGTTATTCTTAGTATATATAGGGCCAGAATCACAGAGCTTACCGGAGTCATTTTAAAATAATTCGGAGAAGATTTTATACTGAAAGAATAGGCCAAGGTATAAAGGCGTGCAGAATAAAAATGTGAAGTGTTACTTGGAGAAATATTTTGAAACGCATCATTGCCTACGTGTTTAAATTACGACCAGCCCCCAACCCCCTCCCCCGCACATGGAATAGTTGCGGGGTAATCAGTCCGAGGATTTCTGCCTTTACGTGTATGCCCCGGGAAATAACGTAGTTATGTCATAATAGCAATTGTTTTGGAAAAGTTGTCTACACTCAGTTTACTTGAATGTTACTAAGCAAAAAAAATTAAAAATATACATCCGTCGCCATATTTATGTCAGAATTGAGCAAAATAATATGTCTTTATGACGAAGGGCATGATGAGGATGTGTTAACGTTTTAATAATCGTTAATTGAGTATAATAATAAAATAATTAAGCCCAATAAAAATGGTATGTTTAGTTTGGCGAAGTTGCAACGTTGCAAATAGTTTTTTAAATTTCAAAATTCATTTGCTATCCACAACTTATAACACTAACTTGCTTATACAATAATAAAGAAAAAGTAAAACTCTTGAATCAACCATAAAGAAATTACATCAATGGCATGTCCTTAAATCAACCCATCGAATCGGATTTACTACAGTGCCTGGCGGCACCGTGACTCATCTGGTTTCAAGTTAATGAGAAAGGTCAACCTGCACCTTCGAAAGCTGTGTTCATTTTCGTTTCCTTGAGAAATTATTCTTTCAAGGCATGCTCATTGTAATTTGTTCGAAGCTCCATATGATATCTTAGTATCATAAGCTAAATTAATTACATGACACAAATCTACTCTCTTCTGTCTCTCATCTGCATGTAATCCAACGCCTTAGAACCAACATCGCAATTGCTTGTTACAGAAGTAATTAGAAATTGAGAACTAGACATTTGTTTTTGTTAAGTGTTACCTTCACATTGCTGCAGCCTCAAGAAATAACCCCTTTGATTGTCTTGAATTAATCTAAAGTCGCATTTGTTTGTATATTCGTACTAATGTGGCAAAGGTTTAATCAGCAAAGAACAGACATTACTTTCTAACTTGTTTGCAGAAAAGTAGACACCACCAACAGTTGTGGAATAATATAATTGCATGATTTAATACAGCAAAAAATTAATTGCCTAGTTGCAAAATATACATTGCTACAAAGCATTTAAACAGTGTCATTTTCAGGTTTTCCTTATCTATAATACTTATACCAACATCAAAACAACCCCTATAAAGATAGGATGTCTGTTCTTAGAAAGTGGAAACTTAAGTTTTATTCATTAATATGTTGATATGAACGACACGGATATTATAATGTCATGACACAAATAAGACTAGTTTTTGTGTATGTTCTCAAACCATGTTCTTATGTCTCGCGTAAACATTTTCATTTAAAAACACTGGGGGTGATTTCGACATATTGTGTTCAAACACCGCAGCGATAGGGTGCTCCTGACACCATGTTTGCAAGGCACCAGTGTGGTTGGCTTTGCGTAGCACGCATAAAGCGACTCCATGTCAACTTAGAAAATGTAAAAATATTTATACAAAACAATTGCGTATTGTCCACCAGCGGTTTTAATATCACTGTTTTAAATTCGCATGGAATTTCAAGAACATCTGCGGATATGAAAAAAGTCTACTCACATTTAAATGTTTGTTTTTTCGAAATTCTATGCTCCCAAGAAAATATAACTTTCTCACCCTTGTAAAATCTTAATCATACACGCTCGGATCAATATTTTGGTTAAACCATCTAACTCATGTTTTCAGCGGTGTTTACAATTACACAGTCACTATCAATGGCATCCATCTACAGCTTATTTATGACTAAGAATGAATTTGAGATCACATGACGTGGATCAGAGGAAAACAAAAGAATAGGATACTTTATATAAGGCTCATCTAAACCCAGCTGGCCTTGAAAGTCGTTAAAAATTTTTACATTTACATGGCACTAATTTTAGGGCAGGCTTGCCTACCCTGACTGAACAAGGACAAGTACAATCACCCTACAGATTCTCAGGGTAAGTATACTTGCCCTGAATACTAGGACGCAAAAACGTTAAATATACCTTGAAATGACGGCAACTACAGATTAGATAAATTGTAATAAAAGATGTTACTTTAAGATGAACTTTATTCTGATATATCCTATTTAATTAAACTGCAGTTATTTACTTCTCTGACATACTAAGCGATTGAAAACCTTTTCAAGATTCCATTACCCAAAACAAGAAATGGAAAAATACCAAGAGCATTATAACATGCATCCTGTATATCTTAAGCAGGAGACATTGGCTTTACTATAGGAAATTGCTCCTGCTCGTCCATATTTTGCAGCGTTTCTTGCAGACATACACTTTTTGGGCAGGGATGTTTAAGTTCAGGCAAGCAAGTTGTCAATCTTAACACTTTAAATTTCTGTTTCAACAATGATCAGCTTGTTTTCTATTGACGGCTGAACTACTTAAGCAATGGCAAGTATACTACAATTAGCTTATATACATATAAAAATCGATACTAACTCTAGCTGGTCTCTTATTTGTTCTCCTATTGTTGTTACTTTGCATGTAAAGGTGTCAAATTTAATGACTGTAAACTTGTCTATCTCACATTGAAAATTTAGGTCTGAATGCTGAAACTTGTATGAGCAAAATATAATAATGTTAAATTTCGCGTCATTTTTGTTGGTCATTATAACACATTCGCAGCTTTCGTCATGTCAAAGACAAGTTCAAATATCATACAGCCATGATCCATTTAAAAACACCGGGCTCAGCTGATATAGTTTTAGTACTTATACTTGTTGTGTAAGTTGATGTTAACTATCTCATTTTTATCAATCAATCATTCCTTTTCACAAATACACAACCAAAAGCCATTACAAGGTAAATTTGTCAGCGTATTATAACGATCGGAAAAGGAGTAGAGCAACAAGCAGACGCTTGTAAAGATGCTTGTCCTTTGTGAAATTAACAACTATTTACACTAAGAATACTTCCTTTCTGTATAATATAAAAATTCATATGAAGCTCAGAGAAAATATCATAATGACGTATTTATGGTAATCGACGATTAAGCAGTTTTTCAACTGTACCCAAAATTGCCCTAACTGTAATGCTATTTATATTAATACCACAAGTCACACTTTAGTTTTTCACCCTCCACATAACAGAAATGAGATAATTCTTAAAATTTATTTTCAAATGCATTATACGTTTAAAATATTAATTTGAATGCTGAAGTGTAAACAAGGTTTGCCATAACTACTTTCAATTTAAAAAAAGTAAATTATGATTAGATAGGAAAGTTTTTAAATGGTATGGCTTTAGCTGTATGTCACTTTCACTTAATATTTTGTTGATATTATTAAACTGTTGCAACATATTGTTGTCTGTTCATATTTCCCAGATCGACTGATTGTCCTCTTGTTTTATGTTGTTGTATTTATATTAATCAAACAGTACTCACCATATAAAATCTTAGCATGTTTCATGTTGTGTGGCATTTTCTGTTGCTGTGTTACCATTTGTAAATAATCTTGTGTAGCCTGTTGAATCACCGCGTTGTCACTGATAAATCTGGTGTAGCATGTTATGTTGTATTTGTAAGTCTGGTGTAGCATACTGTGTCACCGTGTTGGCATTCGTAAATCCAGTGTAGCATGTTCTGTTATCGTGTTGACATTTGTAAATCCAGTGCAGCATGTTCTGTTACTGAGTTGGCATTTGTAAATCTTGTTTTGCATATTTTGTTACTGTGCTGGCATTTGTAAATCTGGTGTAGCACGTTGTGTCACTCTTTTGGCATATGTAAATCTTGTGTAGCATGTTGTGTTGCTGTGTTGACAGTTCTTAATCCAGCGCAGCATGTTCGGTTACCGAATTGGCATTTGTAAATCCTGTGTAGCATGTTCTGTTACCTTGTTGGCATTTGTAAATCTTGTATAGCATGTTGTGTTACTGTATTGGCAAATGTAAATCTTGTGTAGCATGTTCTGTTACTGTGTTGGTATTTGTAACTCTTGTGTGGCATATTTTGTTACTGTGTTACAATTTGTAAATGCAGTGTATTATGTTGTGTCATTGTGTCGCATTCGTAAATCTTGTGTAACATGTTTTGCTATTGTATTGCATTTGTAAATATGATGCAGCACGTTGTATCACTCTGTTGATAACAGTCACTTTTGTGTCGCATATTGTGCTAGTGTATTGATATATGCCTTGCGTGTGACCGTTGTTACAGTGTGTTATGCAATGCCGGTGTGTTGATATTTACAATCGTGGTGTTGTTGGCTGAGTCAATGTATTGATATCTGCCACATGGCTGCAGTGAGCAACCCCTACTTCATGCTGTCATTTTTTCTGCAAAATAAAAGCTTGATATTATGCGGTGGCATGCGTGAGCATCTATGGTATCCATTAATATTTAATAAAACTACAGTGCAGTAGCGTTGCAATTAGCATTTAAATTGATAGTTTGGCTTTTGTGAATACAGTGGGGATATCTGGCGTCTCGTGCGATTTTCAGTCACTTAGCATTTTGCGCTAAAGTACAAGACAGCACATGAATCTTATGCCAGTGATTAAAGAATATAGTATGTGTTTTAAACGTGAAAATACGCCTTGAGAATCGATCTTAGGTTTTTGTTATCAAAAAGGTCAAAAACTCCTTTTCGCATTTTATGTCAGAAAGAGGCACCTCTCGTGAGATATTTGCACTCCATTACACAGCTTCAGCAATTTGCACACGTTTGAATTCAGATATCACTGAGGGATATGAAACCATAGACAGACTGAATGCCATTTTACATTTCAATTTCACAGGGATGTCAGATGTCTCAGCAAGTCTTGATGCTAACATACAACGTTTATTGCGTGTTGGTTGCGAGGCTGTCATGTTTATTTCACTCTAAATTAAATTGTTTAATCGCTTGTGAACGACAAAAAGACTTCTAAAGAAAGGTTTACTTCTATAATAATGTTCAGCATATGTACCGTGTGATCAAGTGGTTTATTCCATAAACTTGCCTTTAAAAATTGACACTGACTTTCAACATATTTCCAGTAATGTTATGCTCCTGCGGCTTTTCAGTCTCAAAGATAACAAAGTTCATGAAAACTGAAGTGGTTACATTTTCTAGAATTGCTAGATTTCGACCAGCGATTAGTATATTTTCAACGCTAAGGATTTGGTTGCCAACAAAATTACGAGCCTTTAACCCAACCAACAAGCGTCAAGTAAAATTCATTACTGAAATAGGCTGTTAACAACAAAAAGTTGTGACTTTTATTTATTATTTACATGTTAACCCCCCCCCCCCCCCCCCAAAAAAAAAGGATCACCAATGGGAGCGAACTAAAACCGTCCTATTTCTGGTCCTATTTGTATTTGTTTATCCCGTGTAGAAATCACATAGAACGAGACTATTGAACAGTTGTCCTATTTGTTACGTGGTCCCATTTGCAGGTGGTACTATTACTGTGCTCAGTGTATACAGTTTTGATTTATGCTAACAACGTTGAAATCCGTACATATCACTGTCTGACAGAGATTGTGGGGGGGGGGGGGGAGGGGGCGACTGACTACGTGTATTTTTTGAGTACTTTGATAGCTGTTAATTTTCAAAAGGCTGAATATGCTAATTTGAAACGGAAAAACTGCGATTCAACCAACAACGGCATTGTGAAGTAATTGCCCCACACATCTACCCTCATCCCATGGATTAAGTGAGGGGTTTCGTGAGCAATGATCATCAAACTGAAAGATACACGCTCTCTCAATCTATCCACTTCATTGCTCCGCTAATTCTGGGTTGCTTTGGTGCAGTCTTTTTTATTATTATTATTTGGAATCGCCATAAACTAACCATTTACGATAATTACTAACGCATGGCCATTTTTCTGGCATAATAAACGAGTGCTTCTTGACTTATTGTACGAGTCACATGAATGGATTTATGGTTTTTTGTTCACCAAGTACAAGTAAAGAACTGATATCTATAAATACGAATCACTTTAATATTATACCTTGTCATATTTAATCATAATTTTAAAAAGATGTTTCCGTGCATGCTAATGGTTCTTGATCAAGCTCTATTTGAAGAAATGGTAAAATAAACGCTTTTGCCAATAAAAATCCTTGCCTGTCGAAATGACAAGTGACCGGTAAGGATTAAGCTTCTGCCCAGAATGTGGCAGTATGATAGAATAAATAGCCTGACTGGATTTATCTGGGGTGCCTTTTATTCTTCATATGTTTCTCCGAGACTGATTTAGGTTTTTAATAACCATTTTATTCTCGACTTTCTCGGAAACTAAATAATAAAATCTTCTCGACCGGCTCTTCCGGGAAAAGAGTTCTCAACACGTGACCAAATGAATAGAAAATAACATGCTGTACATTCCCAAAGATTTTACACAAATATGTGTTTATAACAAGCAACAGATGGTAGATTTTATGTAAGGTGTTATTGTCATATTTCTTTTGAACTTAAAAAAAAACAACAATGAGTACATTTTGATAAAGAAGTTTGCTTCGCGGATCAATAGAGGAATATGGCGACCAAAGCACCTAAGTATGACGCAGAAACCTCGTTTTTTTCTGTTCTGGAAAACAATTATTTATTTCCGTTAACATATTTATTTCTAACTTAGAACTTATGGTATGACAGAAAAATATGGATAAACTAGACCGAATTTCGCTACAAGTAGCGAAATAGTACCCACTTGCATGCATGACACAACGTATTTGGTCAAAGACACATTTTTCAGTGTTTCGACATAATTGTCAGCCTCCGGATTATTATCTTGAACGAGGCCATCGAAGTGAATATAATGTAACCTCATTTGGGCACAAATACATCAAATTCAGTTTTCTAACCGTTTTTGAGATACTGGTCAACTTACAGTTTTTGATCTTGACCATGATGGAGGAGGTCAAGATCACCGAGATACCTCTTACATAAGGTCTTTTAGGCCCAAAGGGTCGAAAATGAGCTCAAAATCGCTCTATCTCTAACCGTTTTCGAGATAATAGTCAACTTCCGGTTTTTGACCTTGACCGTGACCCGCAAGGTCAAGGTCACCGAGGTACCTCTTCTGTAACGTTGTTTAGGCCCAAAGCGTCGAAAATGAGCTCAAAATCGCTCTATCTCTAACCGTTTTCGAGATAATAGTCAACTTCCGGTTTTTGACCTTGATCGTGACCCGGAAGGTCAAGGTCACCGAGGTACCTCTTATGTAACGTTGTTTAGGCCCAACGGGTCGAAAATGAGCTCAAAATCGCTCTATCTCTAACCGTTTTCGAGATGAGTCGGCTTGTCGTTAAGGACGCGTGAAGTCACGTGACCTTTGACCTTGACCCTCAAGGTCAAGGTAACGATGAAAGTTTACCCTTTACTGAGTACGTTTTATGCATTCACACTGGGATTTGAGCACCTTTACGGCTACTTTTCGTGATTAATAGGTGTTTCCAAAAAATATTTTGACCTCAATTTGACCTTGACCTTCAAGGTCAAGGTCAAAAAATTTTGGGGATTTGACGACATCTCGTCACCCTCTATCACTGTGCCAAATTTCATCGTCCTACGTCCAATAGCCTAGGAGGAGTTTTCTGGAAACCTCCGTGACGGAAAAAAAGAGAAAAAAAGGAAAAAAAAAAAGGACAGAAATTTCGAAGTTTGCAAGTGGGAATTCGCAATTTGTGATGGCTATATTGTGGTTATGGCTATCTCGGAAATTTGGGAGCAATTTTATTGTGGCTGTTTCGAGAAGCATTCTCAGGCATAACTAGTCGTTTGAGCATCCAGTTTGCATATTTTTCCGAGACGCCAGAATAAAAGACGACCCGAATTAGACTGGTCTACCAAGAATTGTCAAACTCCTCAAGGATTGAAAAAAAAAACTTCGATATCAAAATAAGACCCCAACGAAAAACGTGGACAGTTATCAAGTGTTTCTTAAGATAATTTTGGCACAGAAAAACTATTGGCATAGAAAAACCTTCCTTCTGTTTTTGCCAGTCTTAATACCAGTTCCAGCATTAAATTTCCTCTCTTCAAGATCTCAACATATTCATCCTTCTCTCCACATGCCACCTCCTGTAAAATCGAACCGCTTTTTTTGGTAACCAAGGCGCCATGTTGTAGGTGAAGCAATAAAAGCTATAATAGAGCTTGAAAAGAAAAATAAGCCATTTTTGCTGAATGCAACAGGGTTGCATGCTGAATTCAAAACTGCCAGTTAGAGAAACTTTATTCTACCTTCATGAATTCACTTCGGTGATAAATAGACCTTCTGTATCAGTATCAGCTTGAGAATTTAACTATTTACTCTACATTCTATCGGAAAATTTGACAACACCAACAGAGAACTATGAATTGCAATGTCGATATATACATTTTCGTTGTAGGTTTAGAAACATTACATTGACTACTTGGCTAACGTCTAACATACGATTTATTGCAGTGGCTTTGTTCACTTTTTTTTTTTTTTTTTTTTTTTTTTTTTTGGCGTCTTATCCGTTCATCAAGTGTGTCAGTGGAATTTTTAACTTATGTAAATTACTACTTTAGCGATGTGATGTATATCTGTGGGATACACTTAAATTACTCTCTTGACTGCTATGATGTACCTATTGATGTATCACTTCATGCTGAATTACGTGTAGTTTATTTTCCTTAAAACGTGTCCTTCAGGGTCACCTGGGTTGATAATAAGCTTCGTTAAAACTTCACACACACACAAAACTCGTTATAAATTAAAGCTGTTAAGTAATAAGGAAGGGGTCTTTTAAAGCCGCTGTTGTGATGTAACTCGCTTTGGTGTATTTTAATGTTTTACGTGCGTGTCTGCATACCTTCGAGGGTGTTAAGGGTGGGGAGTTAGGGGCGGTTTTTTTGCTCTAGTTTGGAAAATTGACGTCACCTGAAAAATTACAAGCGTTTTGAAAAGTCATGGACACGCAAGAAAGCCAGCCTGTACACTCTAGTTTGGAAAATTGACGTCACCTGAAAAATTACAAGCGTTTTGAAAAGTCAGTCTGTATGCGAGATGCTCCCCTCCTCTTCCGCCCTCATTCCAGGTAACACTTTTCTTTCTGAGCCTCGATGAAGCCAGTTCAAAACCTGAAATTAGTAAGACGCCGAATGGTCAGAAGTAATGCAATCCCACAGCGTGACCTCTGCTCCACATGCCGACCGCCCAAAGGTCTCCAGCCTAAATGCCTCTGGCCCAAGTTCTGGGCTAAATACATTAAAAAAATGTTCACTAAACACCACGCATGCGGCAAAAATAAGGGGGCAGGAAGCAAGAGCAGGGACAAGGCAATGTTTGGAGCAATAACATTTATCGGTTTTTAATTCAAGTGTTTGCGGTCCTTTCACACACACGCCCCCCCCCCTCCCCACACACAAACAAACGAACAAGACCGCATGCTGACCGCGACATTGCTTTTTTGCCGAATAAAACAGAAACAAAAAAAAACAAAAACAAACAAAACAAAACATTCCTCACAAGGTTTCGAGATGTACAGTACTTCCATCTTAAGTGCCTCCTATTTCAGGATGACGAAAAGCGAGAATAACAATCTTTACCGTCCGTCCGGCATTAGCAACTTCCGTTTCCGGTTGATATGTAGATCACGAGAGAAACTATCGAAAAATTCAATATTCATCTACGTAATATTATATACATAGCACTATAAGGTTCAGCAATTTACCTGACACACATCTGTGAGTATTATATTGCATGATCTGACCGGGGCAATGTCTGCCATTTACAATATTAGGGGTCAGTTTCTGCACAGTGTCTGTGCGCAAAAACCTGCAGTGTCTGCAGATAAAATTTGTGGTGTCCACAAGTTGACCACGTTACCCTTATGGGTGGTGATAGGAGGAGCAGGAGCCCTCATAGGCACAGAAGCTGTAGTCCGCGTAGGCGGCGCAGTCGCAGTCCCTCGAGGACATTTAGTAAACATCATTCGTCTGGCTCGAGGATGCCTTCTCCTAAGCGCGCTAAAAAGTGTATTGTGCCAGTCGTAGCATTAGGCATGCATCCGGGTCTTCGTCTAAGAGACATAAAAACATAAACGTTCTTCTAAGTCCTCTAGGAAGGACACATCTCCTAGGACCGAGCACAACTAGGCAAGAGAGAAATTCAGAAACTCTTACGGGACCTCAGAACATGCCTGCCCCGGACGATTCTAGCTTAGCGAGAATTCATAATATTGCAAATGACGTTGTGATTCATTCAGAACAATCTGTGTCTAGTAGGAATACTGATAAGCAGAAAGAACTTGATCTATTGAGGCAGTTCGTCAAAAGCCACACGGATAAAACATACCGACGAATTCAATATCTGTCCATCAGAGATACTCAGCATGGATAGAACATTCGTAGACAAGGAGTCCGCCAATGATGAAAACATTAACCTTTCAGATGGTGAATTGCCAGTGGAAAGGTGCTCTAAAAAGAAACACCGTTACCGAGTACTGATTGCAAAGAGCTTCACACTATTTTGTTTGAAGGTTTGAAATCAGCTCCGAAAGGCAAACCACTCTGAGATATTACACTAAGAATGACAAATGAATGGTTCGGGCAAGATATAGATGGCGACTTTGTGTCCAATTTAAGGGAAGACTACAACGAACCCGAAAATACCGAACACCTGTCTTCGAAAACAATGAACCCAGAGATTTTCAGAAATCTCAATGAGTCGGTCAAAAAGAGTGATTTTTATCTAAAATCGGTCCAGACAAACGTCATGTGCGCAGCTACTGCTAATCTGCGTATGATAGATGAGATGCTGAAACATCGCAATGACATCCCAAAGGATCTATCGGGTACACTCGCCAAACATGCGTCATGTACGACGAAGATTCTTGCTAAAGCTGCTTCGGATTTGTCGGTTGTAAGAAAGCAATGTATCAAGCCCTATTTACATCCAAAATATGGACCTTACCGTACACAGAGATGTTACACAAAAATCTGTTTGGTGAAGATCTAACAAAGACACTAAAGGAGGCTGATGATATATCGAAGTCCATTGCACCGCTCAACTCGTACGAGGGAAAGTACAAACAAAATCAGCGATCGTTCCAAAACAGAAACAAGGCGGCTTTTTTACAGAGAAAAGGAAAATTTTTAAAAAATCAAAACCAGTTTCACAGCCAGGGTTACACCTCAAATTACAGCCAAAATTACCAACAGTACAGACAACAGAATCAAAAGAATAACAAGCAGCTCACGGTCATCCGAATCAGAAGCAGAAACAGCGGACAGCAGTAAGTGTTCTGCTTTAATGTATAGTCTTTAAAAGAATTACGACGTTACCTCTTTTTCTGCAGGCAGATTGCGCCTACACTATGATTTTTTGGAAAACCATTACTTTTGACAAATGGGTTTTGAATGCAATAAAGGGTTTGGAAATTCCGTTTTTAACGGATGTCCAGCAAGAAGAAAAGCCCCCTAGCATAATTCAGAATAGGGGAAAAACTGAACTTATATCAGCTGAATTGGGAAAATTGATTGAGACAGGGGTCATTACTGAGATCGACCCTGATGATGAAGAGGGAGAGTTCATATCGACAATATTTTCAAGTCCCAAAAGTTCAGGGGGGCTTAGAATAATTCTAAATTTAGATAAATGTAGATAAACGCCATTTCAAGATGCAAACTTTGCAATCGGCAATCGAACTTATGCGAAAAGGTGCATATATGGCAACTATCGATTTTACAGATGCTTATTACAGCGTATCAATATACAAAAAATTTAGAAAATACCTCAGGTTTTATTGGAATGGGGGTAAGTATGAATATATATGCTTACCAAATGGCCTTTCAACAGAACCACGCGATTTCACAAAAATTGTTGGAGTTCTCATGAGATACTTGCAGAAAAGAGGTTACTTGATAACTAACTATATAGATGACACTTTCCCAACAGAAATATCTTTTCAGAAATGCTTAGAAATTGTCATCGAAACGGTTCGTATTAGTAATGCAGCAGGATTTGTTGTAAACTTTCGAAAGTCTGTGTTGACCCTGTCAAGTTATAACATATCTGGGGTTTGTTCTCAATACAATCGAATGACAATACGTCTTACACAAAAGAAAGTAGACGAGCTTAAATTTGCCCTTAGTCAAGATAAAAATATAAAGAAAATTTGGCGCACCTGGTAGGAAAGATGGTAGCTTCTTTTCCGGGTACGAAATATGGCAGACTTTACTACCGACAAGTTGACATTGAAAAGGCCAAAGCATTAAAAGAAAATTTTGGTAATTATAAGGCGAAACTATGTCTTTCTGATATGGCACTAAAAGATCTAAGCTGGTGGGTTTCAAGCCTAGACACTGAATATGCAAGCGCAGAAATCAAGCCAACAAATGCTGAAATAACAAGTGATGCATCTAACATAGGTTGGGGCTGGGGATGGATTGGACAAAAATCTACAAAAGGACAATGGTCTGTACAGGAATATCAGTTACATATAAATGAGAAAGAGCTATTGGCGGTTTTGTTCACATTGCAAAGCCTTTATGACGGACCAGGACATGAAATCATCTTGATAAAATCAGACAATTCATAGGGCCATAGGACGTGATAATTGACTGGTTGCTACTCATATACCAGGGGAACACAATATATGGACAGATAAATTTAGCAGATCCCTCACGGTAAACACAGAATGGGAATTATCAGAGGATGTGTTTCAAAAGATTGGAGGTCGTTTTCCAGAGATCAATTTCGATTTGTTTGCTGCCAGACTGAATCACAAATTAAAGATGTTCGCATCGTGGCTGCCCGACCCCCAGGCAGAACATCTAGACGCCTTCACTATGAACTGGAATACTGTTTTTGGCTATGCTCTTCCTCGTTTTTCGCTCATTTGAAAGGTTTTGAAAAAGGTGCAGGAAGATAGAGCGAAAATAATCATAGTCGTGCCTGACTGGCCTACGTTACAATGGTGTTCTATGCTCATAAACATGTCCATAGATATCCCCTTTTATTGTCAGGCGCGCCAGACAGCGACGAACCCTCTGGACAACAAAGCGCAGATAAGAGCGGGATGGATAGTCTCCTACATCGGTCCCTTGCCAAACAACACCTGGCAAAGGGTATCCAAGACGTCATACTTCAATCCTGGAGACCTACAACAAGGGAACAGTATGCCTCACATCTTAACAGTTGGGAGAATTTTTGTAAAAAACGGGGTGAGAACCCCTTTCAGGCGTCTTTAGCAAGTGTTTTAGAATATCTTCATTCGATGTTTGTCAAAGGATTATCCTACAGTTCTATTAACACGGCCAGAAGTGCCATCAGCAGCGTGCTTAAGATAGAAGGTATTCCAGCGGGAAAAAATGAACTGATTGTGAGGTATCTTAAGGGTGTTTTTAATATCAAACCAAATATACCAAAGTACTCTTTCATCTGGAACACCAATGTAGTTTTGAGATATCTTGCAGAACTGGCACCCACGGAGAAATTACAGTTGAAGTTATTAATTTTGAAAACATTGACATTGTTGTTGTTAGTCACTAGCCAAAGAATGCAAACATTACATGTATTAGAACTTGAAAATGTAAAGCTTGAACAAAACAGAGCACAGATTTCGGTAACAAAACTATTGAAACAGTCAAGGGCGACGTACCATTTGTCTACAATGTGTTTAGAGCGATTTGAAGAGAACAAGGAGCTCTGTATAGTTAATTTTCTTAGATTGTATATAGACAGTACTAAAGATTTACGAGGAAATGTCAAAAAATTATTCATTTCTTATAATCCCCCGCATGGTGCAGTAACGGTACAGACTTTGGCCAGGTGGACACGGACTATGTTATCACTGGCTGGCATCGATACTACAGTATTTAAATCTCATAGCACACGGTCTGCATCGGTTAGTAAAAATGCGAAATACTTACCCATTCACAGTATTATGAAATTAGCTGGTTGGTCAAACACGAACACTTTTGCGAAATTCTACAATAAAACTCTTATAGAGAATGTTTCACAGCAGTTGTTGAAAGAGAGTATTGTGGAAAAGAAAAAGGAGGAGGCAGACTGAGTCTCAGGATAATACTTTGCATTTATTAGTTGCATTTGAATAGCGTACGCATTTAAACTTGGGTATCTTTAAAAGGATACACTGACCCAGTTGCATAGGTTTGTTTACAACATGTTATTTTGGAAAAAAAGTGTTTTATTTCTTAATTTCTTAGTGTTTCTAAGAATTAAGCTCGTGATCCTAACCTTTAGCATGACGTGTTAAAGCCTCGCTTTTCGTCATCCCGAAATAGGAGGCACTTACGATGGAATTCTAAGAGTAAACGATTAAAATGAGGTTTGATCTGGATTCCATCGTCTGTGCCTCCTTGAGGGATGGGGAAAAGTGCCCACCCTCCCAGACCCCAAGTATAATACGTGGGCTGATTTCTTAGTTTTGGATGAGAACGTCATGCTCTCGGTGTTAAAATATGCCGGACAGACGGTAAAGTTTGTTATTCTCACTTTTCCCCATCCCTGAAGGAGGCACAGACGATGGAATCCAGATCAAACCTCATTTCAATCGTTTAATCTTAGAATTAATATACCATATTTATCCGTTGCCTTGCGAGTGACCCACCTGTGCTAAGTTGACTAGATATTACTGCTTAAAGAGGTCAAGCCCGAAAAGGAGCTAAAAGTTACTTTGATTTAGAGTCAATACTTTATATACTAGTTTTTTGTTTGTTTGTTTGTTTTGTTGTGTTTTTTTTTTTGCAATATCACATTGAATTCAAAGTTTTCCATGATCCTCCACAAGCATGACAAATTTTAGCTTCATAGACAAGGATGTCTGCGAGAATCATTAAATCATCTCTGCAATTGGTGAAAAAGGCTTAAAACATTTCAGGAGCTTCATTGGCACTCAAAGTCCCGCACATCCACATGGGATCGTCTCACTCATAGCCACTGTTTCACTCATAGACATAGGGTGGTCCCACGGATGCAGGAGAGTAGCCCACGAGAGAGCAACCAATGGACAGTATTCCCGCGGAGACAGTACCCCGAGGTTTTATTTATTTATTTTTTATTTTATTTAATTATTTTTTTTTTGCATAAATTTCATAAAATTTTGAAATTAGAACGTGCACATGGATTCAAGAGTATATAAATTACAATTATTACTTCAAGAGTAGGTGTTATTAATACCACAATTGCAATTATTGCTTCCAGAGTGCAAATTATTAATTTTTTATTGGTTAAACGCACAAGTATCTACTCTGTAAAAGAATTCTCACTGGGTGTAGCCACATACTCCACAGGTTACGGCAATGTGTAAATTGCTCCCCTGATTAGTATTTCAATATCACTTCCAATCATGGAGTACATTGAAACAGCCAAAGGTCAACAAAAACTGCTATACGAAGGATTCTTGTATGTTAAAAACAATAATCTTGCACACAACATTAGAATGTAAATTCACGATTGATATCTTTGTTGATTGCAATTAAAATGATTTGTAATCGTACAATAAAAGGACGATTGATATGTCAGTTGACTGCAGTCAGTTGAGTTGTATTGCAGAAAATGAAATTTGTTAAACTAAGACCCAAGAGTTCTATTGGCTAAAAAAATAAAAGAAAATAAATAAAATCCTCCCAATTATTGATATGGGATTCACATATGATCGACCAACTCATCCACTTGGTTGTTCCATTCATCTGCATGAGATCGTTCCATTCATCCACCTGTGATCGTCCCACTCATCCACATGAGATTGTCCCACACATCTACATGAGATTTTCCCTCTCATCTACATAGAATCGGCCCACTAATCCACTTGTGATCGTCCCCCTTGTCCGCATACGATCACCCGACATATAGACATGGGATCGTCTTTTTGGTTTGCAGAGCAAATTGTATGCAATCGTCCTTTTTAGTTCATTTTTTAGTCATATTTACTTAAGCAAACTTATTTTTTTTTGTTTTATTTATGTTGAAGTTTTTATGTCGTAACTTTTTTATGTCGATGCTGCGTTTTTGAATTTTGATAAAAAACCGAGCAAGAAATGGAAACAACATAACCTGCGATACTTTACCCATATTGTATACTGTGCCATTGCCTGAGGCAACTGTAACAAAAGTCAATAAATTAATCCAGTGGATGTATAAATGGGAAGGGAAAATTTTAAAATGCCTTATAAACCGTGTACCCCTTGGAACTTTCCAAAGTATATATTCCTTGAACTAAAACAAGTTTGAACAACAACATATTACTTTTAGAACCCAAGACTAGGTCACACTAGATTCACATGTGGAATTATTACATACTGCTCTCACTTCCATCAAGCACCCATCAGTGGACAAATTCACATCCATGTGATGTGCTGGCACAAATAGCTGCCATTTAAGCATAAACATAATAAGAAAAATGAAATAGGGACTCTTCATTGCAATTCATCTTCAGGTTGTCGTTTGACCCTCCGTGGATGGATGAAATCTGCACTTCGCAGAATGGTACTGCCGAATTTAAAGGTAAATTACTTCCAACCTGTCGATTTCACATATATTGACAGTGTGCAAGTATAAAGCAAAAATATCAAGGAACCACCGATGCTTCAAATCAATAAACACAAAATCAATTATTAATCAATAATTATAGTTGGTAAGAATTTATTTTGTAAGTGGTTCACAAGTGGTTTATCTGCATTACTGTACAGGATTTTCTTTTTTTCTGATCGCAGTTTTTCCACTAGTCGTTTGTTTAAAAGTTTGATTCAATTCAGTTGCAACTGAGAGAATAAGTGTGAATTGTGTAAGTGCACTTTCTAAAAATTTTCTCCTGTGAGACATAGTCATACAGGGAAAAAGCAAAAGTACTATCTATGTTATTTTTTGTTACTTCTATTTATTCATATGTTGTACAAAATATTTTGTTACACTTATGTTTGTTAATATAATTTTAAGTTTCTTGTGATTATGAGTTGGAGTTGTAGGATTATAGTTTTGTAGGATCCAAAGTTAAGTATGCAAACCCTAAAATATTCCAAGTAAGACTACGTACTGCCATGAATAAGCGTATGCAGAGAGACGTGTATTTATTACTTGCAAATTTGCTGTAAACTCTTATTAAGAAATGGATGGAAATATACTCCTTAGAAATTTGTACATTATAATACTTGGATACGAATTATGTTATTCCAGTATACTCATCTTTGCCAATCCTATTTGAATCCTTCTTGCCATTTGTAAGAAGGCCAAAAAAGATTGTACGTGTGTGTATTAGTTTTTACACATTTTTGTCTAGTTGAGAACAGACTTAAGAAAACCTCCAGAAGTTAGAATGAAACCAGTGCAGTAAAACCGTTCTCTCTAGTAGTAAAAGCTTGCTATTTATTGCATATCAATGGCATTTATTTCATGATAAAGTTGTCACCAGCCCGTCCAAAAAGAAACCTAACACTATCTGGGTCTGTTACCTACAGCTACGCAAAAGGGCAAGGGCATTTTACAGGGTAACACTAAGCAGTTCTTTATATGGTCACAGGCATGTATAGATTTTACTCACATCAAGTAATCTTTTGAAAGCTGTTTTCATTACACTAGTATCAAGATTAGCAATACTTTTACCTGTACGTTCAATTGATTATGCATTTTCGTTTAGTAATTTATATATAGAATTCCCTATTTAATGACAGTTACTTCTCAGCGTTGTCAGAATTTATCTTGAAAGTTACAGCGTTTTTGTTTTGTATATTAATGTTATATTAGATATAGGTCTCATTGCTATTTTTAATGCTAGGCACAACTCTTGTGGTTATTGCACCAGGATCTTTTGCATAATACAGTAAAGATGTCTTGGGGTCAAAATTTTGAACTATCGGCATTTGGAGAAAGATAGCTTAATGGAAATCACATATGTTTATGTAGAAAAGCAAATAAATAAATAATTTATCAAATGCCCCGCAATCCATGTCGCACCCCTTTCTATCGCGCCACAAAAATGCTTTTGAAATTTTAGACATTCAGTATCAAGGCCGTGGTGCAAGAGCTGTAATGAGTGATCCGAAGATTCCGAAGAAAAGGGCGAAGAATCCTTGACGTTGACGCGAAGAGTAAAAATGAGTGAGATCAAAAGCAGAGTTAAGAGTCCATGGAATGAAGAGTGTAGAGACCCCGTTTCCATGACAAAGGAATCTGAACTATCAGTCTCGTGGAATTGGGTTCGATGTTGCCATGAAAAATATGAAAATAAATGCCCATTGCATTGGCTTTTATTTTAAATGTACCCACCCAAAACGTGCTTTGGGTCATTAGGCTACCCCCCTCCCCCGCTGCACCCACCTAAGGCACACGAAATAGCTTTGCTGTTCATTTACATTTTCTTTTTATTTTTGGATAAAGAAAAGTATAAATGCACAAAATTTGCCAAACAAAATATGTCAAGCAAAAAGATAACACTTTTAACACCACATGATTCTAACCTTTCGGTCATGCCCTCGCGTCCTCGAATTAGATTTTGTCCTAGTACAATGCTCCCTGCCCCTCTCTCTTTCTCTCTCTATCTCTTTCTCTCTTTCTCTTTCTCTTTCTTTGTTTCTTTCTTTCTCTCTATCTCTCACTCTCTCTTCTTTTCTCTCTGGATCGTAATAACAATGTTGTTATCTGTGTGTCTTGAATCAGTGATGAGTGTGATGAATGTCTGGATCTGTACTCAGTAAGAAGGAGAGTGGTCAGCTTTAACTCAGAAAGCAGTTGGTTTTTGTCAGTTCGATCGCTTAAAGCAGTTTTATGTTCGTTTCATTGCTTAAAGCAGTGTTTCACTGCCTCTATAGTATCGAGTCTTATATAGTTTCTATTCAGACAAAACAAAAATGATAAAAACATGCTTTAAACTTTTAGAAACTGGTTGTCCTTGGTGACAGAGGTTCTAGCACGTAACAAATCGAAAGTGTTTAATAAACAGTTACACATAAAGCCCAACTATTAAACTTTTAAAGCAGCAGTGTAAATTTACAATTGTTACTTTGTAACACTGTTGACAAAAGGCCAGTAAACTGATACCTGTCTTAATAATTGAGATGATTTTTATGGCTGTTTTGGTATCCTTGAGAACAAAACGTATCTAACATCATAAACAGTATTCTACTTGACTGAGACAGAACTCTAAAATGTGGGCAAGTTCAACAGAGAAAGGGCTACTTCTTTAGAGATAAATATAAATATTGCAATCTCACGCACAAAAAAGATAATCACATCTTTTTAAAACTTCAAAGTGGTTTCAAATATTCTACTTGTTTAGCCTTTTCTGGGGGAAATTGGTTTAAGTAAAGGTTGATTGAGATATAACCTTGGAAATGCTGTAGGTTTTATGGAGCATCTTTTAAAACTATATGCAGAGTTTCTTATAAACTATTTCACCTTGTTTTGCATGCAGTAATCATTGGAATGGGATGATCGAGCCTTAACTAATTATGTCATCAATCAAATAGCAACCGGGGTCTTTTTTAAATAACCTTGTATGGTAATTTTTTGCAAATTGGTGGCGATATAAAATTGATTGTACATGATAATATAGTCGTAACCTGTTGGTAAGGGCCGTTGCAGTCTGAACATTATATAAAAACAAAAGCATATGGAAATTAATTAAATATAGCTAATTTTATAGGTACTGAAACATTTGCAATTCATCAAACTTAATTTTATTAAGTAAGGAGCTTTCTTGATATCTTCTCTTGCATATCATTTATTAATTGCGAAAATATTTTAAATTTAATATGAGCAACCTGTTTGAAGAGCTTTATTTCAAACTATAACGGATAACATTAAAAAGTGGATGTGTAAAATGTTTCGACTTTAGTGAAGAACTATTAGACTATGTGTAGAATTTTAAGCAAAATTTTGTGTCTATGAAATACTATTTTACATTTATATGAATATGAACTATCCTTATAAGCTCGAATATCCTTCAGTATATAAGAACTCAGAAAAATATTTATTAAGAATTAATTGACTTTTGTGTGTGTGCTTTGATCGCATAACCAAAGCAAAAGGCCACTACACATTATTATGTAAATTGATCAGTAGAATAAACCTGTACAAATAAAGTCGGGTGCCGTCATCTCATTGGGTATTGTTTTGATATGCTAATAGACCCACGTCTATTAAAAGTCGGATAATTGAAATCCACTCATATGTAAAATTTTGACATTACCACAGACAAGTGTTGTCTGAATTTATGCGCATGGTAGTCTTTTCCAAATAACTTACAGGCGTTTATAAATCGTCTTACACCAGCAAAACATCCACAGAGGAAACTTATTTTTCTCTTTGCATGTTTGATAATGTCGGGACATTAGGAGTGCTCAAATATCAAACACTTCTTGGGCAGCGAATCGTTTATGTTAGATTTCATGTTTGTTTGTTGTCTGTTTAGCTTGTTGTATGCTTTGTGTTATATGCGTGTGTCATTTGGTCACATTAAAGGAAATTTTCGTTATCATAAATTGGAAAAAGTTCCTTTAGGCATGTCTCTTTTAATATCTTATCTACATTCTGTGAAAATCTCGCCCAATTTCACTAAAATTGTCGATTTTTTGTCAAAATTCTCAATAGCCATAATGATGATCACGAACATGATGGATGTTATTATCAAGTATTAACGCAGACACCAAACGATAAAACTACGGCAATTATACCACAAAACGCGTGCACAATAATCGCATTCATTTTGTTTTCTTTTTATATGTGTTGTTGTGCCTGCTTAATGGCGTAAGCTATGGGTGGCGTGTTTGAAGCTGCGTTACAGCTTTGACTGGCTGCATTATCATCTACATCTGAAAATAACATTTGGTTTAAATATAGCCACGCCTGAGTAATCAAATCAATCAAACTCATGCCACGAGCTTGTTAAGGACAAAATAAAGCCTTATAATGCGTATTTATTGGTAGATGAAAAGGGGTTTTAAAGGATTTCGCTCCATTGCCTTATCGCTGTAGAATCTGTAATCATAAAGCACCTTCACTTCAAGGAAGACTGTATTATTACCAAAGGGTCAGCAAATTAATGAGTTAGTATCTTTCTATATAAAGGTGGGAACACACCAAATCAGGTTTGATGGAGCGTGAATAGATTTTGGTAAGATATTAAAAGAGCACCACCAGTGGTTGACAGGTCTTTGTCAATTCTAGATTACACTAGCTGTGTCACAAGCAAGAAGCAAAGGGACATGAAAAGGTGGTTCATTTCTGTATGCCCTGAGGGGGGTAAATTACTGAGCTGCACTCTACTTTATAAAGCGTAGGGAAGAGCTTGTGTACCCATATGTGCCCATCAAGCTTGACCTGCAAAAATGGGTGTTCTGGTCAAAACTAAATTTGCTAGCGTTTGCCCCTTTGTTCTCAAAACACGTCATTATTGTAACACCGTAAAAAGTGCATTTTAGTTATTCGATGTTGTTGGAAAGGTATCAGATTTGTTTATATTCTCAGCTTCTCATTTCAGTATTAAAGCCTGGAGCGATCCATGCCGATATAATATATCTAATATATAGAATATATAATAATATAATAGAAAAGCCTGGCTTTTGTACTTAGTACTTTAGTACTTCTGTACTTAGTACTTTACCTAAATTTAGGAATTTGACAAAGGATCACGAGGCTAATGGAAAACAAATTTGAACGGAATGCCTGTCCATATATGTCCAATGTGAAAGTTGCGAGGATGATCTACTGACGAATGTAGCGCAAAATATAATTGTAGAGCATGTTTTCTTATCGGTTTAACTGCTCGTGGTAATTTTACTGGCGGAATTTACTTCTACGTTTTTGGAGCATGCTAAGTATTACTCCGAAAAATATTGTTGATTGTATTTAAAGCAAGATGCTTATGAGTGTTGTGATAAAAGAGGTTGCTATTAGTTAAAAAAAAATAAGAGAACTTGATAGAAAATATTAAAATGCTCAAGTTATTGTGTGAAATATTACCACATGCGCAATGGGGTGGAGGAGACCATCTTTGAAAGCCCAGCATCATGCTGTACTATAGAATTAAGTCCATTGTGAAAGGTATTAGGTCTTTCCGGTGTGTTCTGACCTTCCTCTAATATATAGGCTAATTCTTTAAATTCAAAATTTATAAATCAGTCCCAAAAGCCGGCAGTATTTTTTTTTTGTTAATCTATGTTATTTGGTGGTAAAAAATTGCTACTTAGCAAACCGATAGCCAACCTAAAACATAGCCAGAAAGTCTGAAGTAAGTAAGAAAAGGGGTAAAGATGTAAACAACTTTTCGTGATTATACAATAATGTGTGGCATGAAGAATCATTAAACTAACACTTCAAGATAAAGTCTACTTTTATTTGATTCATGATCCGATGAATGAAATTTAGTATTCAGCCTATATCTTAATACAACATACATTTCTGCTTCGGGGGCTAATGATAATATTGCAGATTTTATGTTCGTTTTCACATAGATTAAATGACGCTGTTTATGAAGAAAGGAACTATTGTCTTTTGTAAAATATGATAACATGCCGCTTTCCTTGTCATTTAATAAATTTACCAGTTAAAAACAAAAGAATCGTGCCTGTGTGTCTTGCATGCTAAAATTGAAAGAGAAATATGTCGTCACCTCATTTCAATAAAAATATAGACATTAAAAAAAGCATGCTTTGTGAAGATTGCTATATGATTCCGTTACCAAGCTGAATATAATTAACCAACTATTATGGATAAATATCTCAATGTCTCGTATAAATTTCACTTATATTATCACTTATCTTGTTCAATTTTTTATCGCCAATTGAAAAGGGACGATTTCAGATTCACCTCAAGTGACAAATAGATAAATAAAAAATTTGATCAGGTTTTTAATTACAGGTGGATTTTTTGTACATCTTAGATTTATTTGATGACAAATACCCCCCTTCCCCCTTCTCCCTCCCACCCCCCCCCCCCCCCCGGCATCATTTGTGAGGGCTGATTTGTCTGTATGCGTGACATCACAGTCCCAGCTCACATCACAAAAAAAAAAAAAAAAAACACACCACAAAACACCAACACCACAAAATATCAGCATTATAAGAATCTTCAAAAAATTTTGTTGACAGAAAAAGCCGAGTGTAGCTTAGCACGGCGACAGAAAAATTTAGGAGAAAGGATTTATTAAACAATATGGCTGCCACAACACCAGCAAACTTTATTTAAAAACTGCTGAAGTGTTTGAAAACAAACTTAGAGTGTTAAGTTCTGGCAACAATTTTCCTCATGTTTAAATATTAAAATCGAGATGGTGAGACAGTCTCGGGAAGAAGAGTACTTAAAATAGACAACCACCTGAAACAAGAGGAAGAACAAAAGTGTTTAATAGTTATATTATTGTCTTTGCATGTTCATGACAGTGTCATTCGAATCACATGTGGTAACAAATTGGAAACCTGTCTTGTTGCTGTAATATGAAGTCGTGCGCGTGCGAAATCTTTTCGAGTACGCTGAAATGAAAAGATAATTAACATTTCTATTATAATTGAAACTTTAAAAACACATTGGAGGTAAAGTTTTAGTAGAAATTGGAAGAAAATAAGTACAAATGTTCAAGTGTGTTTTCTTTGCAATTTCAAACAAAAACATATTTTTTACCTAAAATCGATTTCCAGCGCACTTCGTAGCCTTCGTCATTCTGTTTCTATTTTTGACACCTTATAAGTGCTTTTATGCTAGGCCATATTATTTGCTACACAATGGTATGTTTCTATTTAATCTAGTCGGAAAACGGATGAAGCGAAATTAACAATTAAGAAACCCTCATTGAAGATCGATAAAAACGATGACACCACAAAGTCTCTAAATCTATCTCCTATAGAAATCTTACTTGAATAAACCCAGTGGAATGCTACGAAAATATTTTTTCGTTTATCGTCACTCCTTGGAGTCACAATTATTGACAGGGTGGGTTGAATTTCAATTGTATAGGGCCTGAGAGTTCCAGCTTTCTTCTCAAGAGTTGTCTTTTTCAAGCCCTTGTATTGTTAATGCAATGGTTAACAAAAATTGCGGATATTTGAAATGTAAACTTGTAATGATCCTTTTAAGAGCTGGTTAGAATTGAGGTTAAAATAGCAGAAGATTGTGGTGGTCGTTTTTTGAAATTGTATTTACATTTTCGTGGCTGCGGTATTTATGTTTAATTGCAAGTACAATTGTATCACGCATAAGTTATGCAGTCTGAAATGTATCCTCACTAATGATGTTGACACCCCTTATTGTCGGAACCACTTAGGGTGTACTGATTAAACGTATAATGTATTATATGGCTGAAACATTTCACCCAAGTCCATTGTTTAAACAAGGATCTGACATCATTTGGAAGTTTACTTTAAACCACTGCAATTTTTTAGGATTCCTTGTTTAAAAATTTATAGTAGGCACATGTTTAGAGAGAATGGGACCGGACTAACACCCAAAATCAACAAGATGTTTTCAATATGAACATACACTGAGTTTCTTATTGATTGTTTATAAGACTTTAATTCATGGTTTCAAAAAGAATGTAAGTAAAAACTATATAAAAATGAGATAATAACTTTATGCAGTTTATTATTGTCAACAAGACATTAATACTTTGAAGCTGAGCACAGTCACAAAGAATTTGAAACAGTTTTTTTCTTTGAAGCGCTGTAAAATATAAAAAAAGAATATAACATTAAAAGCCTTAAAGCTACACATGCACCTCGTGCAAGACTCCTCTGGGTGGTCGAACACCACCAAGCATGACGTAATCAGGATTGACACCGGTGTCGGAAATACTTGCACTCTGCG
Source organism: Protula sp. h YS-2021 (assembly GCA_949752745.1). Classification (NCBI taxonomy): domain Eukaryota; kingdom Metazoa; phylum Annelida; class Polychaeta; order Sabellida; family Serpulidae; genus Protula; species Protula sp. h YS-2021. Next base: position 35,425,096 of record OX457025.1, read on the forward strand.
TAAGAGTCCTTGGGCCATGGCTTGTTCTTTTAGGGGAAGGGGACATGTCCCTGTAGAGTACGTTTCGCCGGCGATCCCCATAAATTGGATCATCAAGTAAAGGCGATGGATGGGAGATATTTTTAGCGTTGAAGCTCCTTCTTGATTGATAGTCTCTCGCATGATAAGCACCACTTTGTAAATTCGCTGTATTTATTTGCCAAGAACTGTGTTTATTTATAGCAGAAGATTCTGAAGAATTTCTGCTTCTGTGGTTGCGTCTATTTTCGCCAGCACTGTCTACGGAATGCTTTCGATCATTATGAGTTCGAAGTGGGTGTAATGGTGCGATGTTGCGCGCTAAGTGAAAGTCGTCTGTCTGGGGTTGACGTATTTTGTCGTGGCTGAAATCTTCGTTGGATCCTCTCCCGCTGTCTGTGTTGCTGATGTCAGCAGAACAAGCACTCTCCTGGTCAACGTCGCCAGCCATGTGGTTGTTCTAAAAATAGAAACAACAAGCATGTGTAAAAATATGTTTGCCACTTCAACAAGTTGGCTATGTTCTCAAAAAAAGTTTGTGATAAATTGGAATATTTGCTATGTTAATCTAAAAAAAATCTTCACAAAAATGGTACATTGTCGATAGTCGGAATAAAATGCTCCATAAGAGCGGTATTAAACAAGTGGCCCTGCCTCACCCCCTCCCCCACCCTCCCTCGATCTCCCACAAGTCCCTTGCCTTATTTGTGCCTGTCTTTGTGAAGGAGAAAAAGGATATCTGTAAACTAATCTACTGCTTTTCATGTAGAAGATTTCATTAAGTGGCATCGATATCTTATGAGTAACATTATATGCAACGAGAAACTGATTAAATCAATACTGTTGACTGGTGACTACGGAATAGAGACTATTCAAGTATTTCTTCAAATCTGTATGCCACTGAGTCAAGTGTTGGTTTGAGGGCAGGTTCACAGCTCTCCGCGCCCTCGCCCAACCCCTCACCCCATTGACACAGGTGCTTACAATAAAGGCACCACAAACAGTGCGATTGGTATCTCAGCTAAAACACGCAACTTCCAGTTGCAAATAGATTTTCAATCTTAATCCCGAACCCCAACCCATGCCTTGTTATAAAACAGCTGAATATATTCTAAAAAGTAGTTCCTCTCTTTTATGAGTACAATTTTCTCGGGATCCCCAGTGTGTCTGCGGAGTAAAATCATGTTATACGCAACATACCAAACCACCGTAGAGGTTGGCTGTTGAACAACAACGCAACCCATTAACTTTAAACGGTACAAATAAAACAAGTGGAATATGATTTAACAATAGCATAACATTATTCCTTCTTCAATCTCGTAATGTCAAAAAGATTGAATTATGAAGTTCCTTAAAACATTGGCAAAATTTCGTTAAAAAAATAAAAAGTAAGTAAAAGATACCTCCTCTAAAGTGTTATGATTAAAATACGTCCACGGCATTTTAAATACAATATACTTTAACTGACATGTCAGAGTAAATTTAGTTAGATAACAATGACTTATTCTTCCAAAGCCGTATTATTTTCCATGATTTCATGTTAGGTTTGTGTGACATTAAAAAATCTTTTTCATTAAAATAAGTGAGGAAATGACAGACGGATTGTAAAAAAAAAAAAAAACGAGAATGACGTCTTTTCTCACGTTTTATAAGTTAACGACCAATAAAATAATTTAAAAGAAACTGATGTTAAGGGCAAGTCCAGCAGACACTAAACCGAGTCCAAAATACACGTAATGGCTGTGATCTTCTTTCAGTCAATTTTTTTTGTCGAGAATTTGAAGAAACAAGTTCAGTTGCAAGCTCTAAAAATGACCATTGGAAACTTTTGGCATACATTGAAAATAATACATGAATATCGTGTAAAGAGATCATTTGACGTCTCTTTAACAAATCAATGGACAATGTGAAAGCTAATGAAACTAAATTCAGCTGTTTGGGTTGACAAGTTACGTAAGTTAATAATACGGGTTTCACAATGGGCATCTCAAATGACCCTTCGTTTTTTTATGACTGACCACTTCCCTGGTAAGGAAAAAATACCATGTGCTCTTGATTTGAACAAGGTTTAACAAAGCTGAATTTCCACTTGGAGAGTGCCAAAGAAATAATTTATGAAACGCTTTGGGACAGACTCTATATTTAGCTCCCCTGGAGGTTACCGAAACCCACGCACACGTAATTAGACTCCGCCTATGTGAGAAACAGTGGGAAGCATTAGGGCCTTTTTGCCCTTTGATGACAGATTTTCACAGGTACTAAACACATAGAAGCATCGCTAAGATTATATATGCTTACTAACTCATGTGCCAAAGGATTTATTCTATTAAATGAAGTAAATAGGAAGCCGCGTTCTTCTCCTAGAGAGATAAACACAACCCTTTTGAGTGAATTCGAACGACTGCGGCAATTACGCAGATGTTCGACAAGATGATTTTGAGGGTTCTTATCTGACAGTGTCAATAGAAAATCGCGTTGTTATATATAAAGTTGTTGATTGTGTGTGGTTTTTATATGATAGTTTGCAAGCAAATTATTTGTTATGAATGGTTTAGCAAGGTCACAATTATGATTAAAATTTCACAGATTGTAAGAGAAAGTTTTTTTTTGTTTGTTTGCTTTTTTTAGAGCCATTATCTGTTACTGTCAATAGAATTTTGCTCAGTAAAGATGTTGTTGGTTGTGTTGCTGTGTGCGTGATGGCCCTTAAGCGAATTATTTGACCTGATCAGTTTTAGCCATTTTTCCTCAGAAGCTGTTATTTATGGCAAATTTCTGTTAAGTTTTATTTGAGAAACCATACAAGTATATCTCTGTATAGAATTTAGAAAAAAGACAGTGTATATATAATTGCGCTTGTTAAGCTTTTTTATATATAAATCAGGAATCCGATTTGTGGGTCGCAGTTGAACAGAGCTGTGGATTTCTTCCATTAAGAAAAATGTGATTAACGAAGGTTTGGTTGCAAGAAATATAATAAAATAACTACATATTAAAGTCGATATAAGAGGACTTGACTGAACTAAGAAAAGAGTATAATTGTACTGAAGTATTTGCTTTGTACTCTTAAATAAACCTACGGGCGTTTGCCATATATCCGTCAATTAAACGACTTTAGATTTCCATATGAAAAACGCAAGGCTATTTTGTCCAGGGGAAGATAATGGGCCTTGAGAAATGAAAGTGTTTTGAACATGCAATCTTAACCAAGTGTGGTATTTCGGAGCATCGTAAAAGTCGCAAATGAATTCAAAAATAAGTGTCGATTATATGCGAAGGGAGTTTGAAATAACGGTAGCATGGTGAAGTGGCAAATATCACGAAAATATGAAATTAGTCAAGTATTTGATACAACAAGAAGTAGCGTATCTGAAGTGCTTGATTTAAGGTCAAAGGAAGGTCACCGCTGTGCTAAAAGTGTCACTAAATGCAGCCCAGTGAAGTTTAAAAAAGGACTACTAAAGTGTTTTTTTTTTTCAATTTTGATATTGTTGCAATAAGTCGAAAATAGAACGTCCTCCAACAGTCTCGGATTCTCCTCATCCTTCACAAAATGTGGAACTGATGCTTTCATTTTTTCAGCTGGTTTAAATGGATGCCTAACTATTTACACAGAAAAGCCGAATTGATACCTTACAACTTTGTGCCTGAAGATGTTCACGTGAAACGAAGGAGATTAAAAAGACAGGGTATGTAGCATTGTACATACGGTCTCGTGTTATCTCTCATGCACGTGGTTACGACGGGCTCAGGTGTATGATGCCTTATGGAGGCCTTTGTCACGGTAACGGTCACGGTTACAGTTCGACATATAATACAAATAGCAGATTTTTCCGTATTTACTTGGATAAAAAATAATAGCAAATATTTTATTTATCTATTTGTACATTGAATTTCGTTTTAAAAGTAATTTTCTCACCTGCTTGTAAAATTGCCCTGGTCCATCTTGGCTATCACCCGTTTGTTCATCCGAAAATCCCGCGTTGTCGTAACTGCGGTCCAGTTGACTTGGCAATTTCTCCTGTACCGCCGCCAGGCTTGGAGATATTTGTAGGAACGGATCACTGCTCAGCACCTTAGGGACATTGTTATAGCGACTTCTGTCTCTCTGACGTCTGCGTTGTAATATGATAAATGCTATGGCAACAATTAAAGTAACAATAACACAACCCGAGACACAGGCTATGCTTATGACAATACTCAGATTAGTTTTCTTAATCATATCTTCTTCATCTTCCGTGATGGATTTATTGACGACTATGTTCATGAAGGCCTCGGTAGCCCTCGGGGGGAGGCCGCCATCATGTACGCGAACGACGAGTCCGAAAGCTTTCGTGTCTACTGACGTCAAGTCTCTGTGAGCAAGAATAGTGCCATCAGCCGCGTCAATGAGGAAGTAATTCTCCTGATTACCACCCACAAAGCTGTACGTGAGACGAGCGTTGTTGCCGTCATCGATGTCGTTCGCTTTGACGTAACCGACTACGTCACCGCGTCGTAGGGCGTTGGTGCTGTATAAGGTGTTGTTCTGTGCATTCGGGAAGCCAATTACAGGGTCATGGTCATTGATATCTGCGATGTGGATTGTCACTAGGGCGGTACTTGTCGTTGGTCTAAACCCAGTACTGATGGCATAAACCTGTGTTGTGAACACTGGGGTGGTATACGCTTCCCTGTCGAGGGAAGTCTTTGTGTATATCGCGCCAGTATTATTGTCAATCCAAAAAACGTCACTATTTTGCATGGCATATTGAAAGTGATTAAACGGTTCTGAATCGGCATCTGTGGCAGTAACCGTTCCCACTTCGGCAGGGGCTAATTCATGCTCGAGCACTGAAAACGTATAACTGTTCATAGTAAACAATGGCACGTTATCGTCAGTGTCAACGATATCAATAATTACAGTTGAGGACGATGACAGTCGAGGCGTCCCTTTATCCACAGCTGTGACGATGAAAGTATGGCGGTTCTGTCGCTCATGATCTAAGCTAACCTTTGCACTAATGTTTCCCGAGAGCAACCCGATGTTGAACTTCTCCGCCGATGGGCCATCAATATGATATTCGATCTGTCCATTGTGGCCAATATCGTCGTCTGTCGCGCTGACACGAATGATGAAAGTACCCGGTGCGGTGTTTTCTAAAGTGTTTCCAACAAAAGTAGATGATTGAAAAATTGGAACTTGGTCATTTTCGTCGCTTATAATTATAGGTATAGTTAGGCTAGACCGTTGGAGAGGGCTACCATTATCCTGACAGGACATTCGTATTGTATATTGCGACCTTGTTTCCCTGTCAAACGATACATCTGTTATTATTTTAAATTCGGTGGGATACAGGCGTTCGAGAACAAAATTATCATTATCAATTGAGCATTCAAATAACCCATTATCCCCCGAGTCCTCGTCAACGACTGTTAAATGAGCCACGAAATGCTCCCTTGGTGCATTTTCGGGAACTTCCACCGTCTGTCCATCTTCCAGGTCATTTATCTTGATACTAGGCCTGTTGTCATTGTAGTCTATTACCGTCACTGTTACCTTGGCTACCGCCCCTATAAATTCAGGGTAATTGTCTTTCGCAAGTACATTCAATACGTGTTTCGTTTTGGTTTCAAAATCAAGTTTCTGGCGAAGATATATTTGGCCTGTTTGGCTGTCGAGGCGAAACAGATTTCCGCTGTCCGAGGCGGTGGGATCATCAAAACTATAAGTGATTTCTCCATTAGAACCTATGTCGTCATCAGTAGCCGTAACGCGAGCGATGGAGAAACCCGCTGAAAGGTTCTCAGAAACACTTACTTCATATTCATCTTCTGAAAATACCGGTCTATTGTCATTGCTGTCCGATACTTTTATAGTGATATCCACGCTTGAGCTTTGCACAGGGTCACCACCATCATATGCAACTAAGGTCAAGGAGTACTCATCCTCCTGTTCCCTATCCAGTTCCTGAAGTACCTCCAGCTGTACAAGTACAAGACCGTCAATTTTTTCTTGATGAAGACTGAATATTGGAGATTGTATGTTCATTTCATAGAACTGGATGCTAAAATTGGGACTGTCTTTATCTACAGCTTGTGGTAAGCTCGCCAGAGTTCCTACACTCGTTGACTCACTTATGATAACCTCTTCTGAACTTGATTGGAATTTGGGGACATTATCATTTAAGTCCACAATTTCTACTTCAACTTGTATAATTGCGAAAAATTCGGTGGGTTGAATTTTGATGGCCATGTGTATTACACAGAGTTCTAAGTATGGGCAAATATTGTCCCTGTCCACTGGCCCTCTGGTTTCAAGTTCCCCACTTTGCACATTGAATAGGTTTTCGTGTGCCTCGTCACTTTCTACAAACACAAAATTCATTCTGTCCAAATCTGATTGTGTGTACTCTTGGTCTAATCCTGAATCTCTGATGATGTCGCCAATAAATGTGTCTCCACTTTCTTCCTCTAGGGTATATCGCAATGGCTCCTGTGCTTGCACTAAGGAAACAAACAGCAGCGCGATTAGCGCCGCTAGCGCTTGAGATACCATGGTGACACGAGCGTGGTGAGAACTGAACACAATGTAAAAAGTCATGTGAAGATTAATGCACTGTATTGCGTGTGTGACATGCTAGTGTCTCTGTTATCCCAGACAGTGGCTCACCAGGATACATCAATTAAACCACGCTCATTAGTAATGCCTTACGTTAATGGCGTTCTTCTGGTCTGACAATTTTGACGTAGACGCGCATGCATTAAGCTATAATCAACGCACAGACCTTAATGCGGACGCCCAATTACCCATTACTGTCTATCGTAAGAGAAATATCTAATCAAGTTAGGGGTTCCTTATAGAGCATCTGAGTCATATGCACCTTTGTCCCTGTTATACTAATAAAGGGTTCAATTAACTAATCCAGCGAGTTGATATCCATATAAATCAAGCTAAAATTACTCCACGCGCAGGTAACAAAATACAGAGAGTGAAAACTGAGATGTTGTTGCAGTCACTGGTGTTAACACTATAACTTAGTTCCGCTGTGTCTTGTCTTCGCTTCCGCATTGATTTCTTTTTGTAGGATTATCCTTTATGGTTTCTGCCTCGGGGCTATCAAAGTTGTTGTGTTGCAAATTGATGTTTCGTCGGAGGTTAATTGCCTTCCAGGTGGTGGGGGTTTCTTTCCATGCAACTGCGCCCAGCTTTTTATAATCTGAATATCAGAACAAAAACATTGCTTTTAATGCCTGAATGTCACATGCTCGAGAAACGAAAGTGCTTTGTTGGGTGTATCCTTTCTATTAAATAAATGCATTTGTGTCACAGAAAAGTGGCCTGCATAAACACTGTCATTTCCCCTATTGTGACCGTCGTTACGTCTCTGATTTGCTACTGCACGTTTAAATTCAAATGCTAGATTTAAAACCATTAAGGATTAATGTTTCTATGGTAATTGCGCTGCCATAAAAGCTGTTTCTGCGTCGCGAGCAAGGAAAAGGCTACTGAGCAGTGAATGTAGTTAAACTACGATTCAGTACAATTTCGTGGATCAAAACGTAGCATAAAAGAATTACAGACCTCTGAAGAAGTAGCATATTTTCTTTAAAATGCATAAACCCCTTTCTTAAGTTTTTTTGTCTGTGAGTAGTGTGATAATAAGGGTTCTACTGCACTTGATGACGTCATACTGTCTGGAAGTGACGTCATCATGTCTGGACCGGAAGTGCTGTCTAGACCGGAAGTGCTGTCTAGACCGGAAGTGCTGTCTGGAGTGGAAGTGACGTCATCATGTCTGGACGGGAAGTGACGTCATCATGTCTGGACCGGAAGTGACATCATGATGTCTGGACGTGACGTCATCATGTCTGGACCGGAAGTGCTGTCTAGACCGGAAGTGACGTCATCATGTCTGGACCGGAAGTGACATCATGATGTCTGGACGTGACGTCATCATGTCTGGACCGGAAGTCATGATAAGCGTTAGGATAGGCGCGACCATGTGTGACGTCATCATGACGTCATACTGAGATGATGCTGTCTGGAGCGAAAGTGGTTTGGCCGAGTCAATCAACATGAAGCCAATGAACTCCTGCTGTCAATCATCATGACGTCACTAGTCACGTGACCTGTCAATCATCGGTCATGTGACCCTAACCCTAGCGAGACTTCCAGACCACTTTTTGACGTCATACTGACGTCCCTTCTACCATCTGTCTATCATACCTTCATAATACACATTCATAATACACTCTATGGTTTAGGGGTAGGCTGCCCATACCCGGGGCTCGAACCACCAACCTTCTGAGCATGGGTCCGACCAGGAGTCCCACGCTCTAACAACTGAGCTATTCCGGACTGAACAAGAATGTATTGTGAAAACATGCCATGTAAGGCTATAATGCACGATAAATTTCAGACTGCACTCGTTCAGAGCGTGGGGGAAACCGATCGATAAAATTTCAGAGTGCACTCGTTCAGAGCGTGGGGAAAAAACCGATCGATAAAAATTTTTTAGAGTACACTCGTTCAGAGCGTGGGGAAAACGATGGTTCTGCCAAACTTGATGACGTCATACTGTCTGGAAGTGACGTCATACTGTCTGGAAGTGATGCCGGTTCTGCCACACTTGATGACGTCATACTGTCAATCATTGTGACATGAGGTGTCATAATGACGTCATAGTTACACCTTAGTAACGCCTTGGTTACGCCTTAGTTACCTTAGTTACGCCTTAGTTACGCCTTAGTTACCTTAGTTACGCCTTGGTTATGCCATAGTTACCTTAGTTACGCCTTGGTTACACCTTAGTTACGCCTTAGTTACCTTAGTTACGCCTTGATTTCCTTAGTTACGCCTTAGTTACGCCTTGGTTACAGTAGTTACACCTTAGTTACGCCTTAGTTACCTAAGTTACTCCTTAGTTACGCCTTAGTTACGCCTTAGTTACCTTAGTTACGCCTTAGTTACCTTAGTTACGCCTTAGTTACGCCTTGGTTACACCTTAGTTACGCCTTAGTTACCTTAGTTACTCCTTAGTTACGCCTTAGTTACCTTAGTTACGCCTTGGTTACGCCTTAGTTACCTAAGTTACGCCTTAGTTACGCCTTGATTTCCTTAGTTACGCCTTAGTTACGCCTTAGTTACGCCTTAATTACCTTAGTTACGCCTTAGTTACGCCTTAGTTACGCCTTAGTTACGCCTTAGTTACCTTAGTTACGCCTTAGTTACGCCTTAGTTGCGCCTTAGTTACATCTTGTTTGCGCCTTAGTTACCTTAGCTACGCAAAAACGAGATAACTTTTGTTGTAGTTGAGCGATTTGCATGAAAATTTTACCGTTTGATTCAGTTTTATATCTAGTTTTAACATTAAGTGATCACAGGCTATTTACGCCGGTGGTTGTATGCATCATGGATTCACCTTAAAAGTTTTTAAACTTAAAAGTAAGATAACTTTCGTTATGGTTGACCGATTTGAATGAAAATTTCACCGTTGGATTCAGTTTGATGTCTTAGTTTTAAAGTAGTTTATGCATAGGTAGGTTGTTGGAATGGCGCGCGCCCACCATTTAAACATGTGTTTGAATAAGTTTTACGTCAAACTATTGTTCAACAAGTTGTTTAGCAATTGTACAACAATTGTTCAACAAGCTGTTGTTGAACATGTTCAACATGTTGTTGAACATGTTCAACATGTTCAACATGTTCAACAACATGTTCAACATGTTCAACATGTTCAACATGTTCAACAACATGTTCAACAAGTTGAACATGTTCAACATGTTCAACATGTTGTTGCACAAGTTGAACATGTTCAACATGTTCAACTTGTTCAACAACATGCTGTTTAACAAATTGTTCAACAAGTTGTAGTTCAAGCAAAGAAAAAACAAGACATATGTTGAATAGGTTTATTAATACATTTAAATACACTTAAATACACTTAAATACATTTAACTACACTTAAATACACTTAAATACACTTAAATACACTTAAATACATACAGCTTAAATCTTTAACAATATTACAATATTTGTTGATCTACAAAGTCTTTATTATAAAGTTTAGTCAAATAAGTCTATTTTTCTTCATCTGCTTCACTCTGTTCACTGGCATCCATATCACTTTTTTCGTCGCTGCTTTCATCTTCCTCCTCCTCATCTAGAAGCTCTTCAAAGAATGCATCGTTTCTTCTTATAGCCGCCTTTAGTGCCTTTGAATACTCGTAATGTTTTTCATCAACAAAGTAATTGAAGTCTTCTAAAATGGTTTCATAATGTTCGTTTTGTTGTAGACGTTGGGCATATTTGAATAGTCTCATAAACAGTTGTTTAAGTCGACGCTTATAAATGGGTCGAAAGTCATCACTTGCTATGTCACGCGCATCTTCAAGCCCTTGGTCTTCATATTCTGAAACCTTTTCTTGAAATTTGGTATCATATTCATCGTAGACTTCTTGAACCATATCATACCAAACAGAGTCTGTTTCTGACTCACTTTCAGAGTCTGTTTCTGACTCACTTTCAGAGCTGCCGTCATTATCACCCTCAACACAATGTTCCATATGTTTGAACAAAGCTTCTTGACTGTTGTATAACGCACCACATTCTGTACAAGCATGTGCATTCTTTTCAGTCATGTTGACGCTTTGACTTTCCATAGAAGACTCATCTAAAATTTCAGTGATAGGTGGTTTTACAGGGTTTTCCACATCTATCTCCAATTCTTCTTCTTCTGAAGTGTGAGCAATCTTTAAGTGCCTTTTAAGACTTTGTGGCCAATTGTAAGATTTCAAACAAATGTTGCATTTATACATCCTTTCGGTTCAACATGCACTTTTCAAATGATGAAAAAGCCTTTAAACATAGCCTTATATACAACTTGTTGAACAACATGTTGAACATGTTCAACATGTTGTTGAACATGTTGTTGAACATGTTGTTGAACATGTTGTCTATGCCTAGGGGAGTTTAACGTCATGACGTCATTATGACGTCATCATTATGACGTCATTATTACGTCATCATTATGACGTCATAATGACGTCATTGGAACAGGCGCATGCTTTGTCAAAAACTGACTCAGCAGAATTTATTGCTGTTTGATATGGATGAAATGCATGTCTCACTCTTCCTTTTATGCTACTTAGATGTAATCAAAATATGGTGTGTAACTCGTCAAAATCAGCAATTTTTACAAGTTTGGCATTTTTGACGAGTTACACACCATATTTTGATTACATCTAAGTAGCATAAAAGGAAGAGTGAGACATGCATTTCATCCATATCAAACAGCAATAAATTCTGCTGAGTCAGTTTTTGACAAAGCATGCGCCTGTTCCAATGACGTCATTATGACGTCATAATGATGACGTAATAATGACGTCATAATGATGACGTCATAATGACGTCATGACGTTAAACTCCCCTAGGCATAGACAACATGTTCAACAACATGTTCAACAACATGTTCAACAACATGTTGAACATGTTCAACATGTTGTTCAACAAGTTGTATATAAGGCTATGTTTAAAGGCTTTTTCATCATTTGAAAAGTGCATGTTGAACCGAAAGGATGTATAAATGCAACATTTGTTTGAAATCTTACAATTGGCCACAAAGTCTTAAAAGGCACTTAAAGATTGCTCACACTTCAGAAGAAGAAGAATTGGAGATAGATGTGGAAAACCCTGTAAAACCACCTATCACTGAAATTTTAGATGAGTCTTCTATGGAAAGTCAAAGCGTCAACATGACTGAAAAGAATGCACATGCTTGTACAGAATGTGGTGCGTTATACAACAGTCAAGAAGCTTTGTTCAAACATATGGAACATTGTGTTGAGGGTGATAATGACGGCAGCTCTGAAAGTGAGTCAGAAACAGACTCTGAAAGTGAGTCAGAAACAGACTCTGTTTGGTATGATATGGTTCAAGAAGTCTACGATGAATATGATACCAAATTTCAAGAAAAGGTTTCAGAATATGAAGACCAAGGGCTTGAAGATGCGCGTGACATAGCAAGTGATGACTTTCGACCCATTTATAAGCGTCGACTTAAACAACTGTTTATGAGACTATTCAAATATGCCCAACGTCTACAACAAAACGAACATTATGAAACCATTTTAGAAGACTTCAATTACTTTGTTGATGAAAAACATTACGAGTATTCAAAGGCACTAAAGGCGGCTATAAGAAGAAACGATGCATTCTTTGAAGAGCTTCTAGATGAGGAGGAGGAAGATGAAAGCAGCGACGAAAAAAGTGATATGGATGCCAGTGAACAGAGTGAAGCAGATGAAGAAAAATAGACTTATTTGACTAAACTTTATAATAAAGACTTTGTAGATCAACAAATATTGTAATATTGTTAAAGATTTAAGCTGTATGTATTTAAGTGTATTTAAGTGTATTTAAGTGTATTTAAGTGTAGTTAAATGTATTTAAGTGTATTTAAGTGTATTTAAATGTATTAATAAACCTATTCAACATATGTCTTGTTTTTTCTTTGCTTGAACTACAACTTGTTGAACAATTTGTTAAACAGCATGTTGTTGAACAAGTTGAACATGTTGAACATGTTCAACTTGTGCAACAACATGTTGAACATGTTGAACATGTTCAACTTGTTGAACATGTTGTTGAACATGTTGAACATGTTGAACATGTTGAACATGTTGTTGAACATGTTGAACATGTTGAACATGTTCAACAACATGTTGAACATGTTCAACAACAGCTTGTTGAACAATTGTTGTACAATTGCTAAACAACTTGTTGAACAATAGTTTGACGTAAAACTTATTCAAACACATGTTTAAATGGTGGGCGCGCGCCATTCCAACAACCTACCTATGCATAAACTACTTTAAAACTAAGACATCAAACTGAATCCAACGGTGAAATTTTCATTCAAATCGGTCAACCATAACGAAAGTTATCTTACTTTTAAGTTTAAAAACTTTTAAGGTGAATCCATGATGCATACAACCACCGGCGTAAATAGCCTGTGATCACTTAATGTTAAAACTAGATATAAAACTGAATCAAACGGTAAAATTTTCATGCAAATCGCTCAACTACAACAAAAGTTATCTCGTTTTTGCGTAGCTAAGGTAACTAAGGCGCAAACAAGATGTAACTAAGGCGCAACTAAGGCGTAACTAAGGCGTAACTAAGGTAACTAAGGCGTAACTAAGGCGTAACTAAGGCGTAACTAAGGCGTAACTAAGGTAATTAAGGCGTAACTAAGGCGTAACTAAGGCGTAACTAAGGAAATCAAGGCGTAACTAAGGCGTAACTTAGGTAACTAAGGCGTAACCAAGGCGTAACTAAGGTAACTAAGGCGTAACTAAGGAGTAACTAAGGTAACTAAGGCGTAACTAAGGTGTAACCAAGGCGTAACTAAGGCGTAACTAAGGTAACTAAGGCGTAACTAAGGTAACTAAGGCGTAACTAAGGCGTAACTAAGGAGTAACTTAGGTAACTAAGGCGTAACTAAGGTGTAACTACTGTAACCAAGGCGTAACTAAGGCGTAACTAAGGAAATCAAGGCGTAACTAAGGTAACTAAGGCGTAACTAAGGTGTAACCAAGGCGTAACTAAGGTAACTATGGCATAACCAAGGCGTAACTAAGGTAACTAAGGCGTAACTAAGGCGTAACTAAGGTAACTAAGGCGTAACCAAGGCGTTACTAAGGTGTAACTATGACGTCATTATGACACCTCATGTCACAATGATTGACAGTATGACGTCATCAAGTGTGGCAGAACCGGCATCACTTCCAGACAGTATGACGTCACTTCCAGACAGTATGACGTCATCAAGTTTGGCAGAACCATCGTTTTCCCCACGCTCTGAACGAGTGTACTCTAAAAAATTTTTATCGATCGGTTTTTTCCCCACGCTCTGAACGAGTGCACTCTGAAATTTTATCGATCGGTTTCCCCCACGCTCTGAACGAGTGCAGTCTGAAATTTATCGTGCATTATAGCCTTACATGGCATGTTTTCACAATACATTCTTGTTCAGTCCGGAATAGCTCAGTTGTTAGAGCGTGGGACTCCTGGTCGGACCCATGCTCAGAAGGTTGGTGGTTCGAGCCCCGGGTATGGGCAGCCTACCCCTAAACCATAGAGTGTATTATGAATGTGTATTATGAAGGTATGATAGACAGATGGTAGAAGGGACGTCAGTATGACGTCAAAAAGTGGTCTGGAAGTCTCGCTAGGGTTAGGGTCACATGACCGATGATTGACAGGTCACGTGACTAGTGACGTCATGATGATTGACAGCAGGAGTTCATTGGCTTCATGTTGATTGACTCGGCCAAACCACTTTCGCTCCAGACAGCATCATCTCAGTATGACGTCATGATGACGTCACACATGGTCGCGCCTATCCTAACGCTTATCATGACTTCCGGTCCAGACATGATGACGTCACGTCCAGACATCATGATGTCACTTCCGGTCCAGACATGATGACGTCACTTCCGGTCTAGACAGCACTTCCGGTCCAGACATGATGACGTCACGTCCAGACATCATGATGTCACTTCCGGTCCAGACATGATGACGTCACTTCCCGTCCAGACATGATGACGTCACTTCCACTCCAGACAGCACTTCCGGTCTAGACAGCACTTCCGGTCTAGACAGCACTTCCGGTCCAGACGCTATGACGTCATTTCCAGACAGTATGACGTCACAAAGTGCAGTAGAACCCTTATTATCACACTACTTCTGTGGTTGTTTCTTCCGATTTTTAACCATATGTCCTCTGGATACTAAATGGTTTCTTCAGTGTCGTGTATCGCGTGATATTAATAATTACTGTTTTAAGTTTGATTTGTGCAACACTAAATTTTTATCAACAGTTTTTGATTACTTTTTTTAATGTAATTGAATAGTTCCACCACAAATGGGTTTAGATAATTAAGACAGCACTTGAAGCAATATATTAGGTTACAACTCTGGCCAATCTTTAAATTCGATTTTGTATAAACTTTCCAAATGTTTGACCCTTTTTCTAATGTAGCACTTGTTGTCAGAGCTACTCTGTCACAGCCAAATGTTTACAATCACACAGAGCTATAAATTTCGGTATTTTTGTGATCAGCTTGTGGCAACAGACGTTTTCTGCCTGCCCTTTTTCTTTTTATTTAAAAGTATATAGTGGTACCTGTGAACTTTTTGAATGCACTTTAATATTTTAACGAGATTAAACTTTAGGACAATATTTGGCCAAACAATAGATCTAAGTAAGCACCGGTTGTGCGCACCCCATCACGTAAAAAGTACGTCGCCTAACTAAGTGCTTCTCAGCTATGAAAAGTAAGACCAACCCTCAAGCACTTGGCCCGTCTCTTTGTTAAGTAAAATCTGAGGCAATTTGTCACCCAAAGTGTTCCTCGAGTGGTCAGCAGTGCGGAATTGAAACAAATCCTATTTATCAAAAGCGCGATTCTATCTTGATATACGGGTGAAAAATAGCCCTCCACTGGGAACAACCAATGTTGTTACAATACCAATGGGAAAGACCGTTTTGCACAAAAGAACCGCCATCCAAATAGATGGTATCTCAAATGACTTCAAATAAGATAGCTCGCTCTTGCTTCAGGGGACATATACGCCATGATTTACCATGCTATTTCTTTTAGGCAGATTTCTAAAGAGAAACCAAACTTGATCATATGAGACTAGTGTTACAAGATATTAAGACGGACCAGAAGAAAAGAATTGCTCTAATATCCCTTTATCAAACAGGTCTTGAGTCAATTTCGGAGGCAAAACAGTACAAGGAATTACCTTTAAATACACCTTTAGGCAAAACTTTTGTACGTCGCTTCGGTTTGATATTTTAGAAATCGGACACAAGGTCATTTCAAAGATGCTACACGATGAGGGTAAACACAACATAATTCAATTAAAGCAAGCGGACTTTTTTTATAAAATCGGATGACAATCGGCGGATTACGCCTGATTGTACAAAGTAAATCCTTATAGATTATGCATATATTGACTCAAGTTGAACAGTTGTAGATCAGAGTAAACATTATAGCACACAATAGTTTTTTTTGCGAATTATTATTTAATACTGCGTTGACACTTAAAAGGAACATTCAAAAGAACTTTAAACAGCGTGAATTATGAAAGAAAATATTAAGTAGACTACCAGTGGCAGACATGTTGACTGGAACGACACCAGACACCGAAGAAGAAGAAAACACACTATAGTATCAAGCAGGAGGAGGGTGGGGGGTGCGAAGGGGGGGCGAAGGGTGGGGGGCGAAGGGGGGTGGGTGGGTCGGAACCGCAATTTATGAACCTCTGGGGTAGTTCTACTTTTGAGCACTCATTATTTCTTAACGTAATGTTGAGTTTTCCCTAAAAAAATTTAATTGTGCAGCAGAATCTGAACTGGACTACATCGCTCTTTCTGTATGTGTTATTAGTGTATAGAAGTGGCACTCTGCTCTGTACTTAGTTTATATATAGTTTATATATATATATATATATATATATATATATATATATATATATATATATATATATATATATATATATATATATATATATATATATATATATATATATATAGTCATCCCAATATGAAACACAAACGTTTTTCTGAAATTCTTGTCTTTAATTGTTCAAAAATACTTTATGTCAAACGTTCCAAATACTCCGAAAACAAGAGAAGACTACCGCAGAAATAGAAGCATTTTTTCTACATTCCGTCTGTGTTATCATAAAAAACTTAGGAAATGACCACCAATCCCTGACCTGCCCGATACACCGGACTGTATGTACTATCTGGCAACAGCTCAAAAATAAGCTGCTGGAGGGATACAACAAGCTGCGTATTACTAAAAAATACACCTTTAGCCAAGCTATCCATAAATGAGAGTTCCATCAAAGCTTTAAAATGTGGTATCATCAGCAAATGACTGTCCAGAGGCTATCCATAAAATACGGACACAAGGTGGTAGGGAGGCTGGTGGTTTAAGGCTAAACAGGGGTATTATTGCATAGTGCAGCCAAATTATGACGTCACACAGGCACGAGGCGGGGGAGGGGAGAGGAGGGGAGTAAAAATTCCGACCTTCAGAGCATATTCTACATTTGAAATCCTTCATTTATTTTAGGGTTTGCATTTTGACATACCGGAACTAGACAGTACATAATTAAACTCACATGAGGCTTCACCAACACGCGGTTTTCCCTAAAAGATAATACAGCAACCTTTGTGTTTACATCTAGTTAAAATATCACGCGTACGCACTGCGACCGCCAAAGCTGCTGCCAAGATCTTCGTCACACTACAGTTGCATAAATATTTGAAAAAGCTTACCTATTCTAAAATCCTGTAGTTTGTTATAGCCAAGAGGGCATAATTCCAATGCATATCCTTATTTTCAAAGCCATTTATTGATTACTGATCACTGTGAAGTTTTGCTCTAATGTGTGTGCCTACGTTTTAAATTTGCCACATAAGTAAAGAACCTAAATGAAAAGACAGTGAAAATAATTACCGGAGTCACGTGGCAATGTTTTCAAGCGTTTTCATTGGCCGCTTCTTTTTACCTTCAATGCCACTCTCCATAATTGGTCACAATTTCATCGCAGTTTCACCTATGGTAAATTCAATTACAAAGCAGAAGGCTTCTGGTGATTTGAGTATGTGTTTTTTTTTGTTTGCTTGTAAATATTTCATCATCTTTTTTTTTTTTATGTGAGTCAGCACATAACATGATAATTAGTACAGTGCCGCTCACTCTCAGTAATAAGCATATGCAATCGTGCATTACAGACGTAACATATGAAACATGGGATGTCATTGCGTGCACGAAGCATAGAACATGAGAAGCGACTCCACACCAGTAACACGTGCTGTGGATGTTTATAGTCATGCGCGGATTCAGGATTTTGTTAAGGGGTTTGCAGGGTGCCTCAGCTTATTGTAATATTAATTTATGCATTATTATTATAGTGTTTTTTTTTTTTTTTGGAAAGGGTGTTGACATAGTTATCTACGTTTATAGACAATGCCTAGATTTATGGGCAATGGTTTCGTTATGCAAAACTACCTGTATCCGCCAATGTTGCAGATTTGGGTCCCAGTGTAATAGAACGTATTCCTCATCTCATTTCGACAGCTCTCTCCTCGCATGGGATGAGTTCTCATTTTTCATTCATTTTTTTACACAGGTGCAGTAAATCATGCATTACAGAAAAAAAAACCCTCTCATTTCGCGAGCAGCCTCGCAAAGGTCAAAGTGTTTGCAGGTGCGAATTCGATAATATTCAGTTATCCGTTTTCCAGCGGCTCGAAGCACCTGCTCTTATGTTTCAAAAAAAAAAAAAAAAAAAGAAAAGAAAAGAAAAAAACACCCTTATTCAATGAACACCATATATAGTGAAGAGTCATATTTAATAAACACTCTGTAATATGGGCATTTATTATGCCGTCAAGATGTCTGGGTCTGCTGTGATACACTCAACCTATAAGCGAATCATAACAGGAGTCGGAGTATGACAGGATCTGGAGGGACAGCTGTTCGCAAGGAATATCGTGTGACAACGTATCCTCGTCATTGTTTTACGAGGGTGGTGAGGGAGATTAATTTGACAGAAGGGAAGATACCCAACGACAGTGCTTCGATGATACAACGATACTACTCACCATGACCAAAACATTGGGTCCAGCTGATTATTGACCATTTTAGGAACGGCAGTCTTTTTGAGCTATTTGAATTATTCATTGTGAAGTGCCGTAATTTTGGCATTAGAGAATCGCCTCTTGATGTTTTTTGTCATCTCATAGAAGAAAAGATAAAGCTCATTGTGTCATTTGAAGGTTTTGTTTGCCGTAAAAGTGGCCCTGTCTCAACTTGAAGTTCTTCCAAATATGCTCTAAATTGACCATTGAGTAAGTTTGCATTGCTAACCTGTGTGCTCGTCAAACAGTGAAAATTGTACTAACACAACACCAAAGAAGAACTGGAATGTAAAGGATTAAAGGGTGTGCAGCAAGTAAACAAAAACTAACTTCCATTCTAATTAGTGTTCATTAGTTTAAGTACGCATATAAAGAACACTGTTTATTTGAAACAAGCAGAATGCTACATAAAAGGTTTAAATCATATGTATTCAACCCTTTTCTGTAAAAATTTATGGTCACTACTAATTAGGTGGTGTGTATAAAAACTGTAACTTACTCCTCCTCCCCCCCAACCTTACTCCTCCCCCACCCCGGCGGTATCCAGCCAACCAAACATAGTTGAAATGATTCTTCGCAACACATTACTTTTGGAAAGTCGCAGAAAAGAACATTTAAATAAATAAAAATGCTGGGCATGAACTCACCCCACCCCCAAATATGCACATTCAATGCACACAGGGAAGGCCCCCCCCGGGCCAGACCCCCCCGGACCAGACCCCCCCCCCTTTTTTGGTAGGAACAGACCCCCCCAGGAACAGACCCCCCCCATTTACATATATATATATATATAAATATATATATATAAATATATATATATATATATTATGTCCTGAGATATATTTTTTTAAATGTTTTTTTTATTTCATATATATATTTTTCTGTATTTTACAATTTTCACTTATTATTTATTAGTAATGCAACACCTTTTAATCACGATGAAAACATGTGCCAATGTCCTTTCATCATAATGAAAGGGATGAAAGGATGTATTGATGTTGTTTCATTGCAATTGCAATTTGATAAAACTATTAGCAATAGCACAATTAATGACTGTGAGATCACACAAATAACACAATTACAGAACTCAAATGCAATCAAAACCTCTCTGTCAAAACAATTAACGGAGATTCAATCTGCAGATTAGCGAAACACCCACATCCCGACCCAAGAGCCGGAGATGTATTCAATAGAAAGTGAAGTGATTCTGGATATCTGCTCGCTGCTCTGTTATCCCCAAAATAATTTGATTTTTTAAAATTTAATTTCACAGAGATACTGAAACATTATTATAATAATAAAAAATGGGGGGGGGGGGGGGGTCTGTTCCTACCACTGCAAAAAAGGGGGGGTCTGCTCCGGGGGGTCCGTTCCGGGGGGGGGTCTGTTCCGTTTACCTATCTTCCCGCATAGGAAATTTTCCCATTTTTAGTGTTTCAGACTGGTGAAAAAAGACCGGTGTAACAGTATATCTTGCCCCCTGTACAACCTCCCCTGCCCGGGGGGAAGCTACACTAGGCTATCTTCCCCCGCACCCCCCCCCCCCCACCTGGTACTTTTGCCCCGCTATTGGTATCACTTCCTAAAAGGAAGATGAAGTTGAGCATACAAGAAAGCGCTTCTTGGATAATGTGGATGTTATTTATGATAATCTTAGCGATCAGGAGTATCCATCTGGGCTCTCTAGAATGCTGGAAAGGATATTAAGAGACAAAGAAAGAACTTTCTGATCAAGGATACCTTTTTATATTTTGTTTGAATTATGTTGAATTTAGTCAATAAAATATAGTTCAAAATAGTTTTATACTGTTTAATTTAGTCAATTTATTCTCATGAACAAACAGTATCAAACATATTTACACGCCATAAATTGGAGAGGAGGGGGCTAAATATACTGGAGGGGGGAAGATAGCCTAATGTAGCTTCCCCCCGGGGGAAAGCTGTACAGGGGGGGGGGGTAAAATAGCCTGTTACACCGGTATATACCGAAATGATGCCATTTCGACCAAGTGTCATTTGCATCAGAATCTTTCAGACCAAAATGTCGTCGGTCTTAATGTCTTCGGACTATATGTCGACGGACGAAATGCTGAGATACCACAGTAGAACTACCATACCAAACGACAGGGTTCAATAAATCGAAATTTCTCATGAGGAGTAATATTTAATACTTCTTTTGGTCATATGCATACATAGTTTTAACATGTACTTTGTTGCATACCACGTCATTTCAAACCCTGACAACAACAACAAACAAACAACAAGCAAACAAAACAAAGAACACACAAACACAAAAACAGCAGCATCTCTACCTAAATAGGGGGGGGGGGGGGCACTCACGCATCATCTGGTTGCCATACGTGTCCATGACTTTTTAAAACAACTCCTAAAGGCTGGCTCATAGTAACACATGCGATATCAAGTGGCCCCCGGGATCTCTACCGTTACTACAACGCGGTACTGAAAAATGGCAACGGAAAATATGGCAACGGAAATAATGGCAACGGAAAAATGGCAACTGGAAATAATGGCACCGGAAAAAATCGAAAGTGATAAGTGGAAAAATGCCCCAAATTGAGGCCTAAATAAAAGAAGAAAAATTCTCGCTTGTACTCATGAGTTAAATGGACGGCATTGCTTCAAAGAAACTAACCCACGTAAACACTAAGAATCGAAGAAATTACCACTCATTGTCATGAAGCCACACAGTGCCACCGAAAGGGAACCGTTAGACTCAAAGCTTAATCCTTGTACGTCCAAAGGCTCTAATCCCCACGATGCCGAAATACCACCAGAAACTTTTCAATTTATATCAGAAAAAATAGAAAGTAATTATAAGCAAGAAATATAGTTCCGAAGATTTTCCTGTAAGCACGCTCAGTCTGAGCTACAGGTATACCTTATGGAGTTGCGCGTTTCTAAGACAGAAGGGATCAAATCGGTGGAAGAATTTTTTCAAGGCGTTCGACATAACATCCGTTTGAAACCTAAATTAATAAGAGATTGAGGAACTTCCTGTGTAGGGTATTTTTTTTTATTTGCCATTTTTTCCTACAACCATAACAACATCAAGTTCGGATGAGTTTTATTCGGATATAAATTAATATTTCTTAATAGTATCATCTTCTTATCTTTTTAAAACCTTGAGACCAATAAAAGCTTTCTGCCAGCGCTTTTTGCACGAACGGAACCAAATGGATCCGAAAAAGTTTATGAAATGATTTGTGTCCACACTAGGCAGGAATGGAAAAATTGAGAAAACAAAGAGTAGAATTTCCCAGCTGGCATGACAAGCTTTT
Source organism: Protula sp. h YS-2021 (assembly GCA_949752745.1). NCBI lineage: Eukaryota > Metazoa > Annelida > Polychaeta > Sabellida > Serpulidae > Protula > Protula sp. h YS-2021. The sequence continues at coordinate 35,447,123 of OX457025.1, forward strand.
AAAATTAAGGAAGCACCCGAGAAATTTTTCACACAGGTCACAAGTCTAATAAGTATCAGAGACCAGTTAGGCCAGTCTTATTGGTAAACATGCAAAATAAAAAAAAAAGAAACTGTAATCCATATTTGGTGTGGACACTTATTCTTAGATGCAATCTAGTTAAATTTCAAATGCCTAGACATGGAAGTGAACCGGCCATTGTAGTTTGAGAGGATGCGACTCAGAACGCAAAGAACGAAAAAAATCCTAATCAACGTGACCATTCATGTTAAGGTATCGTAGCCATTGTACTCAGATGCAAAGATACAGTGGCCATTCTTTTTCTTTTGTAAACTACAAAATCAAAAGGAAAATATAATCAGTATTTGCTATGGGCACTTGCGCTGAGGTGCACTGATCACTACATTTGATATTTATACATGGTGATGATGTAGGAGTACATGGTAATGATGTTGAGATGCACAAACCATTCTAGTTCATTATCTCGATGCATACTGCCCATCCTTGCAAAATGGAAAGTTTTTAATGTGAGTACATATCGTTCTGTGAACCCGCCACTGTAGTGTGAAAGTATACTGGCCATCCTAATTTTGGGCATGTAACTAACATACAAATCCTAAACCATGAACCCTAGTCAGCATGGAGATTGACAGTACAGTGCTCTAACCAATCTCTTAGCATTTATTACGACCTAAATATTTTTTATGCATATTATTTAAGCATATAATGAAAATGTAAACATAGTAGAAGCGTGAAGCAGTACTTAATGTGCGTACTGATGTATGGGTGTCCTAGACAATCTGGTAGGCGTCCATAAAGACCTTTGTAAAAGGGTGCAGTATTCATTCTAGTTTGATATATTCAAAATCAGAAAGAATGTATGCCATATTTTGTGTGTTCCATTGATTATAAGGTGCCTTGACACTTATAGCTATCGTTATTACGACACTCAAAGTACACCGCCTGTTGAGTTTGTGAACATAAAAACTGAAAAAAGAAAAGCGTGTTCTACATCTGGGATAGACACATGTGTAAAGTGCACTCGCCCCTCTAGGTAGTGTTTATTTTGTCTATGATGTGAATTTCACAGACCACTCTAGCTTTTATAAATTAAAACTCAAAAATACAGTAACACGTCCTATTTAGTTCGGAAATCGATGCAAAGATGCCTTAGCAATTCGACTGGGCCAAAACTAACCAAAATACAAACTAAGGGGATCATAAATATGAAGGTGGATTAACCATTCAAGTCGAAACTTACTCTCACTTACTCTGTTTTTAAAATTGAACAACATTCAACATTCAAATTCAAATTCAAAGAACAGAAAATGTTAAACATATTTATTTCCTAGGGTACTTGGCATTTTTAGAAAATTTTGAAAGGCAACTTTTGCTTAAAATCTGAGCGCTAACTAAAAACTTATAGAGCATAAATCGTAATGTGCCGTAGGAATGAACAGAACAGCCATCTGTGAGCCTGTAGCACGAGGGATGAGGGCCATACTCATGCCTGATTGTTCATTGGCAACACTGCACCCAGGGTCAGTGTCAAAGCCTCCGCACATACACTGTACAAAAAATCTATACAAAAAGCATCTTCTCGGGGAAGATATACTGGAGCATGATACGTTTTTTTGTAGGGGGTTGGGGCTGTCGGGGAGGGAGGGGGGCTCAGTTATCAAAACGGTTTTCTCAGGATGAATGTACAGCTCAGTAGATTCCATAACTCCATTATTTTTACACAGTTGAAGTGTTCCTTCTACATAGTTACAGAGGGTAAGCTTAACAGAAAACTAATGTCGGAGTCGTAAATTCTCACTTGGAATAGATTTTTAAGAAATAGTATCTAAATATTAGTATAAATAGATATTTTGCTTGGTATGATAGGCTAGCAAATCTCCCCTCCCAAGCTACAGAGAAAAATCTCTCAGCGCTTCAAAGTGGCAACACAATTTGTTCAAGCTGCCCCACATTCCTCTAAAATAAAAGAAAAAAAACACAAAACAAATTGTATATATTTTGGAAGGGGGCTCTGGATAATAGATTTCCAAGCACTCCTCCCCTCCCACCACTACCCTAACTCGCGCGCCCCCCTCCACCTCACCAGGGAGCTGTGCGACAAGGAACATAACTTTAACAACAGGCATATAACAGAACCAGTGCTTGTAGCGTGTTTCGTATGCGGCATCTGTGAATAAAGCACCGAATTGCGAACGTATACAGTAATGACTTTGTGATGGGTGCGACTAGGTTAAAAACAGTTTAAAAGTTTTAATGGAGATGTTTTATTTGAAGACTACGAAACATTTTACCTTCCGTAGTGCCCGGTGATTCCCTGTCTGGTCACTTAGAAATACAGACATTCTATGAAATATGTTAAGACCAAATGCATCATGTTAAAACCTGGCACAAAGATGGGTCGAAAAATGCAAAGAAAACTGATTTCTGGAAATGTGGCTGGCAGAAAAATTCTGAAAAAGAAATGGAGGCATAATTTTTGTTACCGAAAATAATTAGAATTATTTATAACAGGAAAGACATTATCGTTTATGAGAAAAGAGGGTTTCATTATGTTCAAAGTTTATGGTTTTGAGTTTAGTGAATACTCTTTACTTTGAACGTCTTGATTTCACTTTCTCTAATCCCTCTTTAGTGAACAGCTCTGTAAAATGAATATATTGGGAGGTATAAAAGGTGTTGATTATAGAGCAATTCCGATAAAGCTTCCATCTAAATATGAAACCATACATCATCTATACACATGATATAACCTTATTACTTTAATGAAAAATACCGACCAAAAGTTTTCGAGAAACTCAGAATTATAATGTGAAATATAATGCAAAAACACGAACGGACAACACGAACGGACATATTTTTGTAAAAAATTGGTACATACCAATAAAATTTGATATTTTAATGTCTTTGAAATATTTAATTTGTTAAATTTTAAAATTACCTGTATGTTCTACCATTTTAACAAATATATTAAAAAGTGTGAAAAGTGGAAACCCTCTACAAACGATTAGTATACCTGAGCTGACTATGGGTTAAAAACTTGCATGAAATTATTGGCTCAGTTCCGTTTCGATCCGGCCACTGTGAAATGGATTAAAGCTGGTATTGAGATATTACTTAACCAGAATCAAAATAATGCCCAGTTGCATCAGCAGCAAAATTAGAAACTGAAAAAGCTTCAGCTATGTTCCGCCACTGAAACCTTCTTTAGTATAGATTTCATTTTAAAAATCATAGTGCGTTCAGTACTTACATAAATAAGTACAACTGATTTAAATAGGTTTAGGATGCAAATAATGTTTTATTTAATCTAGAAATCTAGGCTTAGCCAAATAACAATATTGTGATGTTTTATCCCAAATGTAATTTAAGTTTTCTGGTTTATTCAATGATCATTGCTCAACAACCATTGACTGATAGTACGTTACATCACAGGGAATCAACGAATGACATTAATTCCGCGAATATAAAAAGTAAACCAAATAAAATCATATATGAATAAATAAATACTTCTGTGCAATTATATTCTCCAAACACACCAACTGATCTCATGCTGTAGCGGATAGTGTGACAGACCAGTACACCCAAGGCTTTGGGTTCAAATCGCAGTCTCTCCCCTTAATATAACCGCGATTATAAAATTTTATGAGATATACTATTTAAGATATGATTCGAATCACTTTATAAAATAATGGCTTTAATTCTATAGGTCTGTGGCTATTATTTATTAATAAACACTTGAACTCTTGGTTATGTGCCATTTCTGACCGTTATCAGAAGCATGGGGATTAAGCACAAAAGTATATTAAACCTTGTTGTCCAAATAGACAGAGTGATAGACTACTTGAGCCTCTTCTTGAGGCAAATATAATTGTCCTGTTCTACATGATTCGCATGCTTGCCGACCAAATATTTCTTGATGATACAAGAGGGATGAACTCGAAAATTGGCAAATTAGTACAATCAATGCATCAACAGATTATTGGCAATGGTGTTTAGTTTGCAAGACAACCGTTTTCAAATTAGAAATTTAATCCGTATCTATCGTTAGGCCAATATATTTGAAGTGTTTTTCTTCCTTAACAGAATTTTGCCAATAGAAATTGCGAGAGTAAAAATTCTGGTGAACTTTAGTCGCAGTTCAACACACTATAGTATCAAGCAGGAGGAGGGTGGGGGGTGCGAAGGGGGGGCGAAGGGGGGGGGGGCGAAGGGGGGTGGGTGGGTCGGAACCGCAATTTATGAACCTCTGGGGTAGTTCTACTTTTGAGCACTCATTATTTCTTAACGTAATGTTGAGTTTTCCCTAAAAAAATTTAATTGTGCAGCAGAATCTGAACTGGACTACATCGCTCTTTCTGTATGTGTTATTAGTGTATAGAAGTGGCACTCTGCTCTGTACTTAGTTTATATATAGTTTATATATATATATATATATATATATATATATATATATATATATATATATATATATATATATATATATATATATATATATATATATATATATATATATATATATATAGTCATCCCAATATGAAACACAAACGTTTTTCTGAAATTCTTGTCTTTAATTGTTCAAAAATACTTTATGTCAAACGTTCCAAATACTCCGAAAACAAGAGAAGACTACCGCAGAAATAGAAGCATTTTTTCTACATTCCGTCTGTGTTATCATAAAAAACTTAGGAAATGACCACCAATCCCTGACCTGCCCGATACACCGGACTGTATGTACTATCTGGCAACAGCTCAAAAATAAGCTGCTGGAGGGATACAACAAGCTGCGTATTACTAAAAAATACACCTTTAGCCAAGCTATCCATAAATGAGAGTTCCATCAAAGCTTTAAAATGTGGTATCATCAGCAAATGACTGTCCAGAGGCTATCCATAAAATACGGACACAAGGTGGTAGGGAGGCTGGTGGTTTAAGGCTAAACAGGGGTATTATTGCATAGTGCAGCCAAATTATGACGTCACACAGGCACGAGGCGGGGGAGGGGAGAGGAGGGGAGTAAAAATTCCGACCTTCAGAGCATATTCTACATTTGAAATCCTTCATTTATTTTAGGGTTTGCATTTTGACATACCGGAACTAGACAGTACATAATTAAACTCACATGAGGCTTCACCAACACGCGGTTTTCCCTAAAAGATAATACAGCAACCTTTGTGTTTACATCTAGTTAAAATATCACGCGTACGCACTGCGACCGCCAAAGCTGCTGCCAAGATCTTCGTCACACTACAGTTGCATAAATATTTGAAAAAGCTTACCTATTCTAAAATCCTGTAGTTTGTTATAGCCAAGAGGGCATAATTCCAATGCATATCCTTATTTTCAAAGCCATTTATTGATTACTGATCACTGTGAAGTTTTGCTCTAATGTGTGTGCCTACGTTTTAAATTTGCCACATAAGTAAAGAACCTAAATGAAAAGACAGTGAAAATAATTACCGGAGTCACGTGGCAATGTTTTCAAGCGTTTTCATTGGCCGCTTCTTTTTACCTTCAATGCCACTCTCCATAATTGGTCACAATTTCATCGCAGTTTCACCTATGGTAAATTCAATTACAAAGCAGAAGGCTTCTGGTGATTTGAGTATGTGTTTTTTTTTGTTTGCTTGTAAATATTTCATCATCTTTTTTTTTTTTATGTGAGTCAGCACATAACATGATAATTAGTACAGTGCCGCTCACTCTCAGTAATAAGCATATGCAATCGTGCATTACAGACGTAACATATGAAACATGGGATGTCATTGCGTGCACGAAGCATAGAACATGAGAAGCGACTCCACACCAGTAACACGTGCTGTGGATGTTTATAGTCATGCGCGGATTCAGGATTTTGTTAAGGGGTTTGCAGGGTGCCTCAGCTTATTGTAATATTAATTTATGCATTATTATTATAGTGTTTTTTTTTTTTTTTGGAAAGGGTGTTGACATAGTTATCTACGTTTATAGACAATGCCTAGATTTATGGGCAATGGTTTCGTTATGCAAAACTACCTGTATCCGCCAATGTTGCAGATTTGGGTCCCAGTGTAATAGAACGTATTCCTCATCTCATTTCGACAGCTCTCTCCTCGCATGGGATGAGTTCTCATTTTTCATTCATTTTTTTACACAGGTGCAGTAAATCATGCATTACAGAAAAAAAAACCCTCTCATTTCGCGAGCAGCCTCGCAAAGGTCAAAGTGTTTGCAGGTGCGAATTCGATAATATTCAGTTATCCGTTTTCCAGCGGCTCGAAGCACCTGCTCTTATGTTTCAAAAAAAAAAAAAAAAAAAGAAAAGAAAAGAAAAAAACACCCTTATTCAATGAACACCATATATAGTGAAGAGTCATATTTAATAAACACTCTGTAATATGGGCATTTATTATGCCGTCAAGATGTCTGGGTCTGCTGTGATACACTCAACCTATAAGCGAATCATAACAGGAGTCGGAGTATGACAGGATCTGGAGGGACAGCTGTTCGCAAGGAATATCGTGTGACAACGTATCCTCGTCATTGTTTTACGAGGGTGGTGAGGGAGATTAATTTGACAGAAGGGAAGATACCCAACGACAGTGCTTCGATGATACAACGATACTACTCACCATGACCAAAACATTGGGTCCAGCTGATTATTGACCATTTTAGGAACGGCAGTCTTTTTGAGCTATTTGAATTATTCATTGTGAAGTGCCGTAATTTTGGCATTAGAGAATCGCCTCTTGATGTTTTTTGTCATCTCATAGAAGAAAAGATAAAGCTCATTGTGTCATTTGAAGGTTTTGTTTGCCGTAAAAGTGGCCCTGTCTCAACTTGAAGTTCTTCCAAATATGCTCTAAATTGACCATTGAGTAAGTTTGCATTGCTAACCTGTGTGCTCGTCAAACAGTGAAAATTGTACTAACACAACACCAAAGAAGAACTGGAATGTAAAGGATTAAAGGGTGTGCAGCAAGTAAACAAAAACTAACTTCCATTCTAATTAGTGTTCATTAGTTTAAGTACGCATATAAAGAACACTGTTTATTTGAAACAAGCAGAATGCTACATAAAAGGTTTAAATCATATGTATTCAACCCTTTTCTGTAAAAATTTATGGTCACTACTAATTAGGTGGTGTGTATAAAAACTGTAACTTACTCCTCCTCCCCCCCAACCTTACTCCTCCCCCACCCCGGCGGTATCCAGCCAACCAAACATAGTTGAAATGATTCTTCGCAACACATTACTTTTGGAAAGTCGCAGAAAAGAACATTTAAATAAATAAAAATGCTGGGCATGAACTCACCCCACCCCCAAATATGCACATTCAATGCACACAGGGAAGGCCCCCCCCGGGCCAGACCCCCCCGGACCAGACCCCCCCCCTTTTTTGGTAGGAACAGACCCCCCCAGGAACAGACCCCCCCATTTACATATATATATATATATAAATATATATATATAAATATATATATATATATATTATGTCCTGAGATATATTTTTTTAAATGTTTTTTTTATTTCATATATATATTTTTCTGTATTTTACAATTTTCACTTATTATTTATTAGTAATGCAACACCTTTTAATCACGATGAAAACATGTGCCAATGTCCTTTCATCATAATGAAAGGGATGAAAGGATGTATTGATGTTGTTTCATTGCAATTGCAATTTGATAAAACTATTAGCAATAGCACAATTAATGACTGTGAGATCACACAAATAACACAATTACAGAACTCAAATGCAATCAAAACCTCTCTGTCAAAACAATTAACGGAGATTCAATCTGCAGATTAGCGAAACACCCACATCCCGACCCAAGAGCCGGAGATGTATTCAATAGAAAGTGAAGTGATTCTGGATATCTGCTCGCTGCTCTGTTATCCCCAAAATAATTTGATTTTTTAAAATTTAATTTCACAGAGATACTGAAACATTATTATAATAATAAAAAATGGGGGGGGGGGGGGTCTGTTCCTACCACTGCAAAAAAGGGGGGGTCTGCTCCGGGGGGTCCGTTCCGGGGGGGGGTCTGTTCCGTTTACCTATCTTCCCGCATAGGAAATTTTCCCATTTTTAGTGTTTCAGACTGGTGAAAAAAGACCGGTGTAACAGTATATCTTGCCCCCTGTACAACCTCCCCTGCCCGGGGGGAAGCTACACTAGGCTATCTTCCCCCGCACCCCCCCCCCCACCTGGTACTTTTGCCCCGCTATTGGTATCACTTCCTAAAAGGAAGATGAAGTTGAGCATACAAGAAAGCGCTTCTTGGATAATGTGGATGTTATTTATGATAATCTTAGCGATCAGGAGTATCCATCTGGGCTCTCTAGAATGCTGGAAAGGATATTAAGAGACAAAGAAAGAACTTTCTGATCAAGGATACCTTTTTATATTTTGTTTGAATTATGTTGAATTTAGTCAATAAAATATAGTTCAAAATAGTTTTATACTGTTTAATTTAGTCAATTTATTCTCATGAACAAACAGTATCAAACATATTTACACGCCATAAATTGGAGAGGAGGGGGCTAAATATACTGGAGGGGGGAAGATAGCCTAATGTAGCTTCCCCCCGGGGGAAAGCTGTACAGGGGGGGGGGGGGTAAAATAGCCTGTTACACCGGTATATACCGAAATGATGCCATTTCGACCAAGTGTCATTTGCATCAGAATCTTTCAGACCAAAATGTCGTCGGTCTTAATGTCTTCGGACTATATGTCGACGGACGAAATGCTGAGATACCACAGTAGAACTACCATACCAAACGACAGGGTTCAATAAATCGAAATTTCTCATGAGGAGTAATATTTAATACTTCTTTTGGTCATATGCATACATAGTTTTAACATGTACTTTGTTGCATACCACGTCATTTCAAACCCTGACAACAACAACAAACAAACAACAAGCAAACAAAACAAAGAACACACAAACACAAAAACAGCAGCATCTCTACCTAAATAGGGGGGGGGGGGCACTCACGCATCATCTGGTTGCCATACGTGTCCATGACTTTTTAAAACAACTCCTAAAGGCTGGCTCATAGTAACACATGCGATATCAAGTGGCCCCCGGGATCTCTACCGTTACTACAACGCGGTACTGAAAAATGGCAACGGAAAATATGGCAACGGAAATAATGGCAACGGAAAAATGGCAACTGGAAATAATGGCACCGGAAAAAATCGAAAGTGATAAGTGGAAAAATGCCCCAAATTGAGGCCTAAATAAAAGAAGAAAAATTCTCGCTTGTACTCATGAGTTAAATGGACGGCATTGCTTCAAAGAAACTAACCCACGTAAACACTAAGAATCGAAGAAATTACCACTCATTGTCATGAAGCCACACAGTGCCACCGAAAGGGAACCGTTAGACTCAAAGCTTAATCCTTGTACGTCCAAAGGCTCTAATCCCCACGATGCCGAAATACCACCAGAAACTTTTCAATTTATATCAGAAAAAATAGAAAGTAATTATAAGCAAGAAATATAGTTCCGAAGATTTTCCTGTAAGCACGCTCAGTCTGAGCTACAGGTATACCTTATGGAGTTGCGCGTTTCTAAGACAGAAGGGATCAAATCGGTGGAAGAATTTTTTCAAGGCGTTCGACATAACATCCGTTTGAAACCTAAATTAATAAGAGATTGAGGAACTTCCTGTGTAGGGTATTTTTTTTTATTTGCCATTTTTTCCTACAACCATAACAACATCAAGTTCGGATGAGTTTTATTCGGATATAAATTAATATTTCTTAATAGTATCATCTTCTTATCTTTTTAAAACCTTGAGACCAATAAAAGCTTTCTGCCAGCGCTTTTTGCACGAACGGAACCAAATGGATCCGAAAAAGTTTATGAAATGATTTGTGTCCACACTAGGCAGGAATGGAAAAATTGAGAAAACAAAGAGTAGAATTTCCCAGCTGGCATGACAAGCTTTTAAAATTAAGGAAGCACCCGAGAAATTTTTCACACAGGTCACAAGTCTAATAAGTATCAGAGACCAGTTAGGCCAGTCTTATTGGTAAACATGCAAAATAAAAAAAAAAGAAACTGTAATCCATATTTGGTGTGGACACTTATTCTTAGATGCAATCTAGTTAAATTTCAAATGCCTAGACATGGAAGTGAACCGGCCATTGTAGTTTGAGAGGATGCGACTCAGAACGCAAAGAACGAAAAAAATCCTAATCAACGTGACCATTCATGTTAAGGTATCGTAGCCATTGTACTCAGATGCAAAGATACAGTGGCCATTCTTTTTCTTTTGTAAACTACAAAATCAAAAGGAAAATATAATCAGTATTTGCTATGGGCACTTGCGCTGAGGTGCACTGATCACTACATTTGATATTTATACATGGTGATGATGTAGGAGTACATGGTAATGATGTTGAGATGCACAAACCATTCTAGTTCATTATCTCGATGCATACTGCCCATCCTTGCAAAATGGAAAGTTTTTAATGTGAGTACATATCGTTCTGTGAACCCGCCACTGTAGTGTGAAAGTATACTGGCCATCCTAATTTTGGGCATGTAACTAACATACAAATCCTAAACCATGAACCCTAGTCAGCATGGAGATTGACAGTACAGTGCTCTAACCAATCTCTTAGCATTTATTACGACCTAAATATTTTTTATGCATATTATTTAAGCATATAATGAAAATGTAAACATAGTAGAAGCGTGAAGCAGTACTTAATGTGCGTACTGATGTATGGGTGTCCTAGACAATCTGGTAGGCGTCCATAAAGACCTTTGTAAAAGGGTGCAGTATTCATTCTAGTTTGATATATTCAAAATCAGAAAGAATGTATGCCATATTTTGTGTGTTCCATTGATTATAAGGTGCCTTGACACTTATAGCTATCGTTATTACGACACTCAAAGTACACCGCCTGTTGAGTTTGTGAACATAAAAACTGAAAAAAGAAAAGCGTGTTCTACATCTGGGATAGACACATGTGTAAAGTGCACTCGCCCCTCTAGGTAGTGTTTATTTTGTCTATGATGTGAATTTCACAGACCACTCTAGCTTTTATAAATTAAAACTCAAAAATACAGTAACACGTCCTATTTAGTTCGGAAATCGATGCAAAGATGCCTTAGCAATTCGACTGGGCCAAAACTAACCAAAATACAAACTAAGGGGATCATAAATATGAAGGTGGATTAACCATTCAAGTCGAAACTTACTCTCACTTACTCTGTTTTTAAAATTGAACAACATTCAACATTCAAATTCAAATTCAAAGAACAGAAAATGTTAAACATATTTATTTCCTAGGGTACTTGGCATTTTTAGAAAATTTTGAAAGGCAACTTTTGCTTAAAATCTGAGCGCTAACTAAAAACTTATAGAGCATAAATCGTAATGTGCCGTAGGAATGAACAGAACAGCCATCTGTGAGCCTGTAGCACGAGGGATGAGGGCCATACTCATGCCTGATTGTTCATTGGCAACACTGCACCCAGGGTCAGTGTCAAAGCCTCCGCACATACACTGTACAAAAAATCTATACAAAAAGCATCTTCTCGGGGAAGATATACTGGAGCATGATACGTTTTTTTGTAGGGGGTTGGGGCTGTCGGGGAGGGAGGGGGGCTCAGTTATCAAAACGGTTTTCTCAGGATGAATGTACAGCTCAGTAGATTCCATAACTCCATTATTTTTACACAGTTGAAGTGTTCCTTCTACATAGTTACAGAGGGTAAGCTTAACAGAAAACTAATGTCGGAGTCGTAAATTCTCACTTGGAATAGATTTTTAAGAAATAGTATCTAAATATTAGTATAAATAGATATTTTGCTTGGTATGATAGGCTAGCAAATCTCCCCTCCCAAGCTACAGAGAAAAATCTCTCAGCGCTTCAAAGTGGCAACACAATTTGTTCAAGCTGCCCCACATTCCTCTAAAATAAAAGAAAAAAAACACAAAACAAATTGTATATATTTTGGAAGGGGGCTCTGGATAATAGATTTCCAAGCACTCCTCCCCTCCCACCACTACCCTAACTCGCGCGCCCCCCTCCACCTCACCAGGGAGCTGTGCGACAAGGAACATAACTTTAACAACAGGCATATAACAGAACCAGTGCTTGTAGCGTGTTTCGTATGCGGCATCTGTGAATAAAGCACCGAATTGCGAACGTATACAGTAATGACTTTGTGATGGGTGCGACTAGGTTAAAAACAGTTTAAAAGTTTTAATGGAGATGTTTTATTTGAAGACTACGAAACATTTTACCTTCCGTAGTGCCCGGTGATTCCCTGTCTGGTCACTTAGAAATACAGACATTCTATGAAATATGTTAAGACCAAATGCATCATGTTAAAATCTGGCACAAAGATGGGTCGAAAAATGCAAAGAAAACTGATTTCTGGAAATGTGGCTGGCAGAAAAATTCTGAAAAAGAAATGGAGGCATAATTTTTGTTACCGAAAATAATTAGAATTATTTATAACAGGAAAGACATTATCGTTTATGAGAAAAGAGGGTTTCATTATGTTCAAAGTTTATGGTTTTGAGTTTAGTGAATACTCTTTACTTTGAACGTCTTGATTTCACTTTCTCTAATCCCTCTTTAGTGAACAGCTCTGTAAAATGAATATATTGGGAGGTATAAAAGGTGTTGATTATAGAGCAATTCCGATAAAGCTTCCATCTAAATATGAAACCATACATCATCTATACACATGATATAACCTTATTACTTTAATGAAAAATACCGACCAAAAGTTTTCGAGAAACTCAGAATTATAATGTGAAATATAATGCAAAAACACGAACGGACAACACGAACGGACATATTTTTGTAAAAAATTGGTACATACCAATAAAATTTGATATTTTAATGTCTTTGAAATATTTAATTTGTTAAATTTTAAAATTACCTGTATGTTCTACCATTTTAACAAATATATTAAAAAGTGTGAAAAGTGGAAACCCTCTACAAACGATTAGTATACCTGAGCTGACTATGGGTTAAAAACTTGCATGAAATTATTGGCTCAGTTCCGTTTCGATCCGGCCACTGTGAAATGGATTAAAGCTGGTATTGAGATATTACTTAACCAGAATCAAAATAATGCCCAGTTGCATCAGCAGCAAAATTAGAAACTGAAAAAGCTTCAGCTATGTTCCGCCACTGAAACCTTCTTTAGTATAGATTTCATTTTAAAAATCATAGTGCGTTCAGTACTTACATAAATAAGTACAACTGATTTAAATAGGTTTAGGATGCAAATAATGTTTTATTTAATCTAGAAATCTAGGCTTAGCCAAATAACAATATTGTGATGTTTTATCCCAAATGTAATTTAAGTTTTCTGGTTTATTCAATGATCATTGCTCAACAACCATTGACTGATAGTACGTTACATCACAGGGAATCAACGAATGACATTAATTCCGCGAATATAAAAAGTAAACCAAATAAAATCATATATGAATAAATAAATACTTCTGTGCAATTATATTCTCCAAACACACCAACTGATCTCATGCTGTAGCGGATAGTGTGACAGACCAGTACACCCAAGGCTTTGGGTTCAAATCGCAGTCTCTCCCCTTAATATAACCGCGATTATAAAATTTTATGAGATATACTATTTAAGATATGATTCGAATCACTTTATAAAATAATGGCTTTAATTCTATAGGTCTGTGGCTATTATTTATTAATAAACACTTGAACTCTTGGTTATGTGCCATTTCTGACCGTTATCAGAAGCATGGGGATTAAGCACAAAAGTATATTAAACCTTGTTGTCCAAATAGACAGAGTGATAGACTACTTGAGCCTCTTCTTGAGGCAAATATAATTGTCCTGTTCTACATGATTCGCATGCTTGCCGACCAAATATTTCTTGATGATACAAGAGGGATGAACTCGAAAATTGGCAAATTAGTACAATCAATGCATCAACAGATTATTGGCAATGGTGTTTAGTTTGCAAGACAACCGTTTTCAAATTAGAAATTTAATCCGTATCTATCGTTAGGCCAATATATTTGAAGTGTTTTTCTTCCTTAACAGAATTTTGCCAATAGAAATTGCGAGAGTAAAAATTCTGGTGAACTTTAGTCGCAGTTCAAGCAACGATTATTAGTGAATTTGTCATGGCTGTTTGTTTCTTGCACACATTTGCACTTACTTATGTAACTCTATACCTATATGTCAAATGAACTTAATTAATATTTTTCAAATATTTTTCAACATGGAAACTATACGGACAAAAATTCCATGAATACAAAAGATGTTCGACTTCGTTTAGAGGTATAAATGCATAATAGTATATTATTTTGAACCGTTCTATTTCATAAAATATCTGTGACAGCATAAGCAGCTGCTTTATTAATAATATTTAGTTTGCAAACAGAGAGCCCCCCGAGTATCTTACGATCATTTAAAAAGTTTATTTCTTTCAGTATTAAAAGTGCTGCTTAACGTCTTTTACAAATATCTTAATCTTCGTTATTGCTCCTTATACTGCAAATCACTGTACAACTAAAAACCAAGAGCACTGATATAATAATATGACACCAGAATTCATATATACTTAATAGTTCATATCAATTTTAGAATATTGCAGCTTCACGTTAGGAGGTATATTATTCCAGTTGTATTTGAAATCTTTGACATGTTACTGATAGATTAGTTGTCCAACCAATTTTTAGATATAGCGTATTTACTTCAGAAGCCTAGTTAACCAAATAGGTAGTAAATCACATGCATTACGTGTTTTCGGTGTGCATCCCACTCAAATCTGAAGAAAGCTGTTTATTCAAGATTTACTTTACATATGCTAAGCTGTTCCTTGCGGTATTGCATTACATCTGTTTCATGACCACTTATTAGTTAAATGGCATTTTTTACCATATAGCTATTGCTATCGTTTGCAATAAAAATGCTTATAAATGGTATTAGCATGTTCAGTAAAGGATACATGTGAAACTGCTCATTACACTTTGCAATAAAGATGCCCATGCATGTACTTGTGGAAGCCTCGTTGCAGCAAAGTATATGGACGAAACCACTTATTACGTATGTTACTTCATAATAGTATTTAATAACTCTATATAATTATTTTCACGTAAACGTCAAGTTTGCCTTTTATTTATACTGACAGAAATTTATACTTTTAAGTATATTGTTCTATATTATTAGTTTTCTCACGCAATTAGAGTAATATTTTAAAATTTTATTATTCAATTATAAAATTTTTCAATATTTATCAAACTGTATGCCATTGAGTACGAAAACGGTTTTTAAAAAATATCTAGCAACTATGTAGTGAATCACATACAATTAAAATGTATTTCTACATAAAGTCAACCGTTTAATTGCAGTCCATTGAATATATTGTAAACATTTATAATCATAACTGTTTCTATGTTTTATTATTACCGTAAATATAAGTTTTAATAAATAAAAAAGAAAATCCAGTGTTTTTTTTTCTCTTTAGAAAACTACTGTTGCTATAAGGATGCAGAATGCTCATATAAATTTTCAAAAGAGGTTATTGGAGAAGGGCTAAGCAAATGAATAAAGCTACCGGGTAACTAAAGGCTAAAATATGAGAACGTAGTAATAAAATGAAGAGTCAGTTTGGAAGAAAACGCGAGACTATGACACTCTCAGTGGAACAAAAACAGTGGTTAATGAAAAATAATACATATTATCGCTGTTTATCGCATTTCTGTAATTCTAATTGTAGCTCAGAATAAGAAACCAAGATATCGAAGTAACAACTTGTAACTCAGAACCAAGTTAGCCTTTCTCGTACAGTTTGTGAAGGATGCAATGCTACGTTCGTTTTAAGTAATTGTCCGAAAACTCATAAAATCGTGTTATCTTTGTCAATTTAAAACACAACAATAGTTGGACAATGATTATTTATATCTCTGCACATAAGCACATAATTTCCCGTAGTCCTAACAGGTGCCTCTTGCCTAATTTTCTTGTCACGTTACTAGGGAAGAAGCAGCAAATAAACAGAACGAAAGCAAAAAAAAATCTTTTTGCAAATTTCAAAAAGCCTACTTCATTCCCGCACCTTTACTTTCAAAATCCTTTAACATTAGAAGATAAGAACTCGTTCCTTTTAATAGTCATTTTACTGGAATATTTTAGTGTTATAAATTAAAACTTATGCTACTTTTACAGGCCAACGTTTCTTCATAAACTTGCCATTGACATTTCTTTTTATTCACATATTCTGCTATATATAGTTGTTTTATATCAGTTAAATCATTTAAAAGTCCGGTTTGGTTTGAAAATAACTTCTTATTTCTTGAGCTATAAAACTAGTGGATTCAGAGATGCAGAATAATCCTTATTAATTTTATTTGTAATGCCATTATATTAAATTGATTCTGCTAAAGAGCAGTAAATCATTGCAAGAGAAAGCTCTCAGACTTTGCTTAGGCTTATTTTATTTGCATAAATGAAGCATAGATAGTACCTGTTAATTTAGAGTGCTGATGTACCAATATCCCCAGCCTCCACATTTGTGCAAAAATTGTTTTAATAATAAAAGATTAAACAGTAGTTCATTACAAGGCAGAACTACGTTTTGCTTGTTTTTATTACTCTCAAACTTCTTTTAAAATGTGGATGTTAATATTGAGCCAAATTTTTGGGTGACTGCAGTAGAGAGGTGATCGAGTTCGCTTTAAGTCATGTATGATAAATAAGAAGATATTATACAAAATAACGTTAGTTTTTATTTAGGGCTGTACTTTATTACACGCTATGCAAATAAGTTCTCATGGATCGTATTTTAATGCCGCTAATGCTTCATTGTGCAATTTCACAACTTTTTACCTGTAATTTGATTGCTTTTAATGCAAAACTTTAAAATGCATTCTCAAGAATGGGAGCGGAATCAAGTTGCCTTTATTCATGTCGACTTCATTATATCAAATTTTACGAATCTTTATTTCATAACAAAAGATTATTTGATCAAGTTCAATTTCAAGCGGTACCGAAATTCACAAAAAAATGTTAAGGCAAAATCAGACACCCCATTTCAAAATTAGTTTTCAAAACCTTTAAAGAAAGTTACGCATTAGTTTCGCCTAAAGACGCTGAATCACTCAACTGGAAAGATTGTTGTCTGGAGCATTAATTTTTCACAAATTTTTGAAGTGATTGAAATTGAACTTTGAGCGATGGATAAGTGTAAGCGTCGTTAGGGTAGTCGTCGTTACCAAGAAGTCTCTTAATACCTTAACACTGCCAAATCTGAGAAAAATACTTTATACTTATTAACTGAATTGGCATTTTTAATGATTCATTTCAATGAACTGTTTGGTTAACCATTAAAGTTTTAATGCAAAATTGTCAACAAGATAATACATAATAGTTTTAATACATACGGCGGAAACAGTTGTTTGTACGAATTGTTTTCTTCTATCTAAAACATCATTACTTAAGTTTTAATGTTTTGGGGGGTTTGCATTTTCGACCAGCGCGCATGTTTATTCATCTTGCCGTTATGCTGTGTTCGCATTTCGGACCAGTGTGCATATTTACTTAGCTTGCGTTGATGTGCGCATGTTTATTTAATATGTGTTGCTGCGCATGTTTCCTTAACTTGCGTTGATGCGCGGATCGCACTTAAGAGTAGTGAGCATGTTTATTCAACTTACGTTGATAAGCCGTTCGCATTTCGGACCAGTGCGCACGTATATTCAACTTCCGTTGATGAGCGGTTCGCAGTTCGAACAAGTGCTCCTATTTATTTAGCTTGCGTTGATGCGCTGTTCACATTTCGGACCAATGTGCATGTTTAATTAAGTGGCGTCGATCGGCGTTTCTTATTTTAGACCAGTGTGCATGTTTATTTAACTTGCGTTGATGCGCGGTTCGCATTTCGGACCAGTGCGCAAGTTATTTAATTTGCGCTGATGCGCGGTTATTATTTCGGACCACTGCGCATGTTTATTTAACTTGCATTGACATGGGGTTGGCATTTTCGACCAGTGGGCATACTGATTTAACTTACGTCGACACGCGGTTCGATTTCAAACCAGTGCGCATGTTTATTCAACTTACTAGTTTTGGCGGATCGCCTAAAAATAATTTGTCAAGAGGGGCTTAACTGGAGAATAAAAATTGTGGGAGAAGAAGCACCTTCAAAATTAAACGCCAATAAATTAAAATATGCCCAATATTTAGCCAATTTTGGCGGATCGCCAGAAACAGTAACATTTCTAGAGAGCCCTGCCTACAGAACATTCAAAAATTAAAGAAAATCCGATCAAAATTGTTCGAAAAGCATTTTGAAAATTAGGCACCAAAAAATTTTAAAAAATGCCCCCTATTTGGCCAATTTTTGGCGGATGGCCAAAAAAGGAAATTTTCGAGGGAGAACTATTTTTAAAACATTTGTACAAAATTTGAAGAAAATCTAATCAAAATTGTTCGAGAAGAAGAATTTTGAAAATTGGCAACAAAAAATTTTAAATGCCCCCTATTTAGTCATTTATGGCAGATCACCAAAAAGTAATCTTTCAAGAGAGGCCTAAATAGAGAACAACTGCTCAAAATTGGAAATGAATCCGATCATGATTGTGGGAGAAGAAACATTTTGAAAATTAGGCACCAAAAAAATTTTAAAATGCCCCCGATTCGGCCAATTTTTGGCGGATCGCCAAAAAAGTAAATTTTCAAGGGAGGACTAGGTTGAGAGCATTCGCACAAAATTTGAAGAAAATCTGATCAAAATTGTTCAAGAAGAAGAATTTTAAAAATTGGCAACAAAAAATTTTAAATGCCCCCTATTTATCCATTTATGGCAGATCACCCAAAAGTAATATTTCAAGAGAGGCCTAAATAGAGAACAACTGCCCAAAATTGGAAAGGAATCCGATCATGATTGTGGGAGAAGAAACATTTTGAAAATTAGGCACCAAAAAATTTTTAAAATGCCCCCTATTTGGCCAATTTTTGGCGGATCGCCAAAAAAGTAAATTTTCAAGGGAGGACTAGGTTGAGAGCATTCGCACAAAATTTGAAGAAAATCTGATCAAAATTGTTCAAGAAGAAGCATTTTAAAAATTTGCAACAAAAAATTTTAAATGCCCCCCTATTTACCCATTTATGGTAGATCACCAAAAAAGTAATATTTCAAGAGAGGCCTAGCTAGAGGACAACTGCCAAGAATTGGAAAGGAATCCAATCAAAATTGTGGGAGAAGAAGCATTTTGAAAATTAGACACCAAAAAATTTAAAATGCCCCCGATTTAGCCAGTTTTTGGCGGATCGCCAAAATGAGTAGTTTTTCAAAAGAGGCCTACCTAGGGAATATTCGTGCAAAATTTGAAGAAAATCTTGTCAAAATTGTAGGAGAAGAAGCATTTTGAAAATTGGCAACCGAAAAATTTCAAATGCCCCTCCCCATTTAGCCAATGTTTGGCGAAAAGCCAAAAAAAAATTAAAGAGAGGCCTACCAAGAGAACATTCATGTAAAATTTGACAAGAATCCGATCAAAACTGAAGGAGAAGAAGCATTTTAAGCAAAAGTTTACATACGTACATACGTACATACAGACGACGGATACCCCTCTATTGATGGGATAAGACAAACCCGACATAGTCGGCTGGTCTAAAAAAGGAAAAAGAGCAGACACTTCCAGAAAAACTACAAACTTATACCCAGTAGCAAACGAATTACAGGAAATTTGTTGCGATGTGCAATCTGCACTATATAAAACCAATCTCATCCTTCCGAATCTTGTGTGCATAAACTGAATTAATTAATTTCTAGTGAAAGCGCATGTAAAGATATTAGAACTTCTCATTTTATAGGAGATGGCAAAGCAAAACATCCTCCTCACTTTACAATGTTGTAAATAACTTGGCCAATAAATTATCTGTAAAACTGAACCCTCACTGCGGTTGGAATTCGCTCACAGTGAAATGTCCTAAACTCTTCTTAATTATAGAAGGAATATATAGATGACCATATATTCTATCTGGGAATATTTCTTCAACTTCTCATTAATTTCAATTCCAAAACGAGGCTTCCTGTTTTCATATAAGAGACTCCCGAGGTTGCTTGCCATTGATGCCATTTCTGATTTATACTAATTTCACCTCAGATTCACATCTATATTCCCCTAGAGACATTTATCCTACTATTCAATAAGCAGTTCTATGTAGTGTAAAGGATGAAAAGATTGGAGGCATTTGAATCTAGAAGCTTCCTGATAAAATTTCAGATCACAACACCTGTGCACAACATCAAGGGCACAATGCGATATCAAAGCCACAATTCCTCTAAATAACGATGGTAATTCTCATCTATTCACATCAGTCATTAGCAATGGTTTATATCGAAGGCCTTTTCTTTCTAAAAGCATAGAATTCAACTTAAAAGACGAGGGATTAACAAACTGTAATTTTAAAACGCGTGGCCTCAATGTTGACAGAGTGTTAAACCTTGTTCCAGTGTGGTTTACAAATTAATGGAGTATAAGAAGGCTCTTTTTTATGTCATCCCTATGTGCTAAAATGTTATTCAAAAGCAGATATACAGTGTCTTTCAAGAGTAATATTGCAGAAAATGAGCTGTCAAAATATGCCCCAAAGGCGGCACTTGACTGCAATAGAAGTGGTATGTAAGAGGAATACCTACCTTGAGGTAAGATAAACAAACCGAGAAACCAGTCGCTGTCTGGGAAATAAAGATTTAATCCTATTCCACAAAAATGCCATGAGCGTTATTTGTTTGAAAATAGTTATTCCGTTGTTAATTATGAAATATCCAAAGATTGAATGAAAAAAAATATTTTTAAGTTAAAAAAATTATAATGTTATTTTAAACTTGAATAGGGGTAAAAGCATCAACCCTTCATCGCGTGCTGTTCTCGGCCGGTTCGTCTTTGTGTTGCCTTAATTCTGTACTCTTTGTGACGTCATACTTCATGGCGCTCCTGTTGATTGGTTCTTCATGCTTTGCTTTTTGTGATTTGCTCTTCATCGTGTGCTCTTCGGTATCCGGACAATTGGGACTGGGACAATTGGGACTGGAGCAATTGGGACTGGGACAATTGGGACTGGAATTGGGACTGGGACAATTGGGACTGAGTTGATTCGATGGATTATTTATGTAATATAAATCTATTATTAAATCGTTTTCTTGCGCACTTTTTTTATAACTCGTTATCTGTTTTCATTTGAATAAGTTTTCATTGTGCACCGATTAAAGAGACTGAAGATGAATTATATTATATTTCTCAACATAATTATTTGTTATAAATTGCGTTCCAATCAAGCTTTCTTTTCGTTTTTTACTACTTTTATATGACTTTTTAAAGTGATATGCAGATTCTTTCGGAAATATCAAAATGTATAAAGCAAAACCGCCCCGCAAATTATTATTTCCATATGATAATTAGAATGAAATCAATGTTGATAGATTAGAAATGTATGATCTTTTGCTACAACATATTCCATGCATGAGCATATGTTTGATTGAATGTAAATAAATTTTGAAGTTTTGAGAATTTAGTTTTATTTATTAATTTAACATCATACTTTCTGAAATTATATCAATATAAAATTTAAAATCTGATATGCGAAATAATCAAGAAATGCCAAAATGTTGTGTTAGATTGGTTGAGATTCAAGTGAAAACCGTTAAGGAGTTAGAAAAAAACGCAAAAGTAGAACACAATTTAATATTAAAATTATATTACATTAATAAATCATATAATCATCTCAGTCTCAATTGTCCCGGTCCCAATTCCAGACCCAATTGTCCGAGGCCCAATTGTCCCAGTCCCAAATTGTCCCGGATTCGTGCTCTTCATAGTGAGATCTTCATCTTGTGTTCGTCATAGTGATCACTTCACAGTGTGCTCTTCGTGTAAGATCTTCACCCTGTGCTCTTTATTGTGAAATCCTCCTGTGCTCTTCATTACAAGATCTTCACCGCGTGGTTTGCATGGTGAGATTTTCATCCTGTGCTCTTCATTGGGAGATCTTCGCCGCGTGATCTTCATGGTAAGACCATCATCATGTACTCTTCATTGCGAGATCTTCGCCGCGTGGTCTTCATGGTAAGGCCATCATCATGTACTCTTCATTACAAGATCTTCACCGCGTGGTTTGCATGATGAGATTTTCATCCTGTGCTCTTCATTGCGAGATCTTCACCGCGTGGTCTTCCCAATGTGCTTCTCGTTGCTTGTGTTTTGTGGTGTGTTCTTTGTGGAGTGCTGTTTATGGCGCACTCATGGCTTATTCTTCATGGAGTACTGTTCGTGGTATGATCTTCCAGGTGTGTTATCAATGGTGTGGTCTTCACGGTGCAGACTTCATCGTGTGCTCTTCCTTTTGTGGTCTTAATTCTGTCGCTTCATTGCTTGCCTTCGTATGGTGAATTTCTTGGTGTATTCACAGTGTCAACTGCCACTGCACAACAACAACAACAACAACAACAACAACATAATAATAATAATAATAATAATAATAATAATAATAATAATAATAATAATAATAATAATAATAATAATAATAATAATAAGGAAAGAAAGAAAGAAAGAATTATTATAATCGAAAGCGCCTCGCGCAAAGAGAACGCAACTAATATTAGACAGGGGCCATGGCAGCTCTCTGGATGGGTGCAAACCCTACCCCAACCCCTTCACTCTCCACTCGCCTTCACCCATAACAAAAGGGCGCTTTTCATAAGAACCATAAAAAAGGTAGCCGATTCAATTTTCCCGCTTTACTGTACATTTAAGTTCATATTGCTGACAGCAAGAAAAAGTCAGACAATAAAGTAAATGTGGAAAAATTAAGAATTTAGCCACACTCGTACTTTGGAACTTTTTGCATGGTTTATATTATTCGGTCAGCATTGTTTGAAGTAAAAAAACGCTAAGGAACTGTATTTAAGCGTGATTTTTGTTAGTTATTGGCGTTTTCATGGCAGGTACAATGGGAAAATAATTGCTATTTACAACACTTTTATTTTTAGCGATATGCGAATTTCCCCTGCAATTGTGGCCTGTTTAGCGTCAAACAAGTGCTCTTGTCTGTTATACATCCATACATCTTGTTCTCTCCATCATTCTCTTGTGCTGTATTCTAAACATAAAAGAAATGTTTGTGTGCCGGTTGCTGAAAATTATAGAAATTATTTTGTTTCAAAGAAGATTGATTAAATAAATAGAACCGCTACTTTTCATATGATTATGTCGAAGGAATAATTATAGTTCAACAGCCAACTTTTGATATACTTACAGAAAACGCCGTTGTGTGCTATGTCGGTCAAATTTTTGCATTGTTTAAAGGAATACGTGACTGAAATACATTGTGATGATTAGTGGTGAATTGCAATTTTTATAAAACTGGTGGTAATATGTGCGGTTGTGGACTGGCCAGTGACGAAAATGGGTGGACACCACCTCAAGTAAATTGGAGAGCTCTCCGTCCGTCTGTCCGTCCGTCTGTCCGTCCGTCTGTCCGTCCCTCCTTCCCTCCTTCCCTCCCTCCTTCCCCCCTCCCTCCGTCCGTCCGTCCCTCCGTCCGTCTCTCCCGCCCTCCCTCCCTCCCTCCCTCACTCCGTTCGTCCGTCCGTCCGTCTGTCCGCCCCTCCGTCCCTCCTTCCCTCCCTCCTTCCCCCTCCCTCCGTCCGTCCGTCCGTCCGTCCCTCCCTCCGTCCGTTCGTCCGTCCCTCCGTCCGTCTCTCCCTCCCTCCCTCCCTCCCTCCCTCCCTCCCTCCCTCCCTCCCTCCCTCCCTCCCTCCCTCCCTCCCTCCCTCCCTCCCTCCCTCCCTCCCTCCCTCCCTCCCTCCCTCCCTCCCTCCCTCCGAAATATCTAGCAAAACGTTAACATGAATAACCCGTTTTTCAGGCAAATATGTTGCCAAGGCGCTGTAATGGGAAAGTCTTTACCGTGAGACCTAGAAATAATATATGTAAAAAAATCATCAAACGCACAAACGATTCTGCTATTCGTTACGGGACTTCAAGGCTTCAGTGACAGTATGTATTAACATGACAAAGCAATAATTTGTTTAAAAAGAAGTTTGAAATACTCTTTATAGAAAGTGATAGAACATACTTTATTTATCCTTAGAAGATTGAAATTAAAATTTGCGTATACAAAAGGGATTATACTGTTTAGTAAAAGCTGCGGTAAAAAGGTGCATTTCAAGCCAAAACTTTCTTGTTAAAATTTTAAACGTTATTCTTAAATTTTATCAGTTATCAGGTTATCGGTGCAGAAAAATAAAATTTCGCCACAAATGACAGGAATAGTATAAAATCGTTACACCTTTCGATCATTGTTCTACAGTGTCAAATGCTTGAATGTTTAACACCATCATCCCTGTACATGTGTCCATTCAAAACCAGCAAGGCCGAGCTTTCAACCACATTTACAGCTGATTAAGAACAACCCGCCACTACTGTTTTCAACCCCAAATTTGGGCTCAACTATGTGTATATGGTAAATTAAGAGCCTTCACAACTTACTTAATATTGTTTAAATTTATTAAGATCACGCGAATGAGGGTAATCAGTATGGTGCCACATTTTAACCATCTTGTCTCTATCTTTATTACTTTATTACCACTTTGATAAACGAAGCCTATCTTTTGCCTACCCACAACCCCCCCCCCCCCCCACCCTCAACCCCGAAAACGCGCTACTTAATGTGCGGTTTTCGTTCTTTTTGTAAAGCTTGCATCTGTCGTTGTGCTGGTTTTCACAAATCAGATACATACAACATTTGAAATAACCAAAGAAGTGGACAATTATTCCTCACATACATTATTGCTCCAAGTCTCCGGTTCCAAATACAATTGTGTAAATGTGTACGTTCAACTGAATTGCTAACACACCAACTGCTGCCGATATTGGTTCATTAAATTCTTCTCATTTTTCAGAAACTGCATTTATTCTTCTTGATACATATGTAAAACTAAAGAAAAAATGTTATCGCGTTCTGGGCATCTGCTTTTGTCTTTCAATTGTTTGGTGTTTTGAAGTAAAAACATTGTCCACATCCGGTCACTACATTAACGTTACTTTTCAAACATTTGCCTCCTTTATATGACCATAATATATACACGCAAATACCGTATCATTAAACAAGGTAAATAGGCGCATAGCCGTTGTCCAAACTTTTGATCAAAAGATTAACCAAGCCGAAATGATTCATTCCGAACCGTTGGTTTGATCAGTATCATTAGGGATGATGTATCGTTAAGAAATAGCTTCTAAATATTGGTTATATGTGTGAAGATGCTACATGTCTCAGTGAATGGCCCATGATTTGGACATGAAAAATAGCCCCTTTTTGCTTTTGGTAAAGCTATGAGGTGTAAAAGCCGTTCTGGTATTGTAGGAACATATTCAAAGGAAGAGTTGCTATTCAAACGAAGTTACGTCACTTTCTGCTATTTCAGAGACTCTCAATTAAAATTATCACATTTAATGTATTTTACGCCGAATCCCTATAATAAGCAAAGTAATAAAAGGGGAAAAATAAAATTTTGTGAGAACGAAGAAGGCACAACAACATTAATTTTATGGCGCTCAGACAAGAGCACAAGGTGATTTTACATATCAAGTGCTAAATTGTTTTACTCAATGATCTTTTAAAACAGGGGTTTTTGTTGAATTATTGTTTTAATACGCAGGTAACTTAGTTTATATAGCATGGCGGTGAGTGAATATTGGTATGAATATTGATATTGGCATGAACAATTCACTAAACGTCACCACAGGACCGAGCGCGACTCCATGCACACATTTACCGCTTAATTTTCTCGGCAGATTCATGTACAGTGTATAACGGCAGTAACTTTTCATACACTGTAAATTAACGGCAGAACATTTTCTGCTGGTCCTATTTGTATACCTGTGTGGTTTCTAATATTATATTACATGCATACAAATTATATATATATATATATATATATATATATATATATATATATATATATATATATATATATATATATATATATATATATATATATATATATATGCAAAAATACCGCTGAGATAATACAATATTAATTTCGTACAGGACACGTAAATATGTAATACATAAGCTACGGACATCTAAATTTTGGCCAGGTAAAGCCACTTAGTCTGTGTCTCGTTATCAGAAACAAGCTACAAAAGTCTTTTCCTTACACCTCGTTTGCACTGCCGAATGTCTGTTCCTCGAGCCCCTTCAAGACACTAGTACTCGCCTCTTACACCTTATCTAATTATTGTTTTCGAACAATACCATACGTTTTCACATCAATTTAATGTCATACCTAAGCACCAACAAATGAATGTTATGCTATGAAGTGACCTTGCCTACTTTGTTTTAACAACAGCCAACAAAATGAAGTTTTAAGAGCCTCAGGCATGAAGAGCAAAGTGCGTCATGTTCCTAAATTAAATCAGGCTGTCGCTGGATCTCTGCCAAGAATTTGGGTTACACAGTCGCAGAGAATTACTGAAATACCATTAATTATTAATGTAACAAACTATGGTTATAAGAATATAAAAATTTGAAAATAGGTATTGGATATCTATATTTATGTTGAATATACTAACCTGCAATTCACATGCAATTGTGAATTAAATTTGTAGCGCTGCATGCCTATTTCAAACTGTGGACTTTAAAATCGTGACAGTGATACCTAAAAGCAATGGGCCATGAGGCAAAGCAACAAAGTGACCACAATAATCCTAGAACTCTGTCATATGTAAATATTCATGAACATAGAACTATTTAAAGCTGTCACTCATTCTACACTTATTACCATAGAAGATAAAACACTTTGGTTGCGAACTCATATTCAGTCGTTTTTAGACAAACCTAGGACTGCTTTTTCGCAGCTTGCGTCTTTATTAAGTGACAACGAGATTCTGCCTTTAGGGCTCTCGTATACATATAATTTAAAAAACTGTCTTGTTTTAAGCTCTTTTTAAATGACCATAACACTTCACCACCAACTCGAAATGTGTTCAAATAAGCGGGGTTATGTGAACGTACAAACACAGTGGTACTAACTGCAGAACCCGTAGCAGCAAAGGCATAAGAGCTCGTTAACGAACTCAGGTGCTAACTTCATTACTATTCCAGGCTCTTACTTGAACATTAATACCCCCTTTCTTTTTGTGGACAATAATGTGCAGATGACATCTGACTAATGGTGCGACTGCAAAAAAAGAACATGTCTCCGGGATATAAGCAGTGTGGTTGAATAGTCTTCATACGACAATAATACTGCTGTGGACTTGAGAGATATATCTCTTCTAATGACCATTCTACCCCTATACAATTTGATTTCAAAATTAGAAAGCAAATCTCAGAAAAAGACTTTATGCAATGAACGAATGTAAAAAAAATCAAATGTTTTTCTAAATATAGACAAATGAAATTTTACAGTCACATCAATATGGGAGCTTTCTTGTTTTATGAAATACGTACGGTATAACCCTTACGGTATCGTGTGGCCCTGCCATTTATTAGTCTCAATAGCTAAAACTTTCTGGTAATATGAGACAATGAATTAAGTGCATTCTGCCTAGATATATTAAATAAGACGTGAAATCACCCATTTTCTTATCAGTTGGGTACGAATAATATTATGTGATAGTAATTATAGGTTTTGAAAGTAAGTTAGTGCCATAAAATACCAGGGAAGTAATTCATTGGCGCTTGAGATGTTTTCGGTTGTGTTGTATATATCACCTTGCTGTCGGTTTTATTGCTTTGGAGACTTTTCTTTCTGACATTCTTTTTTAGAGTACTAGTAATAGCTAAAACATAAAGCATCTCCTAAATATGTTAATTTAGAAAGAAGACAGTTAAAATAGAAACCAAATATACTTCTCTTTATTTCATTTTCTGCAACAGCATATTTTATATCATAGTTTAAAAGAGTGCGAAAAATCTTTAGCTTTTACCTTAAAATACTCTATCTAAAAATAATACTCAACATTTGTTGACATTTAAGTGGAAATTTCACAGGTCCAGACTTCAATTATAATAATTGTGTAATGAAATAATATGCAATGATGGTGTAATACAATGTGTGATAGTGATGTAATTGTGCGTAATAGCGACATACCAGTAGGTATTATGGAGGCAGGATGTCACACATTTGCTATATATTTATTTATGTCTCGTGATGACAGCCAAAATATAATCTCCCACGGTTAATCGTTGAAGGGGACAAAACCTTGTTCTGTCATAGGTGAGATTCTTATTAATCTATGCACTAGTTGCAATTAAACCAATAAATTGTCTTGGTTCCGCAGCCGATATTCAATAGCTCGAAATCTTGGATATAGTGCTTTTATTAGTTCCGCTGATTTGTACGACCATAAATGTTAGAACTATTCTATAACTCGAAGTATTTCTTCTAGCTGGAAGTGGATTCACTGGTCATTCAACCGTATTTGTATAATTAGGCAAATCCTTATTTTGGCATTTCAGCCACCAAGTTATGATTTTAAAAAGCTTGACTGAGCCTTTATTAAATCTGAGAAATTAGAAGGAAGTGTCTACAAATAGCTTGTCCAAATTTTCACTGAGGCTTACGAAAAATTCAAGTGTCCAAGTCGTGTCAAATTCCAGTACCTACACTTTTATTTTGTAAATTACTGCATGATCATTACAATTTGGGTATATTGCCATTTTGAAATTCTATAACCAACAAGTTTAATTATTCTGAAGAGTTGACTTGTTCCACTGAACTCCGAGTAACCAAACATGGACTGCATAATTATGCATAATAATTATTAAAAAGATTTTTTCATAATTAATAATTGATAACCATGTCTGCGTCTGTTGCACAGAAGGTCAACTGCCGATTCATTGAACTGGTGAACTGGTTTCTATTTTCGTCACATTTTGTTTCCAAGTAAGCTTCCATACATTACATGCAAGATTTGCTAATTTTTAGTACCGCATCACTATATATTTAATATGTTTGTTATATAATAGTATTCAGGCGTATTTAAGTTATTAACTTAAATAATCAATGTGCTCTGTTTCATATGAACTACGTTATTCAGTGCCATGTTTTATTTGCTTCATGAAGGTCTAGCCAACTATTTCCGTGTAAGCTTTAAATTTGCCGTTGTTTTAATATTTGATTTATGATACTATATAAGACAATATATATGAACTTGCCTTTATATCTCTCAAATAATATCATCATGTGTGCCAGACTGGAGGACCAGTGAACAATGCAATTGATTTAATCAAAGACTCATCAGTCAGCTGTGTAAAAAGTGCAATCAATGTACAGTGAACTAAATAGCATTGAAATAATATTTACAAAAATTATTTGGACGAAATATGCCATTGCAAAATGTAATTTACCACTTTTTTGGGGGGGGATAGTCTGGGGGAAATAGTCCTAGGGGGAATTTTTCGGGGGAGTTGGAGGGGGGGGGTTAACCGGGGGGAATTGCCCTATTCCCCAGACAGGCAGATATTTTCCTCCACCATCTTCTATGGTGTCAGACATAATTATTGCTAAATAATTTATGATAATGATTATTTATAAATGGTTCCAGATATAGGCAGTCTTACGTACCCAAGTGTTTCAGTGTGTTTCGGACTACTGTTCCTAATATCCCAGAACCTCAGTATAACGATACAGAAGTGAGTAAATTATTAACGTATGTTTATTAAAAAATCCATTTTATTATATATATCGTTGGATATACTTGCTGGTGTCACTGAATTAAATTACCCCTTCCCTCTCCCCCTCCGTGTGATTCCAAACTCTTCCATGAGCTGAATAAAGCCTTCGCTTTTGTTCCAAGCAGAATGCCTTTTCGTGATAAATAATGACCTTGGTTATGATATTAACTGACAAAGAAGTTACATTGTATCGGCTATCGTTATGTCTGACGTCCTTTGTTCTTTTTTCTTAAGACACAGTGTAATTATTACTATTTGATTACATTGCATTGTTAATAAATGTATGATATTCATTAAGTCATTATCTTTTTCCTTTCTTATTGCACTGGTGTTATAAATACTTATACTGGTTATTCTGCTAATTCAATAACGTGCAATATAAACTGGGTTTCGTATCATAATTGCTAACAATTATGGTAAATAATAACCTCAAATTTTGATTATCACCAGTGCAAAATAGATACTACTGGGATGTTTGCACATCAACATACTCGTTCCGACCAGCCCCTTCTGACTGCACTTCCTCTAAGAGGCTGAATTAAAACTATCGTTTTTCTTTCGTAAAACGCTTTTTTACGAGAAAAGCGTAGTTGCGTTCTCCACCTTTATACGGGATTTCCCTCATTGGCGGTATCGACGCATAAATCGTGAATTAAGCTTTTCAATACGCGGAGGCGTATCATGCCAACAAACATGTCCAAAAATTGCCTTATACGGGCATATCCGAATCATCCGGTAGCATAAAAGTGAGAGACATCCGATTACCCATCATTCCTTTTTTTATCTCAGTTCTAAGTTGGTTTGAAGCGGGATGGATAAAGGCGGGTTGTCGAAGGTCTAAAGGTGGAGCACGCGAACTACGCTTTTTCTTGTAAAAAACGTTTTATGAATGAAAAACGATAGTTTTACTTCGTAAAAACTAACGTTCGATTATCTTCACCTTTATATGGAATTAGGAACTGGAGTTGGGTAAAACCTACGGGGCACGCCTCTTGTAGAAAAATTCCTTAATGCGAACTATTCTGTTACTGATATATGTATCGTATGAGAGAAATAAAACACATCAAAGTACCTTTGTGCTCTTTTACTGAGTCTTTCTGAATATAATGACATATATTTTCAAAGTTCACATGCACTGAAAAAACGATAGTTAACAATTCATATGGGTTGAGCCATGTCCAGGTTGGCTGTAACGAAGTCACGCTGGAACTTTGTGGCTCTGACCGTATGGGAGGAGCCATTTTCTTGGAGTGTATTATAAAGTCAATAACATTATGATTTTATAGCTTTTAATTTTACTTCATGACAACATGCAAATACAAACGAACAGAACGATGGATTTTAAGCAAGTGAGGCTCATTAATGAAACCGTTACAGTGAGGAGGTGATACAGCTTGACGCGCTTGGAGCGCTTGGTCACGTGGTTATTGTTTACTATAATCCAGGCTTTCTGCTTATGCCTCGTACACATGTACTTACTGTAGATACACTGTATAACATCCTCTCTTTCACAAGCGAAATGTTTCATTTCAAAATCAGTTTTTTTGTGTAAATTAATGAATAAAAATAAACGCTTATTTTACAGGTAGAATTAATCACTCACTTTTGCCAAGAGTAACACTATTTTAAATGTTCTGTTTCTTGCTGAAATAAAATACATTTATCATTGATTTAGCCTAGAAAAAAATCCACAAAATTAACACTTACACGCACATGAAACGTTAATTTTATAAACATTAGCCAAACTATTGAGTTGATAAGTAGACTGCTTTCAACTCATAAAATGCAAGTCAGAAGGTTATTCTGCTTCATATTGACTGCATTTTTTTAGATAACAGAGTCACTTTATTTATATTTCGCATGTCTATGGAATATGTACATATTGGGGTATGAGTGTTTCTTGCTCTCATACTGTGTCTGAGCTGTGTATCATTATCAGCTGTTTTTATTGCAGCTGGATTAATGCGCCCTGTGTCGTTCTCTTCAGAATTCACTTTGGGTTTTAGATCAACGCGATTTCGGCGGAGGCTGTTGCCGTCGCTTCTGGTTTGAACTATATACGATCGATCAGAGAGTTTATCTCGTGTCTTTCCTGGAACCCAGTTGCTTTCACCTTCATTATTTCGGTTTTTTTACATAGACTTCGTGACCAGTCACAAATTCAGGCCTTTCTTTTGCTGTTCTATCATGATACAGCTTTGTTTCTTGTCTTTTGATCATTATTCTTTCAGGTACGTCTGTCGGAATTTTAGGCTGTAACACCAGCTCTGATGTTGGCAGGAGTGTTTTTGTACAACGAGAAAACATGTGTTGTGCGGGTGATAATCCGATTTCTTTGTACGGCGTGTTGCGATAATCTAGCAATTCTAAATTGAGATTGTAACCCGATTTTTTACACCTTTTCATCAACGTTTTTGCTATTTTGATTGAGGCCTCGACTTTTCCATTGGCTTGGCTATGGTGAGGGCTTATTGTGACGTGCTCTATTTCCCACTGAGCACAAAACTGGGCAAACTCATTGCTCACTAGGTTGGGGCAGTTGTCGCTTATTAAAATGTCCACCGTACCATTTCTAAGGTGTTGATAATTGCTCTGAATGTGGTGCTGTATAATCGGTCGATTTCAAAATAATCTGAATAATGGTCCACTCTAATTAAAAAGTCTCGACCTTGGTGCTGAAATCAGTCAATAGCGATTTTCGGAATTTCTGGAGTCTGCAGAGGGAGTGGCTGCTCTCCTCATCGAGGTTTACTTGATGGAAGCCATCTTTAGCGTCTAACCTTGAAAACACTTTTGCCTTTGATAATTCGGGCAAAATGTCATCAATCGTAGGCATAATATGATTGTTTCTTTTCAGTGCTTTGTTTAGATCCTTGGGATCGATACAGATTCGCAGTTTTTCTGGGCGACGCACTACCACCATGGAGGATATCCAGTCGGTCGGGTCGTCAACTTTGGCTAGATGCCATTCGCTACCATGCTATCTTTCATCTTTTTTCACTTCTGATTTAATAGAAATTGGTACTTTACGAAGAGCATGTTGAACTGGAGGTACGGCAGAGTCAATTTTTAAATTTAACTCACCAGGGAGACATCCTAGTCTCTCAAACACGTCACGATATTCATCCAATATTTCGGTGTTTGCTTTCTGGGTAGATGCGCATTTCGGACCCTGTTTGTTTTTATCCGCACACAAATCAGCTGATGCGCTTTGTTTTGCTCCCGACTCGTAAGCATATCTGATCTCCCGCGTAGCACTCTCATGGACATTAGGAGAGGGGGTAGGCATGTTTATGCTAATGAGACCCATCTTCTGGCAGGTTTTGGAGCTAAGAAGTGGTTTTCGTGCCACTGCAGTTGATACAATTTCAAATCATCGCAGGCGCTGAATCTTGCCCTGATATTTGGCATACATTGAGTACACGCCTAGGGGCTTCATGTGTGAGCCATCATAAAGATGCAGGCGAGACTGAGAGGGTTTTAGCGCGGCGTTAGGAACTAATTTATTTAAGTCTGCTATGCTCATGATTTTGCAGCTAATCCCCGTATCTGTAATACACACGAGTTGTACGCCTGGCGCTCCTTTCTCTTCACTGAACTCAAGTTGCACCTTTGGTTGTTTGTTTATTTTGACATGCGCTACAGTGTGTATTACACTGTAGCATGAATCGTCACTGAAGAGTTCACTTTTCTCGCTCACAAAGTTCGAGCGTTTTTTGTTCTCTTTTCTCTGTGGCTTTGTGCCTTGTTTTTCATGGTTTTGACACAGTAAACGTCCCCGTGCATGATTTTTTACTCCGCAGTTTTCGCATGCCTTACCGTATGCTGGACAGTTCTCCTTTTTCCATTCATAGAAGTGTAAACAGACCTTGCACTGTTTTCGCTCGGACTGCACTTTTCTGCCCTTGCCACGGTGACTGGCAAACTGCACACTTTCATCTGCTGACTTGTCTGCTCGTTCTGCTATGTGAAGTGGTGACTTCACTTGCGCCTAGCATGTCAATAGCGAGTTCAAGAGTTAGTCCTTTTTCGCGAAACATGCGTAGCCTTTCGGATTTATCTGTCGTGCCGAGAACGAGTCTATCTCTCAGGAGATTGTCTCTTTCGTTCCCGCTGAAATTACACGACTTGATGAGCTGCCTCAAGCGAGTGACCCATGCATCTATGTTTTCGCTAGGCCCTTGGTCGCAGGTATAGAAGAGGTATCGCTCATATATTTCGTTTCTCTTGGGTGCGAAATAGTTCTCCAGGGCTTCAAGACACTTTGTTGGATATTCTTTGTTTTCGTCGCTAAAATCCAAGCTTTTGAATATATTTAGGCACTCCTTCCCCATAACCGTGCGCAATGTAACTATCCGAATTTTCCTGTCTTTTTTTGTTTAATCCTGTGGCTATTTCGTAACCAAACCACTGATCTTTGAAAAAAGACCAATTTGACGGTAGATCGCCCTTATGGCCTTTTGGTTTAAATGTATCCTTTTACATCTGACACCATATTATAAAGTCAATAACAACATTGTGACTTTATAGCTTCTAATTTTACTTTATGACAACATCCAAATACAAGCGAACAGAACAAATGACTTTAAACAAGTGATGCTCATTAATGAAACCGTTACAGCGAGGGGTGATACAGCTTGGAGCGCTTGGCGTCACGTGGTTATTTTTTACTATAATCCAGGCTTTCTGTTTATGCCTCGTACACATGTACTTACTGTAGATACACTGTATAACAGAGTGTTAAGTATTAAGCAAGTTTATTGCAGTTGAGCTTTGTTAATGTTGATGTCAATGACTATTTAATAAACGTTTACAAATACAGCCTATATGTAGAGTATTTTTCTGTAAAATGACTGGAATTAAAAAGATAATATTAAGCATATTGTCCAATTTCTATACTGTTCTGCATAATTTCCACTATCTGTTTAATTATTTTGTTATTATTTCTACGATTTTATTATTTGTTCTTTACGTTACATTTAGCAGATTTGTGACGCATTTAAAGTCAGCAAAAGTATCATGACCGTTCCGGTCAACATTGTAAAATTACTGATTTGGGAATTCACCAATCAGATTGAAGCATTTGTCCAAGTCATTTGACAATGGACAATGCAATACTAAATAGTAAAGTTCTCGAAAAGCAATTAAAGGCAAAGTCAAGAAAAACGAAGAGTACAGCTTCTGTGCCATCAGACACCGGGGGCCTTCTATTTTGTCCTTCTCTACTTCACTTGACATTCACACGCATTTTCAGTATAAAAACGAACCTTTTTTTTAATCTTAGCCCATGCATTACCTACACACAGATCAAGAGCCTATAACATGTTATTGATCAGTCAAATTCTCTATATCGTGTCGGTGTTCGGTACAGTCAAAACTCTCCATGCAAACAAACTTCGACGTTTGTCTGCACTTCACAACCGTGCGGTTTATGTGCAAAAAGTTTCAGTGCACTCTCTTTGCTATATGGCTTTAAATATTAATCTACATTTAATTACTAATATTTTTCTTACAGTGTCGATTTTTTAAGATTCAATAAAATTTTAGTGTCTATACTCAACAAGAAAAGAAATGCTCGTTTTTTTCTGCAAAACACACTCATTTTCAGCAGCATAACGCACGTTCTGATACAGCAAGAGTGTGCACGGACTGCATTCAAGCAATTACATTTCATTTTTTTTGCCATGGTTTGCGTTACCGCCCGATCTGTCACTCATACAAAATGTTTGGGATGCTTTGGATCTAGCGCCCCTTTGATGATCTAGCCCCCCTCCCCCGCCTACGTCACCACAGCTACGTCAAGCCTTCGTGGAGGAGTGGCCTCGCATAATGTCTACATTCAGCATATGGTTCCATCACTGAGGCGGAGATGCATGGCAGTTGTCAACGCCAACGGCTGAGAGACTAACTCAGTGTTTTGCCGTGTGAAGTCAACCATGACTGTTGAATCTCTCTGAGTTATCGCGTGTAGATGCATCCCAGATAAGCTGTTTTTTTTTTTTTTTCAATTGTGTGTAACAAAAATTCTTATTAAAAAGCTACGAAAAAATATTGCGATTTGTTATAATCTGGCGTTTCTTTTGTTGTTGAGTATAGGTTCTTGTGATTTATATGAAATTAGCTTTTAATCTACGTTTGAATATCTATATTTTGCATTGTGCGAATTGCCCCCTTAACTTTTCCATAAAAAGTGAGACCCATTCACTGTTGAACTAGGTAAAACTTTAATAATGAATGTAACTGTGGAGTTAAAGAGTTAAATGTTGCTTTCGATGTAGAGATTGTTCTGGTTTTTTTGCCCTTTGCCTGTGCTGATTAGTTCCATACAAACGATGCCGGTAGCTATATAGAGTTTTAAAATACATCAAATACTATTGACTAATTTGAGATACACTTTTGCAAAATCGTTACTTAAAATAAGGAAATTGCTGATGATTTTTTTTTTATAAAAGATTGATTTTTCATGTCACTTATTGAGCTCGTGATGTTAATAAGCATTTCTAAATGTGAAATAAATGATTACTTATGATTATCATTTAAAAATATATACTAATGGTTAACGGTGATGTTTTAAACAGCATCGACTATTAACACTTTTGCATATTTCTTTAAATAGATCATAGCTAAATATTACACCAAACAAAGTTCAAAAACGTTCTTCAAACATTTAAAAATCAGTTTCCCTGAGATGATGGCTTTTCTGTGGGAACAGAATTTTGGAGGAGAGCACAAGTGATGTTTTTTATTCTGATTTAAGAGTTATTTCACTGAAATTAAGACCAGTTTTAAACTGGAGTGACGCCACAAATAGCCTTGCATTGGCTGAGGACTTCATCACTTGACATGTGCCCTCGACAATAAGATAATCGACATGTTGCGCTTGTGTGAATTTCAAAGCTATAAAAACGTTTTCAAACAAAATGGCGATACTGTTTCCCAATGATAACATTTCTGAAAGCATGCTCTTTCTTTCTGCTGTGCATGCCTTACATGGCATTTGCATTATTTCAATGTATTCGTTGTCGCGCATTGCTGAGAAAACTTTCAAAAACCTCTTGGACACTGTTTTCAAATGTAATAAAATAACAAAATAGCATTTTAATGACTTTCAATTACCAGTGCCTTATTCAATTTTGAAGAGGATGCGAATTGTGAATTTATTCATGTACAGCACAACCATTGCTAGGTTGATATTTTCTTAATGACGACCATAATATTTTTGCAAAATACCAAAAGCACGAACCAAGCAGGTCTGCATATGCCTGTCAGAGGAACATAGGTTTTTTAAATATAAATACAAATTGTCAGTATATCAGATACGAAAAACGGAAACTAAATCATTAGATAACAATAATTTCAGCTTTTTGATTATTAATATTTTCTTCACTAGCAGTAAAATAACAAGTATAACTGCCACCCCCCTCCCCTCTCTTGCTAAAAAGAACACTTTTAATACCGAGATACTTGTATCAGTCCTCTGTGCTTATTTCATGTAATTATTATATTATTTCTTATTATCATTTACAGTTCTAGCTGTGTCGGTGAAACATGTGACAGTAATGCATTTTTAAATTATTGCATACTTGTAGCAACAGCTAAGACAATAAAAAATTTGAATTTATAATTATATTCCTCCTGTTCTTGCCAGCGGGGGAGACATTTTGTGTCATGTTGTTGCGGGTCGCCCATCCAGTGAAAAAGTCGCAGTCAGCCCCAATCCTAATGCAAAGATTTGCACCCTGCTACTTGAAACAACCCTTCGCCCCCCCCCCGCACTCCAACCCCATTTCTCCCTCCTCCTACTTGTGCACGAAATATATACTATTTGATGTTGTTCATTCACTGACACTCCAGATGGGCATATATCAGGAGCCACCCCATCCCCAGCCAGTAAACTACTGGTTGGGGATGGGGTGGCTCCTGATATGTGGTAGTTTAGAGATGATCCTTACATGTGAAGAGAGTTTGGCAGTAGTTTTTAGAAGCAGTTATTGCAGTTTCTGTAGGTTAAATAAGAATTCCAAATGCTGATAATACAGTAGCAGCTCTTTATAACGGCATCGGTTGAAGCGACATTGCACTGGCGACAACATAACTTTGTGGCCCAATGTTTAAGATTATGTGGTTTAAAGTATCGACCATAATGACGTATTGAATATAGTCATGTGATATTTCTGTCTTGCCATATCTTTATAACGAGGCAAACTTATATGACTGAGTGGCTCGAGGATTGATATATTAAGTACATTATTATGATAGATCAAACAAAATAAGTGACCGTCTCCATTGAGTTTGTGCTATGGAATTCATATTATTTATTATCTGATATCATAACATCAATATCAGAAATTTAAATACGGTTTTGATATCTAAGAATACAGCTAAAAAAGAACAAACATTTTCATAGTTTTAATATCATTCAACTCGGCAGTAAGTGTTTTAGAAAATTGTAAAACAACAGAGAAAATCAATTTTTTTTCTGAAAGACATAACCTAATTTTTTTCTCTTTTGTCCTTGGTACAACGTATCTTTGAAAACTCGCCGCCAGTACTGTAAAAATGACATCCGATGTTGACGTATTCATTTGAATAAGCTTTTTTTAGGGAGTTGATTGGGTATCACATTGCAATGAAAGACACATTTATATTAATCAAAAAATAATTAAATTGTTTAAACATCGCTCTAATTGCTATCGGTAGCATTTTAAAAATGCACAGAAAAGCAATACGTTTGAAAATTTCAAAAGTCAATTAATTTAAAGTGCTTGCCAAACGCATGTTTAAAAATTGGAAGAAAGTTGCCAAGAATAATTGATCACGCTGCGCCAGATATTTTCACAAAGGAAATGTTCCTTTTTTTACATATTATGTAGAAGCATGAGAGTAATGATATATAACTAATTAAAGCTGTTTGAGCCAAAATATATTTGTGGTGAAAACATAACTTAGTGCATCGCTTAAATAGAATAGAATTCTTTTAATCGTGCGTGGTTTGGGTATGAAATTGAACGAATTGTCTCTAAATTAAATATAATTCAATTTTTCGAGTCCATACAAGATGAAGAAATGCGACTTGTATCTTTCGTATTCTTTTGTTAATTGCGGCGAATCCCCGCGCACTTGTCACTAATGCTTGTTTTTAAAAAGTGTTGCTTTTTTTTAACTGTGTCTTTTTTTTTCTTTGTTTACCACGTCCATCATTCTTATGACGATTAAGTTATTTGTTCATCCGGATGACATACGATGTACCAGGTATTATTGTGCGTAGACAGTTTATTTTCCATTTTTTTCTTACAGATTTCCGGGGATTTGACCGACCACGACAGAGGTAAACTTTTCTCGTCTCTGTACCGTCATTGTCTAAGACTCAGTGGTAAACCTCATGAGCGCAAGATGGCTATTACAAGAACGGAGCTGCCAGACTGGGTTATTACAGGTTCACAACGACTAAGCAAAGAGTGTATAGAGTTACTTCTTCAGCGATACCTGTTGGAAAACGGACTGTTTTGTCCCAAGTAATACGTGAGGAAATCCTTGATTAGACTACTTTATGTACTGTCCAGAATGGTCTTATTTCGTAGTTAAAAACAACTGAAATCAAACACAAAGATATTGAAAAGGCCTGACTTTCAGTGGCTTTTTATTCTGGGGTGGTCCTTTACCCCTGACATACAGTGCAAAGAGAATCGGGTACAGATGACTGTGTAAGAATTACATGAGAAAAAAAGCCATTATCTTGGGATAAGCAGAAATGAAGTGGAGCTTTTCTAGGATCGGAGCCCTCTTGCAGAACAAATAAAATGCGAACTTCAATTGCAGGTTAACTCGACGGCTCCTCGAAAATGGAAACGCAACATTTCAAGCCTTGCTGATTTTATTGTGAAAATCCCTGAGATCACTTCCAAATATGTGCAATCCCTGCCATGCTTTTAAAAGCCACAATTTGTTATTATATGATTTTAGGATAGTTTTTACTCACATTAACCGTTCTGTCTATTCACAATAAAAAAAATCAAACATAGCAACGAAGAGACTTGGCTTTATGCGCCAGTATTGAATTGCCAATCTGATTCCAGGTGTTCTGAACATTTTCCGAACATTGTTATTGAATTATGCATACTAAACAGAACAAAGGATATGCGTAATTCAAGAACATCAAACAACCCTTCATTAGCCCCCGTGCCTGATTTAGCAACATGAATCTTTTTATCGATAGGACAGAGTGTATTTTTAGCGCTGAAAAGGGTCATTCCTGAGACAATGTAAACCGCATGCATGAAGGATGAAACCCTGTTCGAATACAGGGGAACCGCGGAATAGAACCATCCCGCAAAAAATGGAACCACCTCACAAATAGGACCACTTTGTAATAATTCTGCTATTATTATGGTACCCTCTATTTTGAGGAAGCCAATACATGGGGCCACTACACGGGACCACCTCGGATTTCGGACCTCTTCATCTCAGTCCTATTTTCGAGGTCCCACTGTAATGTACGTTTAGTTGCTTCTCTTCTTTTTCGTAGGCAGTACAAACAGGCTGAAAAATGTATGCAAATTCGTCCCTTTATTAGTTGATTCTAACTAGTGCTGCAAAAAATAATAATAATAATAATAATAATAATAATAATAATAATAAAGCGAGCATAGACTGCATTAGACTTTCCCAAGGAAAGAATCATAAAATGATAAGTAAATAAATCTGTATGTATCTCGGTAAATAAGCCAACAGGAAAAATGTTGCCGATACTCCGGTGTAATAGGCTATCTTAGATCCCCCTATGCAGCCCCCCCCCCCTCCCCCCTGGGGAAGTTACGCTAGGGTATCTTCTCCCCCTCCTCCAGTATATTTACCCCCCCCCCCCGCCCCTTCGAACTTTTTCGCGTGTAAATATATTTGATAATATTTGTTCATGAGAATAAATGGACTCAATTAAACTGTATAAAACTATCTTGAACTACTTTATTGACTAAATTCAACATAATTCAAACAAAATATAAAAAGGCATCCTTGATCAGAAAGTTTTTTTATTTTTCTCTTAAAAGGGTTATTTGACATTTTAGAGAGACATGTGGATACTCATGATTGCAAATATTATCATAAAGAACATTCACATTATCCAAGAACGCTTTTTTCTATGTTCAATTTCATCTTTCTTTTAGAAAGAGATATCAACAGGGGACAAAAAATACCAGGTGGGGGGGGGGGGAGAGATAGCCTAGTCTGTCTTCCCCCTGGAATAGATCTACCGCTACCGCCCACTCTAACCCCTTATATATATATATATATATATATATATATATATATATATATATATATATATATATATATATATATATATATATATATATATATATATATATATATATATATATATATATATGCAACACTTTGCACCGCTGGAATT
The DNA here is from genome assembly GCA_949752745.1 of Protula sp. h YS-2021. Classification (NCBI taxonomy): domain Eukaryota; kingdom Metazoa; phylum Annelida; class Polychaeta; order Sabellida; family Serpulidae; genus Protula; species Protula sp. h YS-2021. Next base: position 35,488,243 of record OX457025.1, read on the forward strand.
AGTACAGACAGCTTTATTTCTACGCAAACGAGCCGTGGACAGAACGTGTGAAGTTCAATTGTAGTGATGGGACTAGCCACTTGGTTTTTTTTTCTTTTTTCTTTTTTGTTTGTTTGTTTGTTTGTTTTTTTTTCTTCTGTTTTTTTTTTTTTTTTGTTTTTTTTTTTTTTGACGTAGCGCTCCTAATATATGCAAGATACCGCTCCCATTCCAGTTGGCTGAAAAATATGGAATGGCGATGCGCGAACAATTATTTTTTTACAACTAAATGATTTAGCAAGTTAGGAAAGATAACCTTTACCCATTAAATTAAAAAAAAAAACCACATTTGTTACCATTTATAGTCATTAAGGGGTCATATGTCAGCACCTGGGCCCAAACCTATTGAAACACAGGGACTTGTATTCATATCTCATTTCACCGACTGAAAGCCTGAACTCGGCTGGAGAGAGAAACAACGTGTTATTTACGTCCTATGCGTCCATGTTTACGAAGGGTTACACGCCATTCACATTTGTCCAAGTGTTACGGCTATCCATTATAAAGGATTCACAGTCCACTCTTCTAAAAAAAAATGATATAAACCATTTTTCATAATTACCACTGCAACGACTAAATGTACATTTAAATCAAATTGTGTATCAAATTAAGATGGTATAAATCTACACGAATCGGCGATGCTTTTATGGTTGCACGATGACCTATGCCTTAGAATGCTGTTGCGGGGGTTTCCTTAGAAAATTGTAGGGGGTGAAAAGTTATAATTGATGACCCTGTTGACAGCATATCACACAACTAAAATTTGTCTAGTATCACTCTTGACTTTCTAAAAGAGATGTGAGAAAAACAGATGCGTTTAGCAACGGTGTTTTCACACAAAGCAGCTCTTCAATTTCCGACAAATCGTCGATATTTTCTTGTGCAGTTTTCCCATCTATACTTGGAGAAGGACCGCAGATAACTATAGGCTGCCATGTATTATAGATTACCCATCACAATTAGGGAAATTAATTATATCGTGCCCTTTTTTCAACTTTGCTCATTAATTGATATAATTTTTCCATCAACATCTATCAAAGAATGGGCTGAAGAAGTACCATAATGATTCCATCAACAGAGTATAGATCTTTCTGTTCGATCAATCTGCACATTGAGTCAATTTTTGTCACAGATATGGATATTTAGATATTTAGATCTAGTCTTCCCAGTATTATGTGAATATTTTGACCTGCTTTATTAGGTCGTTGCGAATATTGTATATTAGAATATGCCTTCTCAGATATTGCGCATTAAAATATGCCTTTGCAGATATTGTGTATCAAAAACACACCTCTAGGATAAGGTGCGGCAAAATTGCCTTTCTCACATGTGATGATTAAACTGTGCACTTCTCATATATGATGTTTTAAGAAAAGGCCAGTTGCCAGTAACAAACTTGTTGAAGTTGTCTCCATCCCAAACCAAAACGCCATTGTCCTATACAGGTGTGCAAAGCAAATGAGGGCATAACAGAATCTGTCATAAACTGACTTCAAAAAAAAAAAAAAAAAAAAAAAAAAAAAAGAAGAACGTTTCCAATTTGATTTAAAATTACGTGACTGGGTGGGGAGAAGAAGGGGAGGGCGGTTGCAGGTGAAAGTGATAAAGAGGCCTTGCTTGTTAATCATGGCACGCACCCTTGCCTCTTCCAATTTTTCACCTAGGTAAACAACGGCACCTTTGAAGTAAGTTGCCCCCCAGGCAGGGGGAGGGTGCGAAATGACCCATCTTCTAGCACCAGAAATGACACCCAAATAGACCATAAAGCAATAAAGAGCGGGTGCCCGAGGGCTTGCGCTCTTTTATTTCATGTTTTCGGTTAATTCACCCCCACTTCGCTATTACGTTCAACTGTATAATTTTGTGGAATAATGCTAACGCCATAACAAGACGTTTTTTGCACGGTATGCTACTAATGAAGATAGAGGGGTGGGGTGGGGGTGGGCAGATGGGCAAGCAGAAGTGTCGCTACTTCTTCATTTTTTTTTTAAAGATGTGCCTGACTGAACAAAGCTTATTTTAGAAATAAATCTGTCAAGTGATAAAAAAGAAAACCGTATTGTAACAATGAATATCGAATTAACAATTGAATTATGGTGTGAAAAAGTACATCTGCGTCTTTAGTTCTTATCCGTCACAGTAATCATGGCACTTCGGTGTTATCAAATTCCCTAATTGGTCTATTTTTCGGTAGGAAGGGGCTCTTTTCCTGTTGTTGCAGAGTCAAATGTGACCAAGGTTTTATCAGTTTCACCTGCGTTCACTTCTCATTTAAAAGGCTTGCATTTTTTTGTTAAAATGTAAATGTTTGAGTTCCGCAATTCATGGGGTTTTTATTTTTTTTATTTATTTATTTTTTTAATTCGGTGACTGCATTCTTTTCATGATGTAGCCATTTTTTAAAGATACGCTTACTTTTATTAATATGTGTTTAAAAAATCCAGCTAAAGTATAACAGCTAAAATACACAAAAGGCCGCACTTCTTTGGCATTTCCGCAGCAACTGAGTTGTTCGAATATTCAATCTTTATTCAAATACAATGTCCTCCTATAGAGTTTACTATAATTGCCCCCATCGCGTGTGCAAATAATGCGCTCGTGTGCATTCTTTGTGAATATAAATGCTTTGCCCTGCCTTGGTGTTCATATTTTTGATTGCCTGAAATAAAGCTGACGCAAGCAAAATAGAAATAAACTAAAATAAAGCAAAAATAATCTCCACAAAATTGAGATAGATGTAGATGAACAGAGGATATTGTTCGCTTTGAATAAAGATTTCAGTGCTTAATTCCACACAAACAAAAATAGAATACCGTTCCTTTGTTTTTGGGTTATGTATTTTTGCTCAAGAAGAACTAGACGGAGACATGTGTTGTTGTATAAGTTTTTGCAGTGTGAAGCAAATTTGAAAGATATTTTTTTACATATATATTGCGCCCATGTACGTCTATTTAAAAAAAAGACAATTAAACGTTTACTGTTATTTGATTTGTTGTATATGTTGTATGTTGTGTATGTTGTATGTTGTATTTTATAACAGAAAACATTGTACGAACATATATTGGATTTAAAATTGATTTGCTCATAATATCTCAGTACCCATCCACAGTTTTTAAATATCATGGCGTTTGACATGTTTAACTGTTAATTAATTAAACTTGCGACAGTTTTATTAAATAAAACTACCAGAATGAAGATTTCTAAAGTGGGTATGTTAACGGGTAATGAAAAATAACAACTTTACGCATTGCACTGAAAACTAACATTCGGTGAACAATTCTTTATTCCGACAGATCCAGAATTTGTTTTCTACAGATAAACGGTTTCGTTTTCAAATTTGGTATGTCATTTTAACTAAATTGTTAAAACGGTAATGTTGAAGTAAAGTAAGTATTGATTTAGTGTGTTTAATTAGTCAATCATCTAGCCTAGCAGCTTAGATATAGTCATGTATGGTTTAAATTTAATGCTTAACTATTATTTGACCAATCAAAAACGACTTAATATTAAAAACAGTTTATTAAAAAAAATTCATTGATTAATATTTAACATAAAATTGAAAACACCAAAAAAAAACAGCAAAAACGAAAAACACTCTGGTCATAATATCACAGAACTCGCTGAGCTGTGCGCGGTCATGCGGTGCTCTTTATTCACAAACACACCTCTCGCGCAAAAAAAAAGAACTCTTAATGACCCACTTTACTCTCAACACCAACCGGAAAAAGTTCCAGGATCGCGCATGTTCATTTCGCCAACACACCGTAATTTCAATCACATCGAGTTTTTTTTTCAGTTATTAACTCAACATTTATCTTTCCATATTTATAAGTTAAGCTTGGCACACAGTTTAATGAGCAAGCATGTCAGCCAATATGTGTTCATTACATCTTTCGACCAATGAACGAATTAATTAATCATAACAACTTCACGGATATTGGGTTTCGCACAAAGAAATATTACGGTTTTCTAAAAGCTTGTATTGTAAAAGCCACATAGATGCCAAAACTATCTGAGTATATATTGTTTTCGAGCTTGCCGAATAATCTCAAAAAAAGAAGAATCTCTTGAACAAAATATTGCATTTTATGTGTGCTTTGTTTTGAGTGGTGCAGAAGCGATGATCCCAAACTAGAAGTTACTCGTTCCTCTGGCGTTGAGTTCTCTGTCAATCTGGCAAGCGGTTAAGTGTGGGCAATAAGCAGCGCAGCAGAAATCCTCGCAGATGGACCCCTGAAACATGGGAAAATATAAATATCAAATAAAATATCAATATAAATTAATTAAACTACACATTAATATAACATGCTGATAAGATCAAGTAAGAACCACAATCCGCTTCAAATCGAGATGACGCTGCAATAGTCTTACAAGCAGAAGAAGTTAAAACCTAAAAAAAAATAATGACATTTCAATATATTGCTTATAAGCACTAGATCGCATTAAAAAAATTTATACAATTTCGATCCCGATGTTGATTTATATGGTCATTGTCATTGCAAGAAAAAGTATCGAGTTTCTTCTTGGCAAAAATTTTCCACATAATAAACTGCTGTGTACGAGTGCCTTTTGAAAACACAGCCAAAGTAAACTGGTATTCCAGAAAAATTAATTTCGGTACCATTTCGTATATCGTCAGCTGGGAAAAAAAACATCATACCGAGACAAGATGTAAAATTCAATGAATCAAAAAGTGTTTATTTTATTTATTTGGTTTTATTTTATTGTGCGCACATTTGCAACCTAGTATTTTCTCAAAAGTATGAAATACTCAGTGTTGGATAAAGTATTATTCACAAAAAAACGGTGTATTATTATCATCTCAATATTGCCACAGAATCTTTTAGTCATTGTGCCGTAACACTTCTAACTATATGCTAAGAAAAATACAGTATAACTGAAAAATGCTTTTTAATTCTCTTCATGTTTATGCTGGATGGAAAATGGTTTGTATCTTTTTGAGGGATAAAAGTGTGAAAAATTTCTTAAACCACAAGACTGAGTGTGTTTAGTTGCGTATTTAAGAACCTTAGAGTATTAGAACATTGTGGAAATTAATTACCCTAATTCCAAAAGCTGTCCTCATTTTAGTCCTCATGGCCATGAGACCGACCTCTCCGAGGCAGAAGGCCACGAAACAGCTCTCCTTCATCTTACCAGCAACTTGGCACAGGTAACACGGGAAGAGGAAATACCCGAAAAGACCTGTCAGAAAAATGCAAAAATGTTGTCTTTAAGTTAAGGTTTAGCATTTATAATAATAATATAATTTTAAAACACCACCTCAAATTGCGTCAATTAACTGTTTGTTTCCTATCTGCATTATGGCTATTGGCTTGAAACAACCTCATACAGCAAAAAATAATAATAAATAAATAAATAATCATAATGATGCATGTTTAGCTGTGGGTGGAAACTGGTACCTTCTAAACAAGCCACTTTTGATAACCCCCACTAATCTTTGCTAGCCTTAACTATTTTAAGAGTTAATTACGCTCGTTTCTACTTGAATGTTTTTTACAAGTGCTTTTCAAATATACAACTCTTAATAATTCTTTGGAAATAAATAAATAAATAATAATAATAAAGCATACATGATCCACAGTCTTCGAAGCAGCCAAACAGGCCAGTTGACCACTCGGTGACGTTTTGCTGGTAGCCAGCCACCTGACCAGCCGGCTGCTGAATTACGACGGTTGTCATTTTTCAGAAACTGGGAACAAAAGAAAACAACATTGTAGAATCTGTGGCAAGTTACAGTGCCAAGTTACAGAAAAGACCAGACACAAAGAAAATGCATGCACAACGACAGGTTATGACATATGAAGTAATATTTGAAAGGATTTAACAGTGATATGGAGTTTGGTATGGGTAAATTCGGAAAGTGCTTTCCAGTGTTGACTGTGCTATGTGCAATTTGCTTCAAGAATTTTCAATCACTTCACAAAAAATATGGCTTACAAGTGAAGGCTGCTATAACATAAATAGCAGACAAAAATACGCATGGAACACTTTTCTTTTTCATTATCCAAATCAGCAACTTGCCCCTGACGTTGGATAGACGTCAATGGATCAAAGTGGGAGAGATGTCGGGAGAGCGAGGCTCTATAGGCGTCTGGAAAGCTGGTTATGTAGCCAATGGAAAATCAACTTTCCGTTGCTTACAGCAAATGAAATGAAATCAGTTTAGATTCATCTATTCTCGATATTACTTAAAAGTTGCAGATGGCTGTTTTTCGTCGTGGCTATCCAAAGTCCTTGTCGTAATCTCGGATAGACATCAGGAATTAATTGTGTACGAAATTCGAAAAACATCACATAGACGCCGGGAGCAAAAAAAAATGTTACCATATTATCGCTCACCGGAAATGGCAGCCATAAAAGATCGTCAAGAAAAGAAGTCAGAATAAGAAATAAGCATAAAATTTTGAGAAGTGCATAATTTTCATTGCCAGTTTTAGGAAAATGGGCATGATTAGTTGAGTCGCACATATTCTATGACCCAAGGGAGGGAGTACTTTTTACTGAAGGCCCCACCTGTGAAAAGGTTTCGTGTTCCCTACCATGGGTGTATATATAACATTTGACGATGTTAAACTTAAAAAAGAAACATAAACTCGAAAGTATCGTTTAAGTAGGTATATTTTATTTTGCCTACCGATACAGGTTCTACAGTGCCATATGGTTATCGAGTTATCCATATAGCTATCGAGTTATCCATATTGTCGGTTACGTAATTTGAGGGAAATGCGGTCATGTATTTTGGAGCTTGCTCATGTTGGCTGCTTACCTGATTTATATTATGGATGACTTTCTGTGAAAATACATTGATTTCTGAGGAACAACAGGTTTTTTTATATTTTATTCCTGTGCCCCTTATTAAAAAAAATAACCGACAAGTTGAGATCATTTACTGCACCAGGAATGAAAGAGAAAAGAACATAAACAAATCGGTGCCATATTTTATCTTTTCATCATACTAACATAGTCATAATAGTAAATAACTTCATTTATTTGTAGTTACTTTTGTATAGATTTTTCTTTTATATATAGCTGTGCGAAAGTTGCCACTGAAAAGTTTTCTCACTTTTGACGAGTTTATTTGACAAAAGCGATTAAACATATGTCACATCTTCTCTTTTCTTCAGTTTAGAATTTATTTGTTACTTTTTATACATCTTTTTGTTTCATACCTGAAGTGGTGCCGAAATGGGAAATCAAAATTTTTCTTAGAACAGTGTTGACGAGTTTGAGAAATGCGAGTTTCTCACTAAAACAAACGTCGTCGATTGAGCCCTGGTCGACATGACTATGATTATGAACAATGTCATGAATCCTTCATATTGTTTCTCATTTAATTAAATTCTAATACACAAAACTTGGTTTAATATTTAAAGAAATAACACATGTACATACCTTACCTTTAAATATTTGTAGAATTCCAAAATGTGAGACCTGTATATACAGCTAGCTTGTCCGAATGAAATGACGAGTTTTCCCCACAGGTGACGTTGAAAGGGATCACTAACTATAATGAGTGTTTACTTCGATACGCCCTAGCAGCCATAGCAACTTGTAAACAGTTCTTGGCACTCCGTTGAAAATTGATTAATACATTGCTCCCCGGATATGACCGGTTCCCTATTTATATATGGATCTCGCCGGTGTTGCAAAACATTAAGTAGCCTTACTCTGCACTTTAACACATATGACAGAAATTACTCAACCCCTACTGTTTTTTACTTGTTGCAACCTGCAGTTTTTATCATGCAATCGTCTGTGGAATTTAGATTTATTCCAAAAATGTCAAATTTTCTCAGATAAGGAGCTAGATAGAAAGATGTTTGGAACTATGCTACCTTTTATCCCATTAAAATAGAATCTGTTCTCCCGAGTCCATCCTTTAGCGCCGAGAGTAAGGCAAATATGAACAGTTGGGTAGTGGCTGTAAGTACCAGAATATAACGTCCAGCATGTTTCCTACACCCACGCCTCTGAGAACCACGGTGGAGACGGTAACTGTACGGAAAAAATCGAGCTGCGACAGTTTTTTTATTCTGTGGTATTTTCGGACAATTAGTATACCATAAAATTTGTATTTCTTTCTTGAACAACTGTTTTTGTTATTCAGGTAACTACCATTTCTGCTGGTGGTTTTTATTATTCTGAAAATAAATTGCAGAATTTGCACAACATACATTAATTTTACGTGTCCCGTAAGTTTTTTCTGGTTCCAAAATAAGTTGATGGGTCCCTAGAAAATATTTCAAGTTCTTATTGTAAACTATAATCTGTATGCGCCGTGAATGGCAGCAATGCTCAAAGGAATTTCTTTTATTTATCTACAATCTGCGTAACCTACGAATGTTTTAGAGGATATTTTTGGTCTAAGATCTGTGTGATGTATTGGACTATCAATCTAAAGTACATTTTAGTGAAACTTATTGTTTAAAAAAGTTTTTTAGTCAACTTTTTTATAGTGACTTTGTCATTTTCATATGAAGAGCATTAGAGTTCAGTGCCTGGGATATTGATCCTATTATTGATCGTGCTTGTGTATAAGGAATGTACCTTAGTTTATGAATAGTAAGGCCTACCGTGGTCACCGTGGCGGTCAATATAGGCGGATTAAAAGACGAATAACCCACAGAAATGAATTCTACACTCCTGGGCCAAGACATAAGGTTAACAATAACAATCTGATCGATCTACCACTGAATGGTAGTATACAAGTACATGTTTCTAACCGTGACCTCAGTACTTCTGGAAAATACATAAACAATGCGAATGATGGAGTAAATTATAAAAACCTTGTGGAGATAAAAACCCATGTTTTTGATTCCAGCCAAACATACCTACGTTGTGGCCTCCTAAACGCAAGATCAGTGAGAAATAAAACTGATTTTATTTATGATCTTCTGCTAAACAATGATAACTGTTTTGATATTCTCTTTCTAACGGAGACCTGGCTTGGTTGCGATGATGACAGTGCTGTCATCGCCGGTCTTTGCCCCGATGGCTACTCTTTTATCCACGAACCTAGAACAGACTGCCGCGGTGGTGGAGTAGCGATGCTCTATCATTCCGCTATCAAAGTAAAGAAAATCTCCGGATTGCATTACGGATCATTTGAAGTTATTGAAGCAAATCTTTCAGTAAAAGACAAATCTGTACGCGTATGCACACTGTACCGCCCAGATCCTTTCGGAAAAAACCATGCTGACATTTTAGAGGAATTCTCGGATTTCCTAATAGCTACTTCGTCCTACAAGAAAGATGTTATTTTCTTAGGCGATTTAAACTTTCATCTTGATGTTATCGACCATCCTGATGTACTAAAATTTAATTCCACTCTGGCCGCGTGCGGTTATCTTCAGCTGGTTACCTCTGCAACTCACCACAGTAACCATATTTTAGACGTGATAATTTGCTCAAATCCTGAGCTAATCTCGAACATAAATGTTAGTGACCCTTGCATCTCAGATCATTATTTAGTTGCGTTTAACATCACTGTGACTAAGCCTCGTGCTCTACAGGATCGTGTTATTTATAGGAAATATTCAAATATTAACCTCGATGATTTCAAAAATGATGTTCTAAAACTTGATTTACCCTCTAAAAACGCTACTCTACAATCAGTGGTCAAGTCTTATAATGACGGCATTGAAGCTATCGTTGACAGGCACGCCCCCAAACTTGAAAAAACTGTCACAATACGTCCCAATACGCAGTGGTATAACGCCAATATACGCAGTGCCAAAGTCATCAAACGCCGACTTGAAAGGCGGTATGCCAAATCCGGTCTCGAAAAGGATAAACAACTATACCGAAATCAGTGTAAACTGGTGAATCATTTGTGCAATGAAGCCAAATCGGAGTTCTATTCAGCTAAAGTTCTCGACTCACAATGTGATCAAAAACGACTATTTAACGTCACAAAGGAGCTTCTTGGTTGGTCTAAGTCTAGCAAACTCCCAACAAATATTGAACAGGAAGTCATGCCCAACATGTTCTGCGAGTTTTTCTTGGATAAAATTATTAAAATTAGAAATGATATTTCTTGCGATGATCGCTCAAAATTCTTTGAAGAATTTCGTGAACTCAATGGTGCATTTTGTAGCTCAAAACTTTCTGAATTTAGACCTGTTACCACAGCAGAACTCAAAGGTATTATTGAAAAGTCATCCCCGGCTACCTGCTCGCTTGATCCACTTCCGGCATGGCTGTTGAAAGTATGTAGTAATGAATTTCTGGATATTCTTACGAACATTGTGAATTTATCCCTCGCCAACGCTGAAGTGTCTGAAAATCTAAAGTGTGCCCTCGTTGTACCTCTTCTCAAGAAAGCCAGTCTGGATCCAGACATTTTGAAAAACTACCGTCCTGTTTCGAATCTAAGCTATGTTTCCAAAATCGTTGAACGTGTAGTAGCAGCACAGTTGAATGAACATCTTATCACACACAATCTTTTGGATAAATATCAATCAGCCTATCGCATGTTCTGTTCCACCGAAACTGCACTGTTACGAGTTCAGAGTGATGTCATGGCCGCTCTTGACACGAAGTCTATGGTTGCACTAGCGATGTTAGATCTTAGTGCAGCTTTCGACACCATTGACCACGATACGCTGTTCACACGTCTACACCACCGCTTTGGAGTAAGCGATCAGGCTTTATCATGGTTTAAGTTCTACTTACGTAACCGAACTCAGACTGTGATCGTGAATGGTTTTACCTCATCAACTGCTACCCTCAGTCATGGCGTACCTCAGGGCTCTGTTTTAGGCCCTATTTTATTTACCGTTTATGTTACTCCGCTGGCGGATATAGCTAATAAATATAACGTTAAATATCATTTCTATGCTGATGACTCGCAAATTTATATTGCTTTTGATCACAAGAAGAACACTGTAAAGGCTATCAACACTATTGAAGAATGTATCCTGGCTTTCAAGAAATGGATGTGTGCCAATTTTTTGAAGCTCAACGATGACAAGACTGAACTTATTTTATTTGGCTCAAAATGTAATTTGTCGCGACTTGAGGGTATTGAAATCAATATCGAATCTACAGTTATTTCATCCAAACCTACAGTGAAAAATCTGGGTGCTATGTTGGATAATTCGCTAACCATGGATAAATTTATTAGCCTCAAAGTATCTTCTGCATTGTTTTACCTACGAAACATAGCTAGAATTCGACGATTTCTAACTACTCAGGCCACTAAGTTGTTAGTTCACGCATATGTAATATCTCGCTTGGATTACTCCAACTCCCTACTCTACGGCGTAAATAAATCATTAATTCGAAAGCTTCAAGTCGTGCAAAACTCGGCAGCTCGTCTCATCTCCAAAGTGAGCAGATTTAACTATGCAACGCCCCTACTCATCGAACTGCACTGGCTGTCTGTTGAACAGCGGATAGTATTCAAAATTCTAGTCATTGTTTTTAACTGTATTCATGGACGCGCACCTCAATATCTAATGGATCTAATAACACCGTACCGGAACTCTCGCTCTCTCCGATCGGGCTGTCAAGGATTATTGGTAGAACACAGAACCAACAATAGATATGGTGATAGAGCATTCGTGAATTTTGCTCCTAAACTATGGAACTCGCTGCCTATTCATTTTAGATCTATAAATAACGTTGCAGCTTTTAAGAGAGCTCTTAAAACACACCTTTTTAATAATGCTTTTGTCAACTAATTTGTAACAGTATTATAATTGTATTATTGTTCACGTTTATCATTTTAACTTAGAATTGTATACTCTGTGCAGCACTTGGAGCTTATTATTAGATAAAGTGCTATACAAATGTATTAAATAATAATAATAATAATAATAAATAATAATAATAATAATCTTACGAATTGTTGCATCTGATAAATTGTTATCTGACTAATTTACCACGAGTAACACTTCGCAAATATTTATTATGATTTATTATTTATTTAAATCTTAAATATTTCAGAAATTTCCCTCATAAAATTGAATAGAGCAAGATCCGTAAAATAACCGAATTTTTATTTTAATATATGCTAATTGCTTCACGTCCAGATCAGTAATATTATGGAAGAGATTTTAGCAATTATCGAAACTTTAAAAATATTTAAATATCTCATGACTAAAATAAGGTCTTGGTTTATTTTGATTGATAATCTCTCTCGTGCTTGTTGATAAAATGCAAATTAAAGGCAAATCGACTTAGCAAAAGGCATTCCATACGGCACTTTTTTCCGTTCAGATAACACCTTCCTTGAGTCTTATAAAACAGATATTGACCAAGAAGGTCGACATGCCATATGTTTTCTCAGGACTGAAAGTTAGGTGTATCCGCAATGGATCATTGATCACCCCACTGAGAACGCATTTGGAGGTCATTCAGTAGCAACGACGTCACAAATTCGATTTCTATCAGCACAGAAACGAATCATGTGTTCCTTGGAAAGACTGGCTTGACTAAGAGTGTTCTTATTTATTTATTCTTTCATTCACTTATTCATAAAAGGTGGGCTTAGAAATATATAGAAAATATACCAATACTAATGAAATCTTTCTTTTTTTCATAACATAAATAGTTACGCAGAAATAATCAGAATATATTTTTTCTTTATATATATATATGCTTTTGCTTTCTCCATGCTACTAATAAAGCTATTAAGCAAGATATGTCGGACTTTGCTCTTGAGAATAATATACAAACGACCCTTTTTATTTCAAATCCCAACAGAACTACTATGTCGGGAATTTTCAGAGGGCGGAAGTCATCTTGTATAGTATTTACATGTAGCGTACGTGAAATGAAATGATTTAATCGTAGGATACTGAATCCAAAATGCGAAGGACTTTTTACGTACACTTTTCTTAAATGAGATTAGAAAAAGACACAGGAAGATCGAGCAAATACTGCTACGTTATGTGGCGAATTGAGCTGCCAAATTGCCAGTTTGTAACTGCCTCATTAATAATCTCAGTTAACTACTGCAACCTTTCAAACGTTAACAAAATGAACCCTTTTTAGTGAGCAAAGTCCACCTAAAACTGATTGTATGAGTTAGCTAGATTAGCTTATTTCCGCTACGGATATTGCAATTAACTGCACAGTTAACTTTTGTGAGTAAGCTGACTGGAAGATTTCTCAGTCACTAGAGATTTCTTAGCATCGAGAAACGACGTCCTTCTGACGTCCGTTGATCGTGCAAGAAACGGCAGAGAAGTGACGTCAAACCGACGTCGATACATTGCCGGTATTCTATCTAAAAACCATCTGCCTAAGAAACGACTTGATTTGTTGGAATCACAAGCAGTTTCCGAGTTTTTCCAATGTGTGATTTCGAAGTTTCATGTGAAAGCATCAAATCGGCCAGGCTGAACAAAACACAAAGAAATTGTCCAACACCATTACAAAATGTTCTTTAAGACAAAAAACACGACTGTCCCTTTAGCACTTTTACATTATCTTTCTATCTGATGAGTGGGAGCGGGGTGGGGTTGGGAGGGGGCAACTGACCCAGGACAGTTGACCCAGACTGGTCAAGTTGTATTCTAATTTTTATGGTCAAGTCGTTCTCAGTAGTGGCCAAGTCCTGCTTATCGTAAGTCAAGTCTCAACAAAAATTCTGAACTTCATCAGCACGCAGATCCTATTTTAGTGCATTTTTTTGCAGTTAAGTCAAATGGCGAAATTTGGAAATGTCAATTTCAGGAACAGTCACATCAGTGGAGGTCATCCGTCGTATATGCGAATGTGCGTTTGTCAACTTTTATTCAAAATACTTCTCATCCAGTTTTGATCTTATTGCTTTCAGATTTCGTCATCTCTGGTTATTCTTCTCTTGAAAATTAACTTTTACTTTCCAATACATACATCTAATTGGAAACAACATTTCAGCTTCTTAAAACCACGAGAAAGAAATTAAATTCAATAACAAAGTTAGAAAATGGCATTGCATTACTAAAATATGGTGTCGGATTAAATGCCACCTGGAATAAATGCCACCCCTTTTTACATCGTGGTTCAACCGGGCAACAAAGCCAGCCGGAATAAATTCCACATTTAATAAACTAAATCAACTCCCCACCCCCGTCCCATTTTAATTTTATAAATTGTTTGGTTTCATTTTTTTGTTTATTTTTTCTTTAAAGAAAACTCAAAAATATCAAAAAGATAACAACTAAACAAATGAGCAATTATGTGGAAGATATTGATTAAGACAATTCTATCAGCCTCAATTGCAATTACTTTTGTGCACAATAATTCCGAAATTTCTTAAAAATCACAGGATCCCAAGCGTATTTAAAGTACAGTTGTACCTTAGATATTCGGCACAACTGTGCAAAAATTTATGACAAACTTGTGCTTAAACAAATCAATTTCAGCATTTTTTATTAACCACCTGACTTATCACGAGTGGATTGTCAGTGACTAGTTGTCTGGCGCTGACTGCATCTGTATATGTTTACGTAAATTTGGCTTCTTCTCATACAAATTTGGTCAAATCCTCTCTATATTTGCCTGAAATGTATTGCGTATGGTTCGAATCGTGGCTTTTGCTTTTAAAGGTATTTTCAAAGCGTCAACTTTTGCGAATTTTTTAATTAGGTTATTTCAATTATAATGTCTGGAAATCAATTAGAGTAAATTCTCGGATAATGTGAGAAAAACAGCATCCTTAAAATAAATAAGAGAACTCTTAAATTTTATTTATAATTGAAATTACTTTAATGGCGAGTGTTATTTAGCCAACGCAGAAGACTACTGCCCGAGGGTAGCGATGTCATTGCGCATTTCGCACTTACAGAGCCTCTCCTAGAGACGTTCGGAGAGACCCCAGGGCTGCGTTACCCTCAATCAGAACATTGGCTCTGGTGACTACGGCTTGAACTCTATTTGCTTTACTCCTCGTTTGTTCACGGGTCAGTCACAACAGGCTGGCCGTGCTTTGTAAGGAGCTACCTCCCCCTCCCCCCACCATGGGTCATCATGTTTAGTGAAGTTTCCTTAATTTTTTAGCTTCACAACACAGGTGGCTTATCGAAGTGTCCTACCGATGTCGATGAAAATACGTGTACTTGAAATAAATTGAAAGCAAACATATTGAAAAATCTTGAACATTCATTTTATTTAAAAATAAATTAAACTAAAACACAGTGTCTTTACTGACATGTCACGATTAACAATACAACAATTTAATACTATCACAGGACGTCTTTTTACTTTCGCGTTATGATATCACAGCATGTAGGCCACCGTGCGTGGTAGCTAAGGTTGAGAAAGTTACCATTCGCACTTTTCCTAGTTATAATAAATATGAATGTAGCAAAAACTAATAAATTTTGTCTGTTTCTCTCATTATACACTTCAGGGATAAAGTGAGCCAGGTAAGATTGATTTAATAAAGATGCGACGGGGGAACCAGAACTATGTTCATAAGTGTCTACATGTTTGTTGCTGTCCTGGTACTCCAGCGCTCCCTGGTCAAAACACTTTTTTTCTTAATGACGGAGTAATTATTGCGGAGTGGATTTGAATCCAAGGACAAGTAATTCGTATCGTCTTCAGCAAAGAATTATCCGCCAAACTGTGCACGGAGGAGAATTAAAAACATGTTGTTCCTCGGGCGTTGAGTTCTCTGTCCATCTGGCAGGCGGTTAAATGTGGGCAATACGCAGCGCAGCAGAAATCCTCGCAGATAGAGCCCTAGAAAGTAACAGCGACGCTGAGTAGTGTCATTGCCATTGGTGTAAAGATTTGCACAATAAAAATATTTTCTCATTTAATTGCAGTATTTAGAAATCGTAAAAAATTGCTCATTATCAGAACAAAAAAAACTTATGTGAAACCCAGCAGCGATATATTGTATCACTCAGACTTCTACGTGATACTTCGGAGTCTAAGTTACTATACGTATAGAATGAATATATTACTGGCTGTTGTGACCAGATTATGTGCAAAAATAAAGCCATAACAGCAGTAATAATGATAGCAATAATAATAATTACCCTGATGCCGTACGCTGTCCTTATTTTAGTCCGCATGGCCATGAGACCGATCTCTCCCAGGCAGAAGGCCACCAAGCAGCTCTCCTTCATCTTACCAGCGACTTGGCACAAGTAACACGGGAAGAGGAAGTACCCGAAAAGACCTGTTAAAACACCCAAATTACAGTCTCAAGGTTTGCGTATATCTCCGATAATGATCCTGCAGCAGCCATTTCAGCTGACGTCACGTGTATTGTATCAACTGCACATAAATTTTATCGAAACTCAAATCAAACCCGTTAGAAACTGGTATAATTTCCTCTGGGTAGTTTCACCTTCATTGGGATAACTTTCTTCGCGGTGTGCAGAACAACAAAAAATTAGATAATTTTTTTTTGTATTTCAGCTCTAAACACTATTTTATTTCAATTTACTCTTAGAATTTTCCGAGCTTACATGATCCACAGTCTTCAAAGCACCCAAACAAACCGCTCGTCCATTCAGCAACATTTTGCTGGTAACCAGAGCCCTGAGTCGGTTGTTGCTGGATCACGACAGTGGCCATCTTGAACTAACTAAAAGCAAGCATAATACCCTGTCAATGTAAACATCAGATTGTTAATATTTTCCGAATTTGTGCCCTTTAAAATAATAAATATTCTATATCAATCATTCTATCCTTCGACTTTTAATTCTTGAATTACATAAAAATCAAATTAGGCGTTTTTCTCTTCATATTTCAAACAATGAAGAGCTCCTTTCTCTTTCACATGGAAGAGTTCAACATCTCAGAATATAAACGCTTTTAAACCACATTTGTTATTGCCTTGTCATCCTAGCCTTTAACAGACGAAGCCCGCTTCTCCCCCCCCCCCCCCCAACTATCCCTAGCACACAACACCAAGTTATAAAAAAATGCAAAGTTAAAACAGCTCACACTATTTTCTTTGACTGACACTACTTCTTAACATCTTAAAATCACTACCGGTTTTTGATGCGAACAAAACAATACTCACTTGTTTTTGATTCAGGAAGATTTCAGTGGAAATGTTCAACTTTTCATACAACCTTTCCCGCGTCACTTGCTCTCGGTACTTGTTAGAAAATGTTGTCTCTTAGATAAGGTTATTTACACTCTTTTGCGGGGCGCTCCCAAGTCCGAGAATGGAAGGTCGTTCGTATCAACCCGCTTTATATGTGTGGTCAATATCTACAGATTTTTTTCAATCGGATTTGTGACAGAATGATCCTTATATTGTCTGGCAACTTTAGGATTTCTATGGTCACGGATCAGCGATTGAAGTTTTGTGTTACACAGGCACCGACAAGATTAAACACACACAGAAGTTGTATCGGCGCCTGATTGCAATTATCACCAACACCATTCATACATTGAAAAAATATATCTCCTTTAATTGCAATGATCCACTCCATAATTATAAATCTACTGGTTATTTATGTGAAATTATTATTCCCAACTTTCAAACCGGAAGAAGCTATTACACGCCTGTAATAGGCTTACCATAAGGCAAAATCCCCAATGTTTTTGCTGATTACCAATATTCCTAGAAATACACAAATGAGCTTAACTGAACTTGAATGTGGCCATCAAAGAAAAATAGTAGTTCTTTTCGTAGTTATGGTGAGGAGGTGAATTTTCCATGTACACCAGAATGTTAAATATGACGGTTAGCTACAAGAATTCCGCATTCCGACAAAAGAAACTTTCTTCGCATAAGACTGTGTTATCTTAGCCTATCGACATTGAAAGTGATCCCAACAAAACTTTTACAGCCGTATTAAAATCAACATTTTTGAACTGTGTTTGCTATTCCCACTATTTCTGTGCGGAAGATACTAAATAAGACGCGAATCATTTGAATTTAGGTTCAGGTGAATATTTTGACAAAAAAAGGAATGATAAAATAAATAAACAAATAAATAAACAGTGAGCAGCTTATGATCTATAGAAAAGAGACACAAATGTTTAAACTGAACTGACACAAGTATCAAAAGTTGTATTGGTTATTTTGACTAAAAAAAAGTACAATAAGTTTGTAGAAAAGTAGGCTGATCACCAAAAAAAAAAAACAAAAAAAAAAAAACAAACAAACAAACAAAAAAAAAAAAAAAAGAAAGAAAGAAAACACATGCAGCACATTGTATAAGGGAATGCTATACAATTTATACATCTTCAATCGAAATAAATACAAGATGTCCAGGCTGTTGCACTGTAACCCATACAGATCTAGCTCCAACAATTTTTGACCGGTCGCCAAAAAGGGTGAAGGCCTGGGAGACGTAAATCTAGCGAATAATGGCTTGAAAAGCAAAACAGGAATTTGATCAAATGTCTTTGAACATTGGCATTTTGAAATCCAACTTTTTCCAAAGTTCCTACATATAACCAGTTTGCGGTGGATCAGCAAAATAGAGGAAACTACACAGGGGCATCCGTCAGCCACGCACAGCATTGGAATGATCGGGAAGCCCCTTCCCTCCCCTCCCCCTCCCACCAAGCCACCCGCCCAGGAGTAGGGTTCAGAAAATATTTAACGCACACTCTACATAAATACACACTGTCAACACACAAGATCACTCATCTAAAAAAAAAACAAAAACAAAAAAAAAAAAAAACGTGGAACTTGCGGAGTTTTGCCATTCGTAACTTACGGGACTTCGAATCAGACAGTTTTGCAATAAGCTTGTTACATTAAAGGTGAAGTTTTGTCAAACATAAAGAGACACCAGATAAAGATATGACAATAATTACGTCCCCACCTAAAAGCGCAATTGTGATCAAGCAACTAATTTACTGTTTGGAAATGATTCTTTAGCTATCACATACGCGATAAAGTCGTGAATAAAGTGAGGAAAAAGTTCCATATCTACGTGGGACCAAGAAAAAATCTGATTTCATGTCAATGAACAAATTGTTAACTAGTGATCAAATAAATCTCTTTTTTTTTTTTTAAACTGTACATGACATATTTGAGTTTGGTTAGGCTAGGAAGAAATATTCTTGTTTCTCATCTCACGTATAATTTTTTACTTTGTTTACTTTGACAGACTAGCCGGCGATTGTGTTTAATTTTTTCCTCGAATAAACAGAACTTTTTTATTGCCAAAAATTTTTGGTCATCCTGAACGAACCAAAATTCTTGTTTTGTTTTTTTTTCTCACAAAATATGGTTTTGTGTTCTTTATGTAAAACGTTTATACGCCAAAACGCTACATTACCCATTTGTAAGTTGCTATTTTGAATTCTAAAAGATAAATCTTTTTTATTTTTAACTTTTTGTACGTCCGGCCAGCCGGTCGATGGCTTTTTTACTCGAAAATGTTCAGGCCCGACCGTCCACTTTTCTGATTTGCGATTTGTGGATCACGCCGGTGGAGAAAAAAAAGTCTATTTTTCCCGCCTTATGAGTGAAATATAATTTGCAAATTATCTCGTCTTGGAAATTTATGAATATATGCAGTGGATAGGGAAACTACATATCAGCAGAATTCACTGTGTTATTAGTAAACCGAGTAAAGCTTTAATACCCTGTGGATATAAAATATAAAATCAACCTCTTCAGTCCTAAAACTGCATAGCTAAGTTCTGCCTTGGCTAAACATAGTGCATTATAAATATCGACCATTCTCCAAAAAAATCCAACAGCCAGCAAAGATTCACTGGTGTCAATGACACCTTACCCCCCCCCCATGCCCCCCCCCATGCCCCCCCCCCCCCACCCAAGTCTTGATATGACACTGTGTACAGTATGTGAACTTTTCACTGGTAATGTAAATGAAAGAGCAAGCATTTGGCACTGTTTCTGAAGTCCATTATTGGTCATTTGGCTCTTAGGCGATTGACCTCTTCTTTTCTGCTATATGCTATATATTCACCCTGAAGATCATAAACCAGTAATTTATTGATATCAGTGTAAACCCATCAAATGATCCACACCACATTAGACCACGATATATGCTCTGTGGATTGTGGTAACACGGAAAAGGACATTTCTGAAGGTTATGACAGTACAAGCGGGTTCACATCCCATTCGCAGTAAATAACTTGAATGATTTTTGTTATTCCACCGAACAAAAGTAGTGTACCTGTCTTCAACACAATAGAACACTCAGTTTTGTGTCTAACAATTTCAAAAGACGTTTACGGTCTTTCTCACTGAGAACTTGTATTATATATATATATGTTACAGTCAATGTTGGAAACCCGCCATTTCACGAAATGGCAAACCGTGTTGGGTAAATTCGCGTAATGCCTAAAATCTTTTGCATTACACACTATATACATGTCAAAAACTGAAATGAGAAACAAGCTTCCCTATTTTTTTGGCAAACACTGCGACATTTTTAACTTTGATATAAATTTGTATAAGGTTGAACATGGAAAGGTGTCGGGTGGCAGGTTTGTCGAAATGAGTCAAAAATTAAAATATAACGGTAAAATTTCTTATTTGAACTTCACGGGGTACATTATCGTTCGGCCTTTTCGGTAGCGTTTTCTCAAAGAAACACTTGTACACTGCAAGACGATAACATATAAATAAATGATATAAAGTATTAAATTATATAAAAATATTATTTATAACATTTTATATAATTTAATAATGATATTTAAAAAAATGTAACAATAAAAATTTTAATCAGTTTGATTATTACACGAGCCGCAAATACCAAATTTGCTTGGATTTTTTTTAAAAGAAATTCAAACGTCTCAACAGTGTGAATGCTTTTATTTGCGAAGTTGCGATTTACAGATGATCAGATAAACAAACGGAACGAACGAAAAAATGTAAAACCTTTTGGTGTCCTCTGTCCATTTTGAGATGTTAGAATACTAGAATAAATAATTTCAGAACAGAGCCAATATCATTCCAGAAAATAAATTATTTGAAAAATCATTATATTTTACTGGTCTCAGTTTCACATAGCAAACTACTATGCATTTACTGTAAATGACTTAAACAATGTATACTTTTACTTATCGTTTCAGTGAAGTAAATTTCAAGCTTAGTTCATCAATTGTTTAGACCCAGATGTATGATCTTGGATAGAGTAATCACCCAATGCCAACAGAAAGAAAATGAACGGAATTGCTATTCATCTATTAAACAGACATACAGGATACAGGATATTTGGCCTGTCCATGAGGTTCTGACATTAATACATGTATAAACAGGAAAGGTTATCGGCATTAGTAACATAGCATTACTGGATTACGGCGGATTCTCCGACATGCCTGTCTTGTACATTATAAAAGGATTATTGTTTTTCCCTACTCTAGAAAGCCCAGGTAAAGTGACGAAAACAACAGGTGTGTGTCCAAATAAAAACACGACACAAGTACAAACCCAATCCTTACTTTGTTTATGTTCCGTTGCTAAAACAGAACTCCATTCCACATTGATCCGGTCTTCCATTCAGCTCTGGGTGGATTTAATGCTTTGAGGCGTATTTGTATGGCTGGTAGGTTATGACAATGGCCAAGCTATCGATTCTCCAGACAAAAAGACGCATCCGTGTGGGTGATTTTACAGCTACCTTTGAGCCTTTGTCGAGGTTAAGGACACGTCCATAAGCACTACATTTTCAAATATCTCTGCCATATTATTCCACTTTATTTAATAACTGCATTCAAGGTTTCAGAAAATACCTAATGACTTCGTAACCAGCGGGAACTGCAATAACATTTCAATATTTTCGGGAGGTTAAAAAAAATTAGAAGCAGGATTTTGGAAGCAACATTCCATACTTCCACAGTGAAACCTCCCACAATTAGGCAGACCTTTTATAAAAAAAAAAATACGTGCAGCAAGCTTAAAGCCATACGCCCCAAGTTTGAAGCCTAGTATTTTTTTAGCTAAGTCTTCAAAGTTTCGAGTTCCCGTCAGGGCCTCTCAACTGCAAGCCTTCTACCTCTAACAGGCCTCAAAACGGAATCTTTTTTTTTAAACCGATCCAATGAAATAGCCCAAAATTGCAGCCAAAAATTGCCTCAAAAAATTTTTCAGATAAATAAAATCAATTTACAGAGTTAGTTCATCAAAGTGAAAATTAACGTTGCTCACAATCTATAACATTTTATGATTAGTAATGTATTATCAAAATGAATAATGGCATTGGTGTGTAAGGGTGCGTGTGCGTGTGTATATTTTTTAAGGGGTATGGATAGCAATATTTGTTCCTGGTTGTAGCCTTTAGTAACGAGGGTCTGTGATAGTGGCAGTTCGAATGAATGTGGATTGAATAAAAGTCGTGACGTTATTGTGAAGTGTTCCGTGTATTATGCTCTTGTAAAATGTTAGTCATTTATTTGTAAGAAAAATAAACAATAAAAAAAATTGCCTCAACACACACAAAACACACACACGAGCGGACGACAGAAGGGACGACAGAACTATAGCAAAGTCGTACACATTCGAAGATGCAAAGAACATAAGAATCTTAAAAAAATGCGAGTGCTACTGATTCGTACATTTATTCCTTTATCATAAAATCATAACCTATCAATAAAAAATCAATACCACTCAATATACTGTTTGAATGAACCTTTCAAGTTACAATACGCATTCTATATGAAACAGTTTATTATTTAAAATATGATCTATATCAAACAAGAAACTACATATTTTCTTCTGAGCGAAATGAGGCGCTTTCGATTTTATGAGCCTATTCCGGAATAGACCAACGTAAAACTTCTCTGATACTCTATATACATCAGCGAGACTGAGCATCGTGAGTCTATTCCGGAACAGTCCAAGTCGAAATCGGCTTATTTCGCCCAGGACAAAAAAAGGACTAAATTCTTATTTGCTTGATAAATTCTTATTTTATATAATAGCCTGTTACAAGTACAATAAAATAATCTACACAATTTCAATAACGTACAATGACCGAAGCACGTGTTGCTTCCAACATGGTCTTGCGTAAAGCAGCAATACTGAACAAGGCATCTTATACATCAAAAGGTAACATGTGCCTCTTAGATTCTTACAGTATCTCCACACACTACACCCCCCCTAACCACGCTTCGTTTAAATAATAATTTTCGGATAATACCTGTCAAAAAAAAACATAAAAAAAACGATTCTCGTTGAAAATTTTCAATTTTAACAGGAAGTACATAAAAATGACTAATCGGTAATGTAGGACAGCTTATGGAAGAAGTCAGACTGGCAAATGTATACGGACGACCAGCCGTCACAGCTATTCGCCTGGCCTGTTCACGTAACTGGAAAATTCACCTGATCACTTTTGATTTTCAAGGCGTGTTCTCCATGTTAATACATGGAAAGCGGATCCACAATTTTCATCACGCCCATCCACAAAAATGTTAATTGATTAGTTAAATGAAAATTACGTGACAAATTTGAGGGCTGCTTTACAGAAGTACTATGCATTGTGACGCAGTTACTAACTAAAACCTTGCGCCAGGCACAAATCAGGTGTTTTAAAATGTTCTCATTCAAATCATTTCCATTGCACAGATATTAACCTTTTCTTGTTTTCCAAAGAAATGAATGAAATAATCGAAATCACGCGTTACTCTTGTGTTTGGTGCCAAGTAGTGTCGAGTATAAACTGCGCTGGGATGTATGCCATCGCCAGGGGGAGGGGGGAGGGGGGGGGGGGGCTGTACGCAACATCGAAATTGTTCGGATAATTGTATATAACTGTACATAATCACTTCACACAAATACTACGATTACAACACTAAAATGGGATGGCGATAAATGTCACATCCCCAATCAGCATTTTTACAGCCATAAATATTAAACTGATATCAATATCTTAATCCCGTGAAAACATCATTATATCATTAAATGTTTACAACATGGTGACAGAAAGAGGCTTGTTTTATTTATAGCAGGTTTTATCGCAATCACCGATCATACGTAGAATTTTTACAGCAAACGTAAAAGAAATTACTAAAAACGCTTTACAAATCTCGAAAAGCAATCATATGCTTTTTGCAATAGCCGATTTTTTACTATATCGACATCTTATCTGTTGTTTGAGCGTCCCAAAAGATTCGAGGCTGATCGCTACCTAGTCTCGGAGTATCATCACTAAAAGACAGACGGACGCACTTAATCACTATTTTTAGCGTCCCCGCCCACTCCTCAAAAGGAATACATATGATTAGAAGTACCTACAAATTTCATGATTGATATTTGCAACTCAGTCATTATCATTTAAATGTCAATAAATGTTGTCTACAATCTCTACGCATAATCGATAACTCGAAATGTAAAAAGTCGAAGTAAATAGCAACTCAGTCCACATTAAGGATACATCGATTTAAAACCACACTACCAGTAACTTTTTATCCTAAAATGAAATGTCCAATATCTGGAACGCATTTACACGAGCAGCCATACAAACACGTAAACAAACGAACAGCCAAACAATCATGTAAACGCTGCATATCTAACACAATTCAAGATCTAAAGCAATAAAATCCACAACACAAAATGCGCTGAACAATACACAGCAAGCCTCCTCACAAACGAAACAAATGGAAGGCTTATATTTCTATTCTGTGAAGGAGAAGGGATCCAGGATGTTTTCTCACTTTTATACCCTTGTCTCCAGAACGCAAATCTTATGACGTCATCCACTCACTATAACACTGGCGTGCGCAAAGCTCTAACGACACACAACGTTTTCTTTCTCTTGTTCAAGCAGCGTTGATGAGTGCATTACCAATACCACCCCTCACTTCTGATTGTCCTAATGTCCCGGTGTTAGCCCCTGGTACCCGAAAGCCAAATTGGAAGTCTGCATGTCTCTTAAAAAGTACCTTTGTGCCACAGAAGTGCTGAGGTTTTTGTTCAGCAGCTGGTTATTTTTGGAGGATACATTCAACTGATTTTATTGTCAGTAGCCTAAAGCACGGAAAGCAAGTAAATGCTTAAACCCCTTGAGAACAGCTGAAGGGTGTGATTTTTTTCAACCAGAAACACAGACCTCATTTTCAAGTCCATAATTGTGACTAGCTATCAAAAATCACCGATATAGCCACAGTACGGATTACGGCACGATCTCTTTGGTTCCGAGCACCCCTGAGATGAGTTCCATAGCTACAGATAAATATCTGTTTGGTAACGCTTTACGCATAAGCCTAAACAAGAAGATTACCTCTGACATCACCACTAAAAACGCTTCTTAGATAACCATGCGCAAAAAACTATCCAAATTCTAAAAGCGTAGTTAAGCGTTTAGCATAACAATGCCTTATAGCATACTAAACGAACTTGTAATAGCACACACATTATGTACCAACACACACAAGCTGGTAACATTCTATTTATTACCAAGAAGTCTTCTAAATCCTAGTTAATATCCTAAACGACTAATTAATTAATGTAATAAAAAATCTCTAACCAACACCAACAATTTGCAAGATCGCTGAAGTAAATTCGCTTCCCAAATACAACAAAAAAAATACCTGTTGCCCAGCAAAACCAACCAAAGCAAGGGCATATAACATACATGTGTTATGTACTCACTTTCTGTTGCGTTAGTATCTGGTTCCATCAGTTTCCTCCATACACGTGGAAGTCATAGGAAACTACAAACACTTTTCCAACCACACTTTGTCTCGGGATACCTATTTCGTTCACTAACATTACAAGCCGAAAAGTTTTAGGAACAACCTAACCCTTGGGAACTTCTTCTGCACACTCTAATAAGCTTAGCACGTTTTACTAACTGGCTCTGCTATTTAAGACATTTACGGACATTTCACTTACTACCCTTGCACACTGAAATATTAACTCCAACACACTGAATATCAAATCTCGCCCTATGTCATCAAGCTCACTGTTTTATTTCGTCGCCATTCCTATCAACATCGGCCTTATCGGTGGGTAGCTTGCCAGTAAATTAAAAGTTAATTTCGTCCAAAACCGTTCATGCTCAACCTTGGAAAATCCTGCATTTTCAATGTCGAGCCACGTCCGCCTTATAACTTGACAGTTATCAGCTACCCGCTTGTGTAATGGATTTATAAACCTCTGAAGCTTCCACGTCCATGTGTTTGTATCAGCTGCAACATGTTCCAAGTAGAAAAACTTCCCACCCTGAAAGCATAAAATATGATACTTTTTAAAATGATATGACAGGAGTCGCAGCAAATATTGAAAATGAAACATTTCTTGAAACACTCTGCGAAAAGAAAATATTTCGACTTGAGATTAAACTGTTTAATTCCCAAATGGTTCAATATTAACATATTCCCAAGTTATACCTGTCTTCACTTCTCCAGACTACCTGAAATTTCACTTATTCTTTATTATAACATGCACCCGTGACAATGCACTCCAGTATAAAAAAATAATAAGTAAAGTTTGGGTTCTCTAGCCGCGCAGGAAACCTCGCCAGTCACATTCGCGTCGTCATAGGTGACAAAGGCTTTGTGACAAATCGTTTTTGCTTCGCGTAACGGAAGTTGCCATGTAACACATCCATGCGAAGTCAGAGTACAGGGAGGTATCTCAGAGGTAAAAGAAGTATATTTCTACTCTGCTATCAAACGCTTGTTTAGGTATTACGTATGTTTGTGTTATAATGGCGATAGACCATGGCGCTGGTAAGCTTTGTATTGGATTCGGACACTTGTTGAAGGCCAATGAACTCGCCGCTGCGCGGTTCGTTCACGGGCCTTCTACGGATGTCCGAATCCAATACAAAGCATCCAGTCCAATGATCTATCCCTATAGGAATAAAACCTGGCCCCTAATAAGGGCATAAACATTACGTACTCCAAAAACACAGACCTCTAGAATTAATAGCGAAGTAACGACAGCTGGACTTAAAGGCTGGAGGTCGTGAAGCCGCACTGACTGTCGAGCATAGATATCTCAAGCAAACATTTCCAAGGTTTGGAAATTGTTATTTCAATGAATTTCAAAATCATCCCCTTTCAATGTTAACTTGAGAAAACGGAGGCAACTTCTTATTTGCAAACAAACGGGAAACAAATCAACAGAAATCTACCGATCACCTTCCACCCAGCTACATTTTTCGTCAATAATAAACCAGTTTACGGGTTCGAGTGCGCATGCTCAGTAGCGGAAACTCGTAGGGATCCAGTGAGGCAAAAACGTAAAGAAACAAACAAGGAAAAATACCAAAATTTGATTTTCTCTGCATGACCTATCTATAAGGTGTCAAAACTTCATTGAAATGTGTGAAAATTTACTCATGACATTAATATAACGGGATTCTGACAGAAACAGTGCGCTATTTCTATTTCAAAGTGATTTTGATCTATTTCTCCCTTGACTTCTATTCTTCTAAGTTTCTCTGCTTCTATGTTTATCCTAAAAAAAACTGAGCCCTGTTTTTTCCGTAATTTTCGTAGACGAAACTGTGAATCAGCTTACTTCAAATCGACTTTCATCTATGAATTTTCATGGAAATCACTTTTAGAAGGTCTTTGGAGTGGATCTAAGTAGAAAGTATCACAACTGTTTCTTAAGCCTTAGCTTTGTGTGATGTAATTTTTAAATTTTTTTAAGTTCAATCACTTCCGACATAATTGCCCATCACATGACTAAAATTATTATAAAATGCTTTTGGTCCTCGAGGGGGTATTGAGGAAGGCAGGGTGGTTTTCTACGCCTGTGAAATATCAGGGATAATTTGACCATAAAAACTGTGCGCCGCAATTTATAATTGGGCCAGTTATGTGATGCACGCTTTCTCAAGTAACGTCATTGGCCAGATTCGTACGCCGAAATTAGCAAAACTGACATCGATGACAAGTTCTACTCTAGGAGCTATGACTCTTGCTGTCATAGGAAGACCGCAAGAGGCATCTAGGCCCATCAGCTCCAAGAAACCATCCGCTACTTAGGTCCGGCGGAGGACTTCAAATCGTCGCTATATAACTATATGCAAGTCAACTACGCTCGCTTTGAGGCACCTCTGTGGCGGCAATGCAGTATATTAAGATACATACCCAGATTTATGGAGTGTTATGGAGTGCCCTCAAAGAAAATGTGTTGTCGAAAACTGTACATATCTTGATATTTTCATAAAAGAACAAGTTCTAGCAATAACCACAAATTCCCACAGGCAGACATCTTTTGTTTTCCCCTCATGCGCATGCGTAAATTTATGCGGCAACAATAAGGCGTTGTTATAAAACAGATGACCTCTGAGGAAATCTACGTGTTATGTATAAACACATAGCGGATATATATTACAAAAAAGTAGCTCCCCCTTACTGAGTATTATTTTCGCGGAATCTCCAATGGGCCTGCAGTGTAAACGGATATATACAGAATCGACAGATCCCTACAGAGGTCAGCTATTTTATAACCACGGTCGAATGACATGCTGGGTGGAACAAACCCGGAAGATAAACAAAACGTTTGACAGCTGGTCGATGCCTGTTTTTTTCACCTTTAATGTATAATTTTAAGAAACACAAGGCATAAAAAATGTGGCTTTGGGTGCATAAAGGGTACATACTGCATGAACTATATATATATATATATATATATATATATATATATATATATATATATATATATATATATATATATATATATATATATATATATATATACCAACATAATATGGATTACTGTGCCGACAAAGTGCCTCAGAGCAACTAAAGTTGAACCCTATGAGCAATATTATGTAACGCGTCCTAGCTCTGATAAAGAAACATACCAAGTATAAATAATGAAGAGCTGACGTGGAGCTACTAGGCCCACGGCATTCGTAGCAAGACAAAAGTGTTAAAATATATGACAATACACACCGGTCGCAGCACGCGTTTTATTTCTGATAAAGACATTTCCACATCTTCTACTGTACATAACACCAAGGTAGAAATCACAGCGTCAATACAATTGTTTGGAACAAGTGACATATCCTCCGCAGTAGCAACGACGAACTCTTTAAACCTGATATTGGAATGTTTCTCTCGCTTTTCAGTCAGATAGCTTTCAAAATGTGGATTTGGGTCGACACATATTAGATTTGTTTCATCAGGCAAGTACTGGAAATTGGCTCCACTGCCAGCTCCTATTTCTAAAACATACTGTGCTCTATTTGATTCTTTTGGCATTTTATGAAGTTCTGAAAATAACTTTTCTTTTCTCCAGCCAAATTTTTTATTCATTCGTATCGAAATTTTGTTCATAAAATAGGCAAAAACTCTTAAATATAGCGTTCTAAGTTGGCCGCTTAAAATGTTCAATAAAATTATGGTAAGCACCACGGGAAAAATAAATTTCCAAAACAAATTTTGGATTTCATCGTAGACTTTAACATCTGCAGCCGCCATGACTGTTGTTTATGACACAGGAATGGCTATATGTGGAACGGTTTTTTAGTAGCTTGGCTATTTATAAATTGGTTCCCACAAACCACTTAAATTGGTTCCCAAAGCCACTCTAGAGTAGTTTTGGTATCGGATAATTTTTACGACACTTACGAACTAAATCAGGTGGGGGATTTCAATTGCAGATAATGGAATAAAATACAAAGAACTGGATAGAAAATTTAAAGAGATAAAAGGAATGCGTTATGTTTGTTATACATTGTTTATTAAAAGCGCTGACATTTTATAGATACTGTAATATTGCACAAATACTCTATTATCGCCGACATCTCTGAGAGGTCATCTGTTTATAACAACGGTATTATAGCCAGCAACGGTATTATCGCCTGCATAAAAAACAAAGACATCGCCTTCTTGAAACGGGTCTTGATACACTTTTTCAATAAACTTATAAGGTTACAATTAAATTCTTGTTGATTGAAAAATAAAACACTATTTTTATGTTCACTTTTCAACTGTTGACATTCGGCACTGAAGCCGACAAGTTACGGAACACAAAGTTTTTTGGGGGTATGGTCGAAAGGTGAAGGACGCACGTATTACTCGAAACCGGTCGTTTATTAACGACGCTTGCCGGTCTACAAACCACTCTGGAGTACCCTATCGGGTAATTTTTTCAAAACAGTGGACTGGCTAAATCAGTTGCAGAAAAGATTTGCACATCATGGAATACAAGGTCAACGAAAGAGATAGAGAGTTTACAGAAATAAAATAAATATGTCCTGTTTGCCTTTCTCGTACTAAAAAGTACTGATCTCCTGGTAATACTGTAAGATTGCACGAATAATATATTTTGGCAGTAGGGAAGAAATGGGGGTTCTGCGCCACCTGTGACGTCATAATGACGTCAGAAGGGTGGGGCAGAACCCCCATGGGATTCTGCGCCAGATGGCCATGGATAAAGCGCGCGCATCATAATGACGTCATAATGAATGTATGCATTATGACCTCATATGGCTCAGAAGGTTGGTGGTTCGAGCCCAGGTATGGGCGGTCTAACCCTAGACTATACTATATGACTATGTGACCAAGACAGTTCTAGAGTGCCTATGACGTCATAATGACGTTAGAAAGGTAGCGTGGAGCTGTCATGAGAGTTTTGGAACAGATATGAATGCGTTATGAATGTGTGTTTTGAATATGTTATGAATGTATGTTATGAATGTGTGTTATGAATATGTGCATTATGAATGTGTGCATTATGAATGTATGCGTTATGAATGTGTGCGTTATGACCTTATATGGCATGTTTTCACAAACATTCGGGTTAAGTCCGGAATAGCTCAGTCGGTAGAGCATAGGACTCATGGCCGGAGGGTTGGTGGTTCGAGCCCACCTATGGGCGGTCTAATCCTAGACCATACTATATGACTATATGACCAAATCAAATGACCCTCGGAAAAAATATCACGGACACCCCCCCCCCCCCAGGAAAAAATATCGCGGACCCCCACCCCCTTCCCCAGGAGAGCAAAATTCAGCCAATTCAGCAAAACAAAAAAGAAAAAGACCACTTTGACGAAGTCCGAGTGAGATCAGTTTCCAGCCAGTTCAACAACAGCAGCCAGTTTGGTAAGTTGTCATAGGTTATTTGCATTGATAACATTCGTCATGTTCAACAGATTTGAATGAAAATTTTAACGTTTGATTCAGTTTTATTTCTAGTTTTGACATAAAGTAGTCACAGGCTATTTACACATGTGGCTGTAAGCTTAATGTTTATTTTAGTAACTGTTAAAAATAAAGTAGATAAATTTCACCATGTTCAACCGATTTGAATGAAAATTTTACCGTTTGATCCAATTTATTTCTAGTTTTGGCATAAAGTGGTCACAGGCTATTTGCACAGGTGGCTGTAAGCACTTTGTGGGTGAGAAGAGCACGCCATTCAAAGATGTGTTTGAATGGCAAGCCCCATTCAAACATGTGTTCGAATGGCAAGCCCATTCAAAGATGTGTTGAAATAAGTTTTGGAACATATTACGTCACGGTATTGTTCAACAAGTTTTTTCAACAAGTTGTTTAACAATTGTTCAACAAATTGTTTAACAAGTTGCTCAACAAGTTCAACAAGTTCAACATGATCAACATATTCAACATGTCTTTCAACCTGTTGTTCAACATGTTGTTCAACATGTTCAACATGTTGTTCAACATGTTGTTCGACATATTCAAGACGTTGTTCAGCATGTTTAACATATTCAACATGTTGCTCAACATGTTGTTCAACATGCTTAACATGTTCAACATACTGTTCAACCTGTTGTTTAACATGTTGTTTAACATGTTCAACATGTTGTTCAACATGTTCAACATTTTCAACATGTTATTGTATATAAAGCTATGTTTAAAGACTTTCTCAGTAAAGTTATTTCTAGAAATATTAGGACATAGTGTGTCCAACCTCTAATGTGACATCTCCCTATAGAGTATAAAAGGCAGCCGCCCTCAGACGTAACACATTCTCTATCAAGATACTGAAGAGTGAACAACAACTACCATCTATGGCAATGCCTGTAGAAAAGTCTGAGATAATGCCTGCAGAAAATTTTACAGCAAAGCCTGCAGAAAATTTTACAGCAAAGCCTGAGACAATACCTACAGCAAAGTCTAAGGCAATGCCTATGGTAAAGTCACGTCAGCAGCGTCAAAGGCGACCACATCTTAGAAAGATGAAAAGAGATGAGTCACCGACTACGACGTCGCCGTGTAAAAAGCGAAAAATTAAGACAGAACCTAAAATGAAGCGGGAACCGGAGCGTAAAGCTTCTACTACAAAGTCCATGAAGAAGATGGGTGCAGATGATTTACCGGTTATGATACCCATTAATGGAGAAATATATATTAAATTGGCGAAATAGCAACAGAAAGTGATGGTTAACATTCGTGAATATACTACGGATCATACATCTGGGAGGTTATATCCTACCAAGAAGGGAATTTTCTTGTCATTGAAAGATTGGCAAATGCTGAAGAAGCAAATGACGTCAGTGGATCTCATACTTCAGAAAATTGATGTGTATAAAAGCAGTGACTATCAGAAGATGGTTTGAGTAGAACTCAATTATCATCATGAATTTAAACATGACACTATATCTAGATCATTTGGGTGAACTAGTTATCTGTTATCGTGGAACTTATATTATCTTCTGAAGATCAAGCCTTGGTGAAGGATTATTTTGAATCTTTACCAGTACCAGGATTTCATCTACAAGTCTCAGAAGATCTTTGTGTGAAAGTCATTGAGCGAGACGACTGTATACAGTTTCACCAGTATGACGAGCTTAGTGGATGCTATGATTTCATCACCCTCACTGCTGAAGATTGGAGCGAAGTTTTGAAGCTTGACAAGAACTTGAAACTTAGCTTTGACCCAAATGGACATATACATTTGATATGTAGTTCAAATAAAATTGTCTTTATGCTTAATATATAGGCTATGAAATGAATTAACATTATCTATGTTGATTTGAAGTCAGTTTTTATAACATTTGCAAACTTACAAGTTCTTGTGAGTGGGCACATGTATTAACATGATATGTATTTGAAATATTGTTTTTTCTCAAAAATGTAAATATTTGTAATATTCAATAAAAACACATGATACTTTTCAACTTTTTATTTTTCTCATACAATACATAATACAATACTTCATTATGATATATGGTTTACGGGTGAATTAACACCGCGTCAGAGACCTTAGCCTCTTACGACTTCATATGTTTAACATCAAAAGCAAGACATATATTAATACACTTAAATACACAACGCATAAGTTAATAAAATATTACAACATTTGTTGATTTATAAAGTCTTTATTATAAAGTTTAGTCAAATAAGTCTATTTGCCTTCATCTGTTTCACTCTGTTCACTGTCTATACCGCTTTCTTCATCACTGATGTCCTTCTCCTTCTCCTCCTCATCCTTATCTAGTAGTTCTTCAAAGAATGTATCGTTTCTTCTTATAGCCGCTTTTAGTGCCTTTGAATACTTGTAATGTTTTTCATCAACAAAGTAATTAAAGTCCTCTAAAATGGTTTGATAATGGTGGCTTTGTTCTAGACGTTGGGTATATTTGAATAGTCTCATAAACAGTTGATTTAGTCCATGCTTATAAATAGGTCGAAGGTCATCACTTGCTATTTCACGAGCATCTTCAAAGCATTTGTTCTTTATATTCTGAAACCTTTCTTGAAATTTGGCATCATAGTCATTGTAGACTTCTTGAACCATTTCATATCAAACACAGTCTATTTCTGATTCCGTGTCAGAACTGCTGCCAGAACTGCTATCTGAACTTCTGTCATCAACACCCTCATCACACTGCTCCATATGGTTGAACAAAGCTTCTTCGCTGTTGTATAATGCACCACATTCTGTACAAGCATTCTTTTCAGCCAAGTTGACGCTTTGACTTTCCATAGAAGACTCATCTAAAGTTTCCGTGAAAGGTGGTTTTACAAGATTTTTCATATCTATCTCCACTTCTCCTTCTGAAGTGTGAGCATCCTTTAAGTGCCTTTTATGGCCAATTGTAAGATTTCAAAGAAAAGTTGCATTTATAATCCTTTCGGTTCAACATACATTTTTCAAATGATGAAAAATTCTTTAAACACAGCTTTATACACAACAACATGCTGAACATGTTGAACAACATGTTGAACATATTGAACACCATGTTGAACATGTCAAACAACAGGTTGAACAACATGTTAAACATGTTGAAAAACAGGTTGAACAACATGTTGAACATGTTGAGCCTGTTGAACAACAGGATGAACAACATGCTGAATATGTTGAACATATTGAGCAACATGTTGGACACGTTGAACAACAAGTTGAACAACATGTTGAACAACATGGTGAACAACATGTTGAACATATTGAACATGTTGAACATGTTGAATATGTTGAACTTGTTGAGCAACTTGTTAAACAATTTGTTGAACAATTGTTAACCAACTTGTTGAAAAATTCCTTAAACACAGCTTTATATACAACAACATGCTGAACATGTTGAACAACATGTTGAACATATTGAACAACATGTTGAACATGTCAAACAACAGGTTGAACAACCTGCTGAATATGTTGAACATATTGAGCAACATGTTGGACACATTGAACAACAAGTTGAACAACATGTTGAACAACATGTTGAACATGTTGAACATGTTGAATATGTTGAACTTGTTGAGCAACTTGTTAAACAATTTGTTGAACAATTGTTAACCAACTTGTTGAAAAAACTTGTTGAACAATACCGTGACGTAATATGTTCCAAAAATAGTTCGAACACGTCTTTGAATGGGGTTTGCCATTCAAACACATCTTACAGCCACCTGTGCAAATATGCTCTGACCACTTTATGCCAAAACTAGAAATAAAATTGGATCAAACGGTAAAATTTTCATTCAAACCGGTTGAACATGGTGAAAGTTATCTACTTTTTAAAAAAGTTACTAAAATAAACATTATGCTTACAGCCACATATACACATAGCCTATGACTACTGTATGTTAAAACTAGAAATAAAACTGAATCCAATGGTAAAATTTTCATTCAGATCGGTTGAACGGTTGATCGGTGTGAAAGTTATCTACTTTTTTAAAAGCTGTCTTTTTCTTTTTCGTTTTACTGAATTGGCTGAATTTTGCTCTTCTGGGGGGAAGGGGGGTAGTTGGGTCCACGATATTTTTTCCGGATGGGGGGGGGGGTGTGATTTGGTCACATAGTGATTAGCCATGTAATTTGGTCACATAGTCATACAGTATAGTCTAGGGTTAGGTCGCCCGTAATTGGGCTCGAACCACCAATTCTCCGGCCATGAGTCCTATGCTCTACGTCTGAGCTATTCCGGACTTAACCAGAATGTTTGTGAAAACATGCCATATAAGGTCATAACGCACACATTCATAACGCATACATTCATAATACACACATTCATAATGCACACATTCATAACACACATTCATAACACACATTCATAACGCATTCATATCTGTTTCAAAACTCTCATGACAGTTCTATGCTACCTATGTGACGTCATTATGACGTCATAGGTCCTCCAGGACTGTCTTGGTCACATAGTCACATAGTATAGTCTAGGGTTAGGCCGCCCATACCTGGGTTCGAACCACCAACCTTCTGAGCCATATGAGGTCATAATGCACACATTCATAATGACGTCATTATGATGTCATTATGATGTCATTATGACATCACTGACACAGGCGCGCGCTCTATCCATTGCCATCTGGCGCAGAATCCCACCCTTCTGACGTCACAGGTGGCGCAGAACCTCCATTTCTTCCCTACTTATGGCCCACAAAAAAACCCGTACGAGCTCGCCTTTTAAATTGAGAGTTTATAAACGTTATCAATATAGGTAACTATATCAATAGGGTCATTGTTTTCTGAGTTTATTATCTGCCATTTCATGGAGTCTCAGAGCTGAAACTTGAAAAATAATGTCCGGTGTGGACATGTAACATCCGTATAAGTTAGCTGCATCTTACTGTTACTACGTACGATCTTTGTATCTCTCTCGGTTCGAGCCTTCCATTGTTAAGCTGATAGTGTCAGTTTTATATGTTTTAGGATCGACTTCGCCGAGCTTCTGTTATAGCGGGTGGTAACGAATGGTTACAATAGATCCAAATTGGTTAAATGAAAAAGGACATTTTCCGTGGTTGCAAACAAATTTCTTTTGTTGAGTATCACAAGATAAGATATATTTTAGTCAAAAGTTTTACAAACGGTCTAGTCTCAGAAAGGTCACTCACGTACGAGCTGGTTACCATGCTTGTGCACGACTTTTTAAACTACCACTAAATGGGGAGTGCCCGTTTAGAAATTATACCCCTATTTCAACCAAACGCGGAAAGAACCAGTTGGACCGCGTGTGACCTCAAAATTAAACGCTTCTCCTAGTTTTTTTGGACACGCACAGTAATGCATATGATACCAAGTGCATCCTGGGGCCTTTAGTGGAGAATGTAACATTTTGTTGCCACCAATAATGATCTACTGTAACTAATTCAATCTCCTCTCCCTCGTGCAGGTTTTCGTTAAACCGACTTTTGCAGGGGTCGTATTTCGGCAACTCAGACTGCCCCTTGATTATGTGGTTTGATTACTGTGGATGTGTGACCTATGTGGCTACAACAATATTTTAGTCCGATCTGCCAAAACTATGCAAAAATTGTACATTTAAATTTATTTTGAATCTCTTTTTAACATGTTACTGCATTTAGATTTTTAATCGCAACCCTAACACATTTAGTGTATTTATTACTCAAATCAAACTAGTAGTAAAAATAATACAAGCAATCAAATAGTTTTACTACATTCCAATACTCATCACTCTTTGCTATTGTGGGTTCGACTACCACAGAGTGCTTGGATAACGATTTCTTATGCAACGAATAGGTGCTCTCCGGTGGTGCTTTTGCGTTCTGTGTGTTAATGTGTATGTGTCAGTCTGTTATGAACAAAAATGTTGTGTGCAACATATCTCGAAAACAAAAGTCGGATCGACTTCAAATCTGATCGGTTCATTCCTTGTACAAGTCGAACGGTTCCAATGAAGTATTTAATTTCTTAATATAATTTTTATGAGTAAAATATCTTGAAGACGTAGAAGCCATCGCTGTGGGTTTTCCAATGTATTAACATTGGTTATCGCGATCCATAATAATAACAAATTCTTTGGAACACATAGCACCACATGGGCACCCATAACAGGTGCCCTGTTGCTATGTTTACTATGCATGTCAACCAACTGACCAATCAGCGCACGCTGCAGTTCCTATCATGTGATGGAATCATACCCAACTTATCGTATTAGACCATCCCAATTGATGGGGAGGTGATGGGTACAATTCGAGTGGTGGCTTCTACGTCTACAAGATATTTTACTTATAAAAATGAGTATTAAGAAATTAAATACTTCAGTTTTAATTTCGAAAATATTAGCTTGTAGACTACGAAGCCATCACTTAGGGAGACTCGAACTGGCGATGGGAATTGATTACCCAATGCATACGGACTGGTGGACACACTGTCTACAAGACATCATGTCGTACAGAAGGCAGAGATCAAAGAAATAAATTCAAGTAATTCTTTTAATTTCAGCGGAATCTCACATCGAACTGCCCAATTGATGGGATCACCGACCAAAAGATTAGGTTGACACGACCACTAATCCAGATCCCTTAGAGCTAGCAGCGACAACCTTACGCGGCGTGTCGATAACCTACCGTGACGCATAGCCTTCAAGACCACCCGCTGAAACTCCCAAAAATGACACCTGCTCGGCTGGCCGTCTTTTCTGTTGCAACTAACAACCGGAGACAACCGTGGCAATGAGTGACAATATTTTGCGGACTCTATTTTGTGTGGGAAGGCTCTGGCACACGTAAAATCCAACAACTCCTCCAGAAACTCTATTTTCTTATTGGGAACCAACTACGACTTTTTGTGATTGACCAGCAAACCGAGGACTCCACAGCGACTTAACAGAACATCCAACTGTGATAGGAGCAACTGCCTGTCCGCATTTACTAACAACCAGTAGTCCAGATATTGGAATACCCTACTCAACCCGTAGCCATTAAAAACTTACAGTATACGTAGAGATAATATCCAGGATAAATAATATCCAAAAAGTATGCATTTACTTTGATTTTGATCACTCATTTTAACAAAATTTTAAACGGAGAAAAATCTCCTGCTATTCGGATCGCGATAAGTTGGGAATGGTTCGATAACATGATAGGAACTGCAGCATGGGCTGATTGGTCGGTTGGTTGACAGGCATAGTAAACATAGCAACAGGGCACCTGTTATGGGTGCTCATGTGGTGCTATGTGTTCCAAAGAATTTTTTATTATAATGCATCGCGATACATTGGAAAACCTATGATGATGGCTTCGTAGTCTACAAGCTGATATTTTCGAAATTAAAATTAACTTTTGACGCATGTCACATTATTAGAGAAGGCCAATGACGAGATTAGCAAAATAATTTTGTGTGAAATTGGAGGGATTGGAAGGAAGCTGAAGTTTGGTTTGTTTTTTGCTTTTTAGGTCCGAAAGATTCTGTCACATTTTCTCACGAGTAGAACGAACGAAAACATCACATGACGTCATCACGTAAAATATTCATGTTATTTGAACAAGATGGTTATTCTTTGGGTCAGTCGGAAAGCTCTTTTAACTTCTGATGTGTGTAATGAAATTATTAGAGGCATCGTTAAGCAAAATATCTCGATAGCGGAAAATCAGATGGACTTGAAACTTGGTGTAGCTACTCGCCCCCTCTGCTTTGTAGCCTTTAAATATATGAAATCAACCCACAATAGAAAGCAACGATAAGTACTGAGTAAAACAAATATATTTATGACCCTTTTCACTTTTTTTACCATTTTTATATTACGTCATTTTGTAAAATATCGCCAAAAGGTTAATTTTTAAAGAACAGATCATCTGAAAAGCTTTCGTCTAAAATTTAGAAGAAATCCCAGCAATACTGCAAGAGGCGCAGCGTTTTACAAAATTTGAATACATTTTGTTATAATTCGTATACAGATGAGGTTGTGGGAATTTCCTTAGCATCATTACGATTGAACCGGATTCTTAAAATACACTTGCATTATTGCGGCTTCCGGATGCTTACAAATATTTTTCAAATTATACTACCGCTGTCTGCGACATTTTTCCAATATTTTATGTATATGCAAAGAAGTACCAAGATGCGATTACATTGCCCGGATTACTTACGTAATCCTGACAAAAAACAAGCCGTATGTAATGTGGTCACTGATTATAAGATGCCTTAAGATGCCTTAATATTTAGACATAGTGCTGCACTTATCTTTCTCTTTTTTATCAATCTGACAAGGAAGAGTAAATCTGTATTTTATTTGCACCAGTACGCTGTATGCTAATATGGAATACCACATAAGTAATATATAATGCAATTCGTACTAAGTTATTTTCCAAAACGTTACTGTGTTTCGAATAAATTCTGTTGGGATAAAGATATAAAGAAACGATAGAAAAAACTTTCAAAAATCAACAAAATTCCGTTTTGCCAGCGACACCTCAAATGGAAAGATTCGAAAGTAGTAAATTGGCTTCTTCTTAACAAGATGCTCTACTACTTGTTTGGTACATGTTGTGACCCTGATGAAAAGGTTCACTTGCCACTCTAGTCAAATGTTGAAGCTTACAAGGAGATTACGCGTAGATACACGAGAGAAGCGATAAGCAAATGACACAGCAGTGGCAAACGGTTATATAGTTCCAAGTGACATCTCCCTCCACAGAATCCGGTTATGATCTGTGCTTGGGCGATAATACAATATTTTTGCACTCTGTAAAAACTGAAAAGGATAGACTTTAATTGATACATACATAAAAGAAGCTGTACCTCACTTTTAATATTGATAACTAACAATTTAAGTTCAGAATGATTATGTTCGTTTTAGCGTGTCTGTTTAAACTTGACGCTGGAACCAAAAATACGGTACAGCCAACATTCACGGCGGTTCGGAATGTTGTGTATAACATCCTTTTACTCCGTAGACCCACTACGGATTCCGCGAAAATAGTACTCATAAAAATAGAAACTATGTCCACCAAAGTTATTTACGAACTGAGCTCTGATGTGATCTTTCTGTTATCAAACACAAAGCGGAGAGATTCTGGAATTGCCAAGTGTTTTTAAGATCAAAATTTTATTTGACAAGAACAATTATACGTTGATTATAATTATACGTAGTTTTACATTTAAATTATGGCGCCTTGATTATATTTGAAAACTGTAAAACAGCATAGAGAGTTAGACGTATAAAAACCTTCCCACAGCTGTATCACTGTTAGCCCGAGCATGAGAAGCTTTTTGAAGCTTTCAAAACGCAGGTTTCGATCTCAATGTTATTAAGCGATTTAACTGCCATTAAAATATTGCATAACTATATGCATTTTGTATAATTTTCGACGTTTTCTAATACACTGTTACGTTGCTATGATGATGCTGAGTACAAACTTTTGCTTTTGATCTGGCTAATTACGCTATTCTAATGCTGTATGTTTTTAGTTTAATTTCTAGATATGGTTTCCTTGATCAGAATGAGGAGATATCTGATATTATTTCTACCAGGAAAAACCATCGCCACATTTTAGCATCTGCCCTCAAAAATGATCATTTTAAAAAAGGCACTATTGAGTTTACTTCGCTTCGCAGAACTGATGCAAAAACACTTTTAAACATATGTGATTTTTTCTGAAACTTTAAGTTTTAGGAAATATATTTTCCTCAGTTTATCTGGATTGCAAAATCATCACATTCCTAACATCGTTCACATTATCTGTTTATTACGCTGCCAGCTGGATTTCATCAAAGAACAGACATTTAAGGAATAGAGAGTTGGGTGCTTTTCCTCTAAGCCCTGCTATGTCAGTAAACAATTTGCAATGATTATAAGTACATGGCTGAATTACCGAATCACATATAAAGCACTATGTTGCTTAATGCTTATTTTTCTCACAAAAATATCTAAATTAGCCGAATACATCACTGCGACTGCTCAACGCATCACATTTCCAATCTGAGAAATGATGTTTCAACAATTACCGTAGCTATGCATTATCTAGGGCTTGTTCTTTTGGCCTAATGACATCAAATTTTCTCCAATCAATCTTGAATAAATTTTATAGCTTACTATAGTTTGCGAAACGAAACAAAATAAGACACAAAAAGGATCCTTATTTGAAGAATTTTTTCCTAAAGTTTATAGAAGAGATAAGTTTATTTATCTGTATTTATAAAACAATTTCAAACTGTTTTATGGGTGAAATACCTTCCAGACGGAGACTCCATCACTATATGTTTTTGATGTCTTTGACATTGGTATCGCGATCCATACAATAATTTTGTCGGGATAAACTACCGAAAAAAACAAGAACCTGTTTTGTTGCTGTTTGTCCCTTCATCAATAACTAACAAGCAATCAGCGTCATCGCATTATAAGTTTGTAATCAGTGTACCCAAAATTATCTCAACCACGATCCTCACTTCTTAAAAAGTGGGAGAGTATGTTCCGAGTTATGGCTTCTACAGCAAGATATTTTACTTATACAATTG
The DNA here is from genome assembly GCA_949752745.1 of Protula sp. h YS-2021. NCBI lineage: Eukaryota > Metazoa > Annelida > Polychaeta > Sabellida > Serpulidae > Protula > Protula sp. h YS-2021. The sequence continues at coordinate 35,529,794 of OX457025.1, forward strand.
AATTTTAAGAAAGTGAAAATTACAATTGCAATTTAAAAACCTCTGTTAGTAGTCTTAGAAGCCAACGCTACGGGGAACTAAGACCCTTTTCTTGGGAATTGTTGACCAAAAAGCATGCCAATTCTTTGATCACAACAGTAGAGGATAAATTGGGCGTTTTACGCCACTTTGCACCCAATGACCTTTCTAGGTGACGTGACTGATGACGTCACAACATTTGAATGATGCAACTGTAACAAAATGGCGGGAAAGATGACGTCACCAAATTTGAATGATGCAACCGTTACAAAATGGCGGGAAAGATGACGTCACCAAATTTAAATAATACGCGGGAAAAATGGCGGGAAAACATGTCTGGGCATGTTCAAGGTTATTTTGTTTTGTTTTATGAGTAAACAGTAGAGTACAAAAGGACAGTTCTATTGTAAATGACGTCATAAATAGGGGTACCCCCACCAACCCCACCCACCCCTTCTCCAAGAGAGCTGTAACAGCTGTATATAAGCGGCAACGAGATAAGAAGATCTACCCGAAATGAACAACTTCTAACCTTGTTATAAGGGGTCAGAAGATTACAAGTGCTTTGATAGAAATAGGTGGGAAATATGTAACCCATAAACAAATAAAAGGTGTTGGCAAAGTCAATGTGTTTCATTTCCTATTTAACCGTCAAAAAGAATGGACTGGGAAAAATATCTAGAGGGTATATACTTTAACCCACAAAGAGAAGGGGCATTTACAGGTCCTAAGAAAGTTCAACAGATATTTTAAAAAAACAAGGATATAACGTAAGCTACTATAAACTAAGAAAATAGCTGCAGAATCAAGACTCGTACAGTTTGCATCAGCCCGTAAAATACAAACTAAAGAGTGACAAAGTAATAGCTGAAGGTATTGGTGACATTTGGGACATGGATCTAGCTGATGTAACAAACCTATCGAAATATAATAATGGCATAAAATATTTACTGATTGTTATAGATATATTTTCAAAACACCTGTGGGTTGAACCCTTAAGAGATAAAACACACGATTCCGTAGTAATAGGGCTCACCAACATATTAAATAAAACACAACGGAAGCCTAAACGTTTAAGATCTGACGGTGGATCTGAATTTAAAAATAGATGGGTAAAGACCTTCTTGACAAAGAAAAATATTGATCACTATACAACAAAAAATGAAACAAAAGCAAACTTTGCCGAACGTGTTATACGCACATTAAAAGCAATGTTGTATAGATATTTTTCACATTTTGAAACGTACCAGTATGCAGACACACTTGATAAGCTTGTATCTAATTACAATGCAAGTCCTCACACAGCTTTAAAATATCTTTCACCGAATGAAATCACAACTGAAAACGAAGCTATCGTATGGAAACGCATGTACATTGACACAGCAAAACCAAAGCAGAAAGCATCAGTAAAGCCGAAACGTGCAGTTAAGCCAAAACCATTCAAGTACAAATTAGAAGACATGGTTCGCATTTCTCACTTAAAATATCCATTCCAACGTGACTTTCAACAAAAGTGGACGGAGGAAGTATTTAAAATTAGAACTAGATTCAGATGTAGAGGCATTCCCATCTATCAGTTAAAAGATTACGACAATGATGTCATTAATGGGAACTTTTATGAGGGTGAGCTACAAAAAGTTGTGAAAAATCCGTATAGTTTATTTAACATTGAAAAAGTGCTACAGAGGCGAAAACGAAATGGTGAAAATGAGCTTTATGTCAAATGGAGAGGATGGCCTAAAAGTTTAATAGCTGGGTTAAGGAATCAAGCGTTGAAAGCATATAAATATGCAACCTCCATCTCGGTAGCAATCAGTTGGCATCTCGAGGTTAAAGGATGAAGTACTCGTGTCCTATTTGCAGCAAAACGTATGTGTGGCTGCATGACGTAGGAAGACACATGAGAAATAAACATAAAAATGTTACTGCGGACAGTGATTATAATAGTGTTAGGGGTGAAAATATGTCAGAGTGTGGGTGAAACGGGTCTGATGCCAATGTTGGAATAAAATGCAAAAGAATACAAATATTTGACATTTTTCTTTTCACAAGAGTCTATCAGCCTTTTCAAATTAATTGAATTGCCCAGTGCTCACGACGTGGACGTTGACTCTTATCGAGCACCACCCCTACCCCCACACCTCAAAACAACAGGAAGACATATAAACAGCCTTGTGTTTACGGGTAAATTAATACTACGCCAGTGACAGGCACGGTCTCCATAGTTTACGGATAACTTAATATCGCGCCAGGGACTATAATGTTGATTATGATATTGTGGGTTTGCGAGTGACCTAACACTACGTCAGTGACCCTAGGGAGGCCAAACTGTTCATATGCTAATGCCCCACGTAATACAGAAAATTGTAAATTTTAAACGTCACCACCACCACAAAAACACATACACAACACACATAAATATACATATAACTATGTTTCTGTTTCTTTTTGTTTTGTTGCTTTTTGTGTTTTTTTTGTTTTTGTTTTTGTTTTTGTTTTGTTTTTTTATTATTTATTTTATTATTATTTTTTTAAACATGTATACTATTCTCAAATAAGTAATAAAGAATATATACATCCCGTCCCCCAAAGGCTTCTTTTTTTTAATACAGTCTTTTTGGAAATACAATATACCTACCAAGGACTAATCTTAGTTCATTTAACAATTACATTTCGAGCTTGATCAACGAGCAACATCGCTGGAAAATGAGCATAAACAATGACAGTTGTTGTTTCTGGTAATGTTTCACTGAACTGAATGCTTAAACGCGTATGACCTTTTCTTGTAAAACTATCAACATCTTCATCATGGTTAGAGGTCAAGTCAAATATATATATGCAATAGCCTTTGGCATAATCATCCCGACTTATGTAGTTTCCTGTGTCAGCCATGTAGGCTATTTTCCAGTACCTTTGAAAAGACTAAGGTATGGAGTTACATAATCTCTATTTTGATAGTCTGGAGTAAATGGTAGTGCCGGCTGACTGTTGCCATCCACATAAAACCCCATAAAATTAACATTCATACGACCAAAATTAAATGGATTTTTCTCTGAAGATCCATTATATGCAGTAGAAGACGTGAGTGCTACAATAACCTTTTGAGGTACATCCACAAGATAAACTTGATCTGTCGTCCAATCTCGGAGACCTGCTGGAATGCTGAATGCTTTTAAATCCGATCGTGTGAACGGGTAGAAAGCGGGACCTCTTTTTAGAGCTTCATTATGACCTACGATAACAGCTGAATTCACTTTGACGGTACACACCTTTAATCTTGCATCTATAATGTCTACCTTGTATCCGTTAGCAGGATCTGACATTAAGCTAAAACCATCAGAAGATTGGAAAAGTTTAACACTCAATGGAATCTCATTGAGTAGAAAACGATCTTGTTGGAAAATGTCTGAAAAAATTGGCCCCTCCAGAGTGACTGCATTTCCATTCATTGTCCATGTATACCGTTCAACCAGTCCAAAATTTCCAACGTCTGATGGATCTACAACATCCATAAATCCAGCAGTATCCTTGTAATACAATAAACTCTGTAACTGGCCTTCCATCGCATCTTCTGAGTACTTTAATAGTAAATCAAGAAGCCCCTTATAGCCATAATTAGTGGAAATTCCTGGTGATATAGTGGTTTGCTGTAGGCTGACATCGCATTGTCGAAATAGCGATGAGAGTGGTGCATTGACAAATCCAACTTTGTCAGTTGGTATAACAGGGGAGCCATCATTTTTCAGAATACGGACTTTGATTTGCAGCTTGGTTTGTGTCAAGTCAATGTAATTTAGTCCACTACCAGAAACGTTGAATTCAATCGCAACACCTTTTGTTATTTGACTAACCGGTCTATAATCTATCCATTCAACACTTTCAATAGCTGTATCTACATAGGTAGGTTGAAATAATGCAAGGCTACTGGTGTGGCCTTCAAGTGAAAAGGCAGGCTTATGCGTCATCGTATTTTGTCCTTTTTGTTGAGATGTTACTCGATCGATCTCTTGTTGTAAACTGCGTAATATCATCGTTTGCAGCCCTTTTATATCCCATGTCAGCCTTTGCTCTAGCAACATCTTGTTGCACTGGAGAAACCATCACTACATTTGGTTCATGATTGTCTTTCTTTTTAGACTTTACAGCATAAAATTCTTTTGGTTTAGTATTTTGTTCAGACATGTTGACAAAGTGAGACTTCCACTTTTCAATATCCATATATTTGGTGAAAAGTCCATTATACAAATCTGTTTAGTTTAAGTGTGCACGTCACTGTCTGATCTTCAAATGACGGTCTTTCACCCTCTGGTATCCTTATATATACACGAATGCGTTGAACTTGGTTTCGTGTGATAGGTATACCGAGCAGCTGTTCAAATGAGTTGTTTTGTTTAAAATATCCGCTCTGTAAATATCTCAGTATTGGTTATTTAGTATCACTGATGAAGGAATTAGCGCATAAATCACACAATATTATTACACTGCTTTGAATTCTTCTCTCAAAGAATACGTTAACCAAGATATATTCCCAGACACCTGGTAGTTGTAATGTTTCCGTTAACTCTACTGTAAAGTCAATAGCAGAGTTACTGGGATAATATTTCAGTGAGTCCTTTGATGACAGAAACAAGTAGTGTTGATTCTCCAGTGGCTCCATTATAAGTGATGATTCAACCCGTACGTTGGTGGTATTTATACAAACATGATATCAAATTTCTCTTTGTTCTTTTCAGCTGCGTTTTGTATAGCCTTTTCTAAAGGAACGTTAGTGTCTATATTACTTTCAATATCACTAATTACTGCATGATGAAGGGCACTTTTTTCTAGCGATAAAAGTTGACTCAAGAATCCTCTGTGCTTCATCATAAATACTTGTTGATCATCTAGACCCTCTTCTGCTTTGTCTTCAGCCTCTGTCTGACAAAGACCGTCCTGTAAGTACCTTTGTACTCGTTGGTAGCATTTATCATCATTTTCAGCCTTCACCTGTCGCAGCCGTGTCTGAAACGTTGGGTTCTTGTTTGTTTCTAATAAACTTCGTTTTGTGGTGCAACCATGTTTCCTGTGAGCTTTCATATCCGGTGGCGAAGCATACGTAGCCACGCAAATATTGCAGAACGGATCTCCCTTTAATGATGTGCATACTAAAATATTAGTTTTTAAATGCTTTTTTCTGGTGTGTCCTGTTTTAAATCCACAAGTAAGTAGCCGCATGGCTTTTGTGTGGCATCGTTAAATTTTTGCATAAAGTAATGCGTATTTTCCGGATACATTAGTCTGGCAAGCAGTCTCATTTGAAGTTGATCTCTAGGGTTTTTGAACAGAACCATATATTGATTATTTAAATTCATGGTTCGATTTTGCTTTGATTGATAATACAGATTTTAGAGTAAACATACAACACTCGTGTTTCTATGGTGAGAGCCCTCAGTGAAAAGTTACATCAGCACTATTTGTAGCATCTTTCATTAAATCGTCAAATATACATATCGTCGGATATCTAGTGTCAAAGTAGTCATCACTGTTCAAGTCTGCAGGAATACCTTGCACGAACGTCATGATAGGTATTGTTTCTTGCATTTCTGTGCACATAGGCTGCTATCTCTTATAAAATCATAGTATCTTATATGGTGCCGGCGTAATATTATTATTTGAATTTTCAAGTAAAGTTTTAATCCAGGTTGTTTTCCCACATGATGTTGGACCAGCTATAGTCATAGTAAAGGGGTGCTTGATCTGAAATTGCTGCTGCTGCTGGAATTGCTGCTGCTGCTGGAATTGCTGCAGCTGCTGGAGTTGCTGCTGCTGCTTGAATTGCTGCTGCTGCTGCTGGACTTGCTGCTGCTGCTGCTGGACTTGCTGCTGCTGCTGGGCTTGCTGCTGGACTTGCTTCTGCTGCTGTTGATTTGCTTGTTCTTTTTTGCCAATGCATGTGTTCGGATAGCTATAATCACTACCATTCTCAATATTTGAACCATCATTATCATCGTTTGTGACAATTTGTATACTTTTTTCACACTCTGACATATTTTCACCCCTAACACTATTATAATCACTGTCCGCAGTAACATTTTTATGTTTATTTCTCATGTGTCTTCCTACGCATACGTTTTGCTGCAAATAGGACACGAGTACTTCATCCTTTAACCTCGAGATGCCAACTGATTGCTACCGAGATGGAGGTTGCATATTTATATGCTTTCAACGCTTGATTCCTTAACCCAGCTATTAAACTTTTAGGCCATCCTCTCCATTTGACATAAAGCTCATTTTCACCATTTCGTTTTCGCCTCTGTAGCACTTTTTCAATGTTAAATAAACTATACGGATTTTTCACAACTTTTTGTAGCTCACCCTCATAAAAGTTCCCATTAATGACATCATTGTCGTAATCTTTTAACTGATAGATGGGAATGCCTCTACGTCTGAATCTAGTTCTAATTTTAAATACTTCCTCCGTCCACTTTTGTTGAAAGTCACGTTGGAATGGATATTTTAAGTGAGAAATGCGAACCATGTCTTCTAATTTGTACTTGAATGGTTTTGGCTTAACTGCACGTTTCGGCTTTACTGATGCTTTCTGCTTTGGTTTTGCTGTGTCAATGTACATGCGTTTCCATACGATAGCTTCGTTTTCAGTTGTGATTTCATTCGGTGAAAGATATTTTAAAGCTGTGTGAGGACTTGCATTGTAATTAGATACAAGCTTATCAAGTGTGTCTGCATACTGGTACGTTTCAAAATGTGAAAAATATCTATACAACATTGCTTTTAATGTGCGTATAACACGTTCGGCAAAGTTTGCTTTTGTTTCATTTTTTGTTGTATAGTGATCAATATTTTTCTTTGTCAAGAAGGTCTTTACCCATCTATTTTTAAATTCAGATCCACCGTCAGATCTTAAACGTTTAGGCTTCCGTTGTGTTTTATTTAATATGTTGGTGAGCCCTATTACTACGGAATCGTGTGTTTTATCTCTTAAGGGTTCAACCCACAGGTGTTTTGAAAATATATCTATAACAATCAGTAAATATTTTATGCCATTATTATATTTCGATAGGTTTGTTACATCAGCTAGATCCATGTCCCAAATGTCACCAATACCTTCAGCTATTACTTTGTCACTCTTTAGTTTGTATTTTACGGGCTGATGCAAACTGTACGAGTCTTGATTCTGCAGCTATTTTCTTAGTTTATAGTAGCTTACGTTATATCCTTGTTTTTTTAAAATATCTGTTGAACTTTCTTAGGACCTGTAAATGCCCCTTCTCTTTGTGGGTTAAAGTATATACCCTCTAGATATTTTTCCCAGTCCATTCTTTTTGACGGTTAAATAGGAAATGAAACACATTGACTTTGCCAACACCTTTTATTTGTTTATGGGTTACATATTTCCCACCTATTTCTATCAAAGCACTTGTAATCTTCTGACCCCTTATAACAAGGTTAGAAGTTGTTCATTTCGGGTAGATCTTCTTATCTCGTTGCCGCTTATATACAGCTGTTACAGCTCTCTTGGAGAAGGGGTGGGTGGGGTTGGTGGGGGTACCCCTATTTATGACGTCATTTACAATAGAACTGTCCTTTTGTACTCTACTGTTTACTCATAAAACAAAACAAAATAACCTTGAACATGCCCAGACATGTTTTCCCGCCATTTTTTCCCGCGTATTATTTAAATTTGGTGACGTCATCTTTCCCGCCATTTTGTAACGGTTGCATCATTCAAATGTTGTGACGTCATCAGTCACTTGATCTAGAAAGGTCATTCGATGCAAAGTGGCGTATAACGCCCAGTTTATCCTCTACTCACAACATCTACAATATCCTCTTTGTTATTGTATACAATTTTAAACAGAGTAGAAATAAAGAATATAACTAATTCTGTACTTCTTTATTACCGGGGATTCACCGCGTAAAGCCCAATAAGAACAACAGCAACAAGTGCGGTTTTACCTATAGCTACAGCTGTCTGAAACCAAGGAAATCCCAATTTTTTCTTTATAATGGAGAAAGATAAGGAAAGACGATGAATATATTACATAACATGTCACAATAGCTGAATTAGTGTGTCTATTTGTTGTTATTCAATAGAGCAAAACAAAAAAAAATGCCGTATTGTGGCAGTCAGGTGGCCTGCTCGAGACACAACCAAATAAGCGGCGATCACGTGATTGACCAAGACAAGGAGTAGCATGCAACACAGGTAAAGATCCTTTGCAAGGCTTCTTGGGTTCTGAAAGACTGGATAGTTGTTGTAGTGTGTGCCTACAACCAAAAGGACCTTGATGGTTCGTTTATTCAGCGGCAACAAAGGGACCTAAACTATGAAAATTGAATAGCCTTGAAAATAATGCTTTATAAAGGTATGAGGTGTAGCCCAGCAAATCACGCAGCAAATCTGTCATAGGCACTCTCGCAGCTAAACATAAGTGAGTGACATGCCTAAATTTATGAGCCTTAATATTCGGGTGTTCTTCTTTACCACTTTGGGCGGTCACGTTTTCTTTCCGAAAGGCAAAGGTTGGCAACAGCACGTCATCTAGGTCAGAACACTGTTGGAAAAGCGCCTCGAATGGTATACCCCACCGACGCAAACAGGCTGTGCAACGTGAAATATGGTTGTCTGCTCACATCTGCCCACGTGCATCTGGGATTTTCGAGACAGCTGACAAAAGAAAGAAACAATTATAAGTACACAGCAATACATAAGCGTAAAAATGTTTATAAATGTTCACAAGCTCGGTATTAAGTGGTGACACATGAAGTAAGACTATAACAACGGCATGCAATGACATGTAACATAATACATAGCACTTCCATACGACAAAAATTAGCAAAGAAAGCCTTGGGGCAACTTATGAAGTACGAAATCGTGTAACACCCGTTGTGCGTCGACGTGTAACAGAACTTTTTTGTCCCTAATAGTGAAGTGGCCTTAATATACCGGTTGAGGTTGATTGATGATAAAACAAAGAATAAGACCACTAACAATATGTTTGGTTTGGAAACAGTCAATGGTGAGACAGTTACTCTAATTATTAATGTGTATCTACCTTATGAAATAATGAAAATGAAGAGCTTTATCTTGAGTGTCTAGGAAAACTACATGCAATTTGTCAAACTACCAATGCCGAGTACGTGTATATAATGGGTGACTTTAACTTTGATTTATCTAAATCTGTCAATAATGTTGTTTCGAAGTTTGGTGCACAACTACTAAGATTTGCTAATGAATTTAATTTCAAGAATGCAGACTATGAAATGTTGCCTAGTGATTCCTTTACATACTTGAGTTATGCATGGAATTCAACTTCTTGGTTAGACCATTGTGTGTGTACTAAGGCAGGATATGGGAAAATCCAGAACATATCTGTGATGCGTTCTTATATGTCTTCTGATCATAAACCCTTGCTAATTAACCTTGATGTTGATCAAGTAGTAGTAATTAACGAGTATAGTAAAGCCAAACCACAACTCTTGCAAAGTGCATACAAAATCTGCAATCGAAAATGTGAAAATTCCAAGAGAATGCGTCACAAGTTGTGATATCACATGTTCTGCCAACGACTGTAAGCTGAAAATATCCCAATTTCATCAGCAAATAGTGTCTTGTCTGACAATAACCATCGAAGTAATATAAACAGTCAGCGGCAGATATATGGGTGGAACATGTATGTTGTAGAATCGCATTAAATAGCAAGAGATGCATACTCCATATGGTATAACTTAGGTAAACCTAGCCACGATCCTTGTACTGCCACGATGAGAAGAACGAGATCACAATTTAAATACGCCCTTCGGTTCTGTAGGAGGAATAGACAAATGATTGAGCCGAATAAAGTTGCAGAGAAATTGCTGTCTAAAAACTCAAATAAATTCTTGAAGGAACTGAAAAGATTAAGCGGGAACCAAAACGTCATATCTAATAACATTTATGGTATTACAAATGAAAATGACATAGCAAACTATTGGAAGGATAATTATTGTACATTATTTAATAGTGTACCCAATAGTAATTTTGTCTTCTCGACACTTAAAAATGAAGGAAAGGAAGAATATGAACATCTTACATGTATGGATATAATTCGAGCAGTGGAAGATATCAATAACAGTAAATCACCAGATAAATCAGGGCTAACTACTGAACATGATTTGTATGCGGACGAAAGTGTACCCTTTAATATCCATGTGTTTTAATGCGATGTACAAACATGGCTACCTTCCTGAATCTTTTATTAGTACAACAATTACACCAATATTGAAAGACAAAAATGGAGATTTAACCAGTTCATCCAACTATAGACCGATTGAATTATCTCCACATTATCAAACATTATGGAAAAATGTTTGCTGCCCAAAATTCAAGATAAAATTGCTACTAAAGCAAATCAGTTCGGGTTTAGAAAACAACACGGGACGGATATGTGTAATCTTTTATTAAAAGAAGTAATAAGGCATTATAATAGTATGGGATCAAGTGTATTTGTGTGTTATTAAGATGCAAGCAAAGCATTCGATAGAGTAAATCACCGACAATTGTTTGATATCGTATTGAAAAATAATGTACCATTGTATATTGTATGTCTATTAGCATACTGGTATCAAAAGCAAAGTATATCTATAAGATGGGGTCAGAATTGACTGTTACCAATGGAGGCAGACAAGGTGGTGTTTTACACCGTTTCTTTTAATATATATGTAAATAATATCAGTAGGAAATTGAATAATGTAAAAATTGGTTGCATTTTAGGAATTCAATTGATAAATGACATATTTTATGCAGATGATTTAGTAGTCTTAGCACCATCCCTGAAGGGCTTACAGAAGTTAGTTAATGTGTGTTACGATTGTGGTATTAATTAACACTTGACAAGCCTTTTGCTTGCAAGAGTTATATGAATTTGTGCGAGCAGCCTTTTTCATTTTTTTCTTCTTGACAGTTTTTTCGATTTTTTTATGCCTTCTTCTTCTCTGACACTATGGGCCCTAGGACCATGAAACTTGGGACTTAAGAAGAGCTTGATCTGAACGTCACTTTTTATTTTCGTCTTCGATTTCGTTTTCTTTATTAAAACGTCATGTGAAAAGAGTGTATGTTTGCATGTAAATGCAGAGCATTTAACGTACATCACAGAACACAGTTGCTGAGCATTGTGCGAGCTCTCACTGCGTAAATAGATAACACGGCGTATCCCTGCTCAGTCAATAAAACCTTAAGCCAACAAAACCAAACACTACTCGGCTTATAAGACGTATTCAAGCTGTGTTGTTTGCAATATATTATTCAAGAAATAACCCATTGAAGGAAGTATTTTTGCGTTTTAATTTTTGTCAAGTGTTTAACTTTCGCTAGCGAAATAAGGTTCTAGTTTAGACATATCTTTCAATGAAACAAAAAAAAATGTGTCATATTTAGAAGTAAAAGGAATAAAGACATCGAATACAAAAATATAACTTTAGGACATCAAAAAATAATGTATTGTAACATATAAAAGCACCTGGGCCATATTTTTGCGATGATCTTAGCGATGATGAAGATATTAAGCGACAAACTAGAACTATATACTCTAGGGGTAATGCAATAATCAATAAATTTAATCATTGTTCAGAAGATGTAAAATTTATCTTGTTCAAAACATATATCAGTAACTTTTGTACTTCCCAGTTGTGGTCGTGTTATAGGAAAGGGACTATGTATCAGTTCAAAATTGCTCATAATAATATTTTTCGTGCATTTTTTTAATTTACATAGAAGATGTAGTATATCATTTGAAATGGAATTACGTAATATTAGACAATATGCCGAAGCTATAGAAGTATATATTAAAAGTGCAAACAGAAGGTTACATGAACCAGAAAATGCAATTCTACGATCATTACGCACCAGTGATATCATGAGAAAATATAATTTAATACGCAAATGGTATAATGTGTCGTATAAAGTTGATGTATACTAAATATGTTGATACAGTATCTTTTACTGAAAGGCATTGTGAAGATTCAAAATATAGACCTCGAGTCTAAAACAAAGCAATAAATAAAATAAAAAATAAATAAAGTTTTTTTCATCTTTTCTCGCGCCTAATTAAAAAATAAGGTGTATATAAATACATAATAATGGAAAAATAAACACGTTAGTCCATTAACAGTGAATTTCACAGTTCATACCTTTGTAAAAAAAAGTTTGTCGATTTTTGTCTGGTGACTTTTTTTCTCCATAGAGAGCTGCTTCAGAGCGATAAGATCGCTTGCTCTGTGCATCAATTCTGTCAAAGTGGACAAAATGGAAAAGCATGAGAATTGTGCCCCTCTAATTCCTTTTGTCTAAACACCCTCTACACAACCCCTTTTGTGTAGCCTGAAACGAGGTACTCTGGAAAGGGTAATCACTCACCCCGAAATGTTGGCAAACAATGCTCTGAAGCGGCTTATGTCCATTGTTTACTTCGAGATACATAAAACAGCTTTCCCTAATATACAGGTTAATTACAGTGTAAAACTCGACTTACGGGCAAAAAACTGTCCCTAGTATACAGGTTGTCCTTAAGGTAGGTTTTACTGTATATTTAAAAATTTAAATGAAAATTTATTATTTATTAGCAAATTTGAAAAGGTGTTAATGCGCTTTAAAATATATATGATGACGGTTTATTTGGAATATATTTTACAAAAAAGTAAAAGACTATCAATTGAAAATATTTAAGACATGTTTTGATACTGCACTATTCATAGGTTTCATTTCATATATTTTACAAAAAAGTAAAAAACTATCCATTGAAAATATTTAACACTCGACAAGCTGTTAGCTTGCAAGGGTTATATGAATTTGTGCTAGCAGCCGTTCGTCCTTTTTTCTTCTTGACAGTTTTCCGATTGTTTGTGTCTTCTTCTTCTCTGACACTATGGGTCCTAGGACCATGAAACTTAGGACTTATGAAGAGCTTGATCTGAACGTGTGCATGTCAATTTTTATTTTCGTCTTCCAGTTCGTTTTCTCTATTAAAACGCCATGTGAAAAGAGTGTATTTTTGCAAGTAAATGAGCAGCATTTAATGCACAACACAGAACACCACACAGTTGCTCAGCTTTGTGCGAGTTCTGACTGCGTAAATAGATAACACAGCGTATGCCTGATCAGTCACTAAAACCTCGAGTCAACAAAAAAAAAACTACTCGGCTTATAAGACGTATTCAAACTGTGTTGTTTGCTAATATATTTAGCTGGTATTAAGTTATCAACCTTTGGAGTTTTTTTCCGACAGTGGTCCGATTTTTTAGAATATTATAAACTCCATACACGCTGTGCCATAAGCTCTGTACATAGTTGTATAACACACTGTATGCATGTTGTAAAATACTTTATATTATTCAAGAAATAATCCATTTAAGGAAGTATTTTGTTGTGCTTTAATTTTTGTCAAGTGTTTAACACTTCGCTAGAGAATTGCGATTCTAGTTCAGACATGTTTTGATACTGCACTATTTATATGTTTCATTTCTTTTTGACATGTAAAATAAATTTAAAAACTAAAATAAATTTCAAACGGACAGCAGACACAAAGTGACAGGCTAAGATAATAAAATAAAAACAACACAAATATAGGTAATGATCTTTAATAAACAAATGGTCTTCTATGGGATGTTTCATTAAACAACAAAGGTGAATAATTTAGCAGATTGTGACTTCTAAACTATTTTAGCTGTATAGGCATTGCGTTATTTATAATGTAGAATATAGTTCAATAAAAGTTCGTGTTCCTGTCTAGTCAATATTTCCACAGTGTGAAAGCAAAGCACCAGAGGTTGAAATCACTGTCTTGCATATCGATCAGAATGGTGAAGAATAATAATAACAATAAATTGTACGAGTAGTTGTTGATGTTCTTACGGCTCGTATATTTATTTTCTACCTTATATTGTCCACATGTATAAGCAATTCTACTTAATCATTTCATTTGAGCAACTATTTTTAGTCTATTTACATATTAAAATCTATGTTATTTTTTGTGAAGGGAATGGGTGTCACTTTATTAATATGCGATAGTTACATTTGTCAATTAAGACGGACTTCAGTGCCTCTGTGAGCTTTTGACATAACCTTGCTTGCGCATGCTAAGTTCACAACTGTGAAAGGGCTTATTCTCGCACATTGCTGAAAAGATGCATCTGAGTTTCCAAGTGACTAAAATTTATATTATAGTGACTTTGAGAAAAAAATTTGATACCTCTCCCTTATGAGTACTATATTGCGCGGAATCCCCAGCGGGTCTGCAGAGTAAAAGATGTTATACACAATAGACCGAATCGACATAGAATCGGCTGTTGGGCAACTACGACTTTTCGTTATAATACAATAATAACGTTATGTAAAATGACTGTCGCACTGTTTCCACAGTGGTGCTCATAGCGTCGGCTAAAACGACCTCAAGGGAAAAAAGTAGTTTCCCTGAAAAAGAAATAGTACTGTTAATAAGATTAAAACACATGAGAGAAATAAACGTCAGGTGAGAAAGAATCTGAATTCGAGTTTACCTGCCTCGGAGTGTAGAAAATGACGATGGGCGATATTAAGAGTTTTTCGAAACATGCCATGTTTTTACGTTGTTGCTCAGCAGCCAACCTCTTCGTTGGTTCTGTCTGTTGTTAACACACCTTTTTACTCCACAGACCTAGTGGGGAATTCACGAAAATAGTACTCATAAAAGAGGAATTACTTTTTTTAAAAGTTCCACAACCAACCTCTACGGCGGTTCAGTCTGTGGCTGGTGTAGGCCGGGGTCCATTGTCGCTACCCTCGTAATACTGCCAATTAGAGAACCGACTCGACGACGGTGTCGCTTGGGGAGGTCGATAAAGGGTTGATTTACTGTGTGTTGCCACCCCAATTAGCAACACGACCCTCGTTCTCTTACTATCCGAAGAGTGGCAAAGATGCACTTTTCAGCTAGTGAAAAGCGCGACTCTTCCAGCCTTAAATGATGTAAAGAAGAGTTGGAAAAGGTGCACTTTTTGCCAGGTTAAAAAGTGCGACTCTTCGGGGCTGTTTTTTATCAGAAACAGCTTGTTTAATCCAAAAATGAACTTCAACAAAAGGCATAACTTTTATCGGTGATCTTTAAATTTATTCCACTATTTCTTAACAGATTTTCTTTCACAGATTTCTACCTTGCTATCTTTATTCTCGGTTTTCTCAATGGCTGTCGGGTAAGGCTCTCTCTCTCTCTCTCTCGCTCACTCAATCTCTGTCAGTCTCTTTCTGCCTGTCTGCCCTCTCCAGCCTCGCCGGGGAGTTTTTATTCCCCGGCTATCCAGAGAGGGACTCCCCAAACAGCCAATGAGAAACCGAATTGACCCGCGGAGGAATCTGGACATGACAACATTGCTAATCAGTTATAAAGAAATCATAAGAAAATATTCAAAATACGAAGATAGTGGCGGAACTCTTTCCGAAAAACATTGCCTAAAAAGGGAATGGGTCTCGGGTCGTTGGTAGCCGGGAGAGTTTTGGGGCCTATTTTTTATGCTGCCAAGCCAATGGGACCGTATTATTCGAGGGTCGCGTCCAGAAACCTAGCCAGGCCCGTATTCTAAAAATCTCTAAAAATTCTACCAAAATATTTATAAAAGAAAGAGGGCGACAACCCTAGGGTTCTCACACCATTTTGCAATGATCAAAAGACTTGTTTATGTACAACTCAGAACGATGCTCGAATGTCTACAGCAATTTTCTCAGGGTCTTCTGCTTCCATTCGGCAACAAAAATGAGACGTATAAAACAGCAATGTAACAGTATTTTCAAACACGAACTATTTGTTTATCTTTTTCATACCGGAACATTTTTTACGAAATATCTTACAAAACTACTTCACTTAAGTTGTCTATAATGCAGTTTTAGTCCTTTGAACTGCTTAAATAAACGGGAACTAAAGTGGAATAATGCATTTTTCACGTTTAATAGATCACAATTCCTGCGAAAGGAACCTTTCTAGATTGATTACGAAGTAAATCTGAGTATTGAGGGTTTTCCGGGGTTCTGACTAAAAAATAAAGGCTTTGTAGAGTTTTTGGACCTATCTAAAATAGGGCTTTTCGGGATTTCGCGACCATCAAATTAAATAATACTTAAATATGTGACGCATAAATTTATATGGACAAAAATTAATACAAAAACATGTAAGTCATAAAACACACATTTAAAGTGGTTAGAATTTTAGAAAAAAAATCCGGGTAACATTTTATTAGAATATATGAATCAAAATACCTAAATAGAACACATAGCCCTATGAGAATTGGTTCTTGTAAGAATCATATATTATCACCCACAAAATTCGTCAATGTACTCTTAATATAAATGAAATGCAATAATGGTAAGTGAAAATAACTTTTGAAAATTCACTTGTTTATTTGCGATGCAAACATATATACTTATGCATAAGTGTTTGAAGACACTGAAACTTGAATGCACCCTTCCCTAAGTAAAGACTTCAAGAAGAAGGCATTTGACCTGTGTTCCTTTTTCTGCCACTAGATGGCGAATGAATCATTGCGAAATCGGGAATTTGCTCACCGGACATCTGCTCACCGGTCATTTGCTCACCAAATGTAAACATGTATCGTTTGTTCACCAACGTAAAATTGTGATACATTGCAATTTTTATCAGATACTTTAAATATCCGCTTCCTGGTGTTGCAAGCAGTTCATCAAAAAGTTGTAATCACAGCTTGTCAATATCCTACTGCTCTGCTTTTAGGAGAATCGCAATTTATTAGGCACCAACCCTTCGGATTGGGGCCTATAGGTTTGGGGTGTCCGTCCGTCTGTCCGTCATCGCTTTATTCTCCTTTCAATTTAGGGGCTGTTGGGGCCTGCTTGTGTTTCACAAAACTTGTTTATTCGAGAGATATAATACATCCCCCTTTGCTGACCTGAAATTACATAACTTTTTAATACTTTCCCAGTGATTTTACATCAAAGAGCATGGGGAGCAGTGGGGAGCGGAGTGGTCCAGATATTTTGTGCTTGCTATCTTTTCTTATCGTTTAAGTTTGCGATTATGTATTATGAATTACGGTTTTTGATTATGAATTATAATTATGAATTATGAATGTGGATTATTGATTCTGAATTATGAACATGAATTATGATTATAAATTATGATTATGAGCAACTGGTGACTTGAAGAGTGCATAATCAAGATAAGTATAGTTTACAAGAAATTCATTGACCGGTTAAATGAAATAACAGACGTAAAATTAAGAGACTATGATAGTATGCAAATTTAAATTTTGTTTTAAAGTTGTGTTCTAGTATGTCGATAAAGTCGATTAACTAATAATGGATAACTTGAATAAAATGTGTTAGGTGAGCAAACGACCGTTTTTTTTTTTTCATTTTCCTGAGTGAGCAAATGACCGGTGAGCAAACTGTCAGGTGAGCTAGTGACCTACGGCCACAGTGGGTGTAGGACAAAATACCACCAGACATAATACCACAGGACAAAAGACCACCGGACATAATACCACCAAGGAAATGAAAACTAGGACAAAATACCACCACAATCTTTTATTGCTTTCTCTGATCACCGGAGCTATTTATAACTGATACTGATGTTGATAGTGGTTTAAATTCTACTCATTTTAGTGCCCTATTTATATGCGGAAAGTCTCGCGCTATGGCAATCCCTTGTCAATAATGACATAACGGAATATTTGCTCTTATTCACTGCGATCTACTGCATCTGATTTTTACAATCCCTAAGCCGTCTCCGTTTCGCGTCTTATTTGAGCTCTTATTCTCTGCGACCTACTGCATCTGATTTTTATAATCCCTAAGCCGTCTCCGTTGTTGCGCTGGATAATAAAAAGCTATCGTTGGTGGTATTTTGTCCTAGTTTTCATTTCCTTGGCGGTATTATGTCCGGTGGTATTTTGCCCGGTGGTATTATGTCCGGTGGCATTATGTCCGGTGGTATTTTGTCCGGTTCCCGCCACAGTATAGGCCGGGCGGATACGTACAGTCACTGTACGTATAAGAAAAGTTTGTCCACTATACGTACAGTCAATTTGAAGTTAATGAATTTAACTTTATTTTAAAAAACTAACATATAATTAATAACAAAATAGACCTGCTCTTATTTATGAATAATAATTGGATGCTTTATGATTTATCCACGGCCGAGAAATTATAAACAAATAACTCTTTTACAAAATAGAAATGACTGTACGCATAACGGGACGTTGTCCACTATACGTACAGTCAATTTGAGTAAATGAATTTAACTTTATTATCTAAAAGAAATATATAATTAAGAACAAAATAGAGTTACTCTGATTGATGAAAAATAATTGGATGCCCTATGATTGATCTACGGCCGAGACATTATAAAAAAGTAATTTCTTTACAAAATACGCTGTTCCCGGTTTACAGTCATATGTAAAACGGGTTATGATTGGCCGAAAACCGCTGTTCGTATTGCGTAGTTCAGTACCTTATACAGTAGTCTCCATTTGAGTCAAAATCGGTTCACTCAAATTTTCGCTTTACTCAAATTACTCCCGATATATTTTACTTATGTAAGTCTTTTAAATTCACCGCTTAAGTCAAATTTTTTAACTCAAATTAATTTTTTGGACCCTCAATTTTCTTTGCAAGAAAATACTTGTATTTTCACCAAAATAACACGGAAACGCATGGCTCAGCTGTTTGCAAACCCCCTATGTGTAGAATTAGTGTGGCTTTGTCTCTACACTTTATGACACCAAGTAACCTAGCAACGGAGTACATGTTCTTTGATAGTGATCTCCGCGGTTACTGAGTTAATCTGTAATTGTGATTCTACAACCTGAAGCGCAAACAAAACATGCGGCTTGTTAACAATTGCAAATCTTTGATCTATAGCAGCACCCAGAGTGGCACTAAGACAATGGGGATTTGGAACTGTGTCTTAAATCTGAGTGATCAAAATGTTGTGTATATATTTCAAAATATGAAATATAAGCCAAATCACACTTTCGATATTTCGAATAAAATGCGCCAGAATTTTTAATTTCGACTGCGAGGGAATCGGGTAAAAAAAAAGAAAAAATGATAGAAATATAAACCAGTAACCTGGGACCATCCGTCACCTTTCAATGGTTTTTGCGCAATCTCTCTCGCGTTTTGGATGCGAAGTAAAGTGTCGTGATTCACGAAAATGCCAGGTCGATATATTTTTTTGGGGCAAGATTTTCGAGCATAGCTGTAACTCTCCAGTTAATTCTGTCATCCCGAAATATCAATATTTTAGGTGCAAGATTTATAAGCTCGCTTGTCAAAATGACTGCTAACAGCTGTAAGGATTGCATGTGAGCATAAACGTCGCATTTGTATGTGTATAGTAACAGTTATTCATAGCAGCTTAGTATTTTGCATTCGAAAACCAGTCACAGCTGTCGGGAGGTTCGGCAAAAAATATCATTTCCGGGATAATGGTTGTTTTCGGGAGATGGCGACACTACAGGCCCGGACGGGTTCAACCTAGGTTACTGGTAGATGAAATATAGCAAAACCAGCTCATACTCGGAACATAAAAGAAATTGAAGCTTAAAACTGTTTGTTAAAGCTTCTAATGAATTTTAAAAATAGTATACGGGTTCTTAAAATCACGATTGCCCCTTGGTGCAAGAGAAATGTGACATTCAAGCGAAATTTCTCTATCATTTCTTCAATTTTTTTCAATGCGGGGAACGAATGGTTGCAGTACTCATATAATTGACAAAAACGTCCTGCGTGGCTGATCGAAATGATGAGAGTAGATCGTAATTCGTGACCTCAAAATGCTCAGTTCTTGAACTTAAGTAGTCTCAGTCTGGGTAGGCTTAATAAGCCAGATGCAAATTTGCCAACTCTTTTGTCTCCAATATTCATTATCTTGCGATACTTCACAAATAAAAACTGTTTTCAGTCATAGAAATTAATTTATTCTTCTGAATAAAAAGCAGTAACATTTATTGAACTGTCTATCTTAAAGAAGTAAACACTCGCAATTTCTGTAAATTTCCGCATGTTTGTTGACAACTTTCGTCCATGTTTGGCGTTGCACTTGACAAACAATCAATGACAGGATAGCGTATCTATAGGGTACGATTTTTTTTTTCAAAACTAACAAAAATTGTCTTCGGCCAGGTCAATTTTTAATCGAGAGAAGAAAAAGATCACCGGCCGGCTCATTTTTTATTTCAAAAAGTGAGATGAGAAACAAGGCTATTTTTCTTCCTGGCCTAAAGTGTCTCAACTGTGTAACAGTAACGCTATACGATTTTTGACACCATAACGAACCGGTTTTTTTTTATTTACCGTTTAGGGATGGATACAAGCGCGTTGCAGAACCTGGATCAGAAAGAGTTGCAAAATGCTGGGCAAATCCTCGTGCAGATGCAGGTGCTGAAAGTGACCCAAGGCATCGCCGATACCTGCTGGGAGATATGTATGGATAAGCCCGGAGGGGAACTGAGCTCCCGACAGCAAAAATGTTTCCAAAACTGCACTGGGAGGTTGATCGATACGTCAGAACTGTTTAGACGCAGATACTTAGAACGCTTACAGGGTGCCATGCAACAATAGATACATTATAGAGTGTTCATTTCACTAGTTTATAACGCTTTTTCTTTCTTGGTCACTAAAATCTTTAGTGGTTCCGTCTGTGGCACGTAACGACTTCACGGGGCATCAAAATGGCGGTCATGTCGTTACGACTAATTGCAGTTGTGGTCTGTAGGGCAGCAGTAGGCGTATGGCCCTAGAGAAGAGGTTTTTATGATTATTTCGTCTCACTTCTGTGTATTCTGTTGAGTATACGAAATTTTGTGATATTGCTTTTCTTTTCACTGCGCAGTAATGGTTAACATGGCTGCTTTTATTTTCGCAATTCACCGTCATATATAGGTCGACTGAAGAAGACGCGAAAATATGAACCCGTTATGTAATGGAAAGTAATAAACCGATAATACACAGCTTTAAAATGCTGTCTTGTGCCATTCCGCTGTTGCTGGCACAGGGAATTTTAAGCCAGTACTGGCGTAAATAAAATTTCTAATCGAATGTCGAGTTGTTTTGTTATTTAAAATCTGTTGTCTAAGTCCAGTTGTTATTAACAAATACTTAGGTCAGACCCTTCTCACTTCATACAAAACTGCGAGTTATACTCGGTCTAGTGTCAGTAGTTTATTGTTAGAGACTTGTATTATGCCCACGCTGAAGAGTTAACCTGGTTTAATTTTTGTATGGACCTATTGTTTCCCCCTACCCCCCCCCCCCCCCCACCCCCTCATCCTCCACTGACGAACGGAGGGTGAACATGGTATTTGTTTTGGTTGTTTTACTCATCAGATCTATTGCATTATCAAAATTTGGTAGAATCAAACAGCTAAATTGAATATTTTGTATCGCATTTGATACTAAGCTGTTATCGGCACGATGCCTCATCTCAGTTATCTTGCGTAACGACTGGCGCTTTCGATTAATGCCTGCTAATTAGTCAATTTATCTACGCAATAACCCTCGACAGACACCAGGACTATCACCAACTTCGCTAAAATTGTTTCCTTTGCGACCGCCTTCAGTTTTGGAAAAATTGCACAACCGACTCGTGAGGTTCTATTATTTGAGGCACCTCCGCAAGACCCTATGAACCAGTAAATTTTGTTCAGCGATTTGCTCTGTGCACACTCTCGTTCGATTATTCATTGAGTGGACTAACAGAAGGAACATAGATAATTTGTTCATTATTATTTTGCTTCCTTATGCTTCATGTTTAATTCATTTTAAAACTTGTGAGTAACTTGTAAAAGTGAGCCTTGATTTTAAAGTTCTCAGTTTTCAAGTATTTAATGGTACAGATATAAAATATATAAAAGTTTGGGTTAAAAATTATAAATCAAACAGACTACGCTAATATTAAAAAAAAAACTTTATTTTTATGCTTCACTTTTTACAAATGCAACACGTAAAACACTGTCATTATGAGCACACTGCTCTTATCGAAATAAATTCAAGCAAAATTTGAATATCATTACCTATGTCGATCACAAATGAAAAGCGATTGCGAAGTCAACTGACCCTTTATTTTTAGATCTTAAGCTGATTGGATTTCAATGGAAACCAAGTTTATTTAAGGTATTTTAATGATTTTGCCTTGCTCCCAGCATCGCACACCAAAAAAAAAAAAAAAAAAACAGTTCAAAGCCAAATACGTTTCTTTGAAGAAAACTTCGTCTTGGTATAAATAAGACCAATACACTGCTATGCCGCATGTCATAGACTGCTTTCTTAAAACTCAAATAAAAAAGTCCTTCAACTTCGTTTTAGTCATTCCTTTAAATTTTGTTTTCGATAGAAACTACAGCACGAGACGCCGTAGTACGTATCCCCAATTCTGCATACCGTCTGTCAGTTATCTACATGTGCACAAAACCAAACATAGACCAGGAAAGATCAATTCGTCCAGGTCCAGAACACGACAGTATGTTCGCAGAAACGTGAATGTTACAATGCTCATAAAACGAAGAGAACGCATCATAATGTTACCAATGTAAAATGTTTGGCTAAACCTTTTGCAACAACATCCGAAATATCTGCTCTCCCTTTTCCTATGAACAGTACTTCACCACGAAGTCGTGTTTTTTATTTCGGTACGAATCGTCAATCTGCAGGTTTTTAACCGGAGACCCTCAATTTTTCCCCGCATGTCTTTGTATGTTACAGTAAATCTGTGTAATCAGTAATTTCACGTAATTCCTAAAACTTTTAGGAATTACGGGGCCAGGAATTACGCGAAATTCCTAAAATCTGCAGGAATTTCATGTAATAACTGAAACAGGAGGTCAGTAATTACATGAAATTACTAAACCTTTCGCAAATGACAAAAAAATGCCGAAATGGTGGAATTTTAACATTTTTTTGTGAAACTGTAAATGTCGGTAAATACGTGAATCGTCAAAACCCAACCTCTTCAACATCCCTTTTCGTGTAGCTCCCATCTAAACAGTGCCAATTTGCCCGGTAAAAAAAAAATAACATAAAAATCCCCCGCATTTTTTTTCTGTCTCTTAAACATGTATTTTTTGCTTGGGTGAATTGCCATCTTGATAATTCCTATCATGCGCGCCCGCTTTTTTAGCGGTATCAGAGTTTTTTGGATTGCTGGGTTTCGCCTCTTCAACATGTTCCTCTTCTGGCTTCTTATCACCAGAAACTGCAGCTTTTACCTTAGCAACCAACCCATTCTCATCTTCTATCACACGTTTTCCTGTAAAAAAAAAAAAGATCGATTAATTTTTGAATCGCGTGGATTCCTCCACTGAATCTGGTCTAGCGAAGCAGCATGCAACGATAAAGAAATCCGAAAGGCATTGACAAAGAAGGCTGATATTTTGACAAAGTCCCAACTGGATATTTCAGTCCTACGCCCCTCCAACACATCAAACCCCTGGTTGATATCATTAAATACACCAACACCTCATATTAATGGTTAATACGAGCTGCAACTGCAGTACACGCAGTCGATGCTCGTTATTAACCATTTTTTCACTTTGTATTTGTGCACGGCAAATCATAACTGCTTTGCAACTACAGCGGAGAGGGGATTGGAGGGGGGGGAGGGGGGTAGGGGAGGTGTTGCCATGTTATCTACCTAATACTACAAGGCAATATGTTCGCTATCCAAAAATCTTTTTCTTGATTTTGCCCAGAAAGGACTCCTCATTATCTACTGTTTCGTCTTGTTTTGCTTGTTCTTGTCCAGTCTTCTCATTGGTACCTACAATGAGAAGAATGGGCAAATGAATTCATTTATTTTAAGTTCTGGCAACTATGCGATTTGTCGCTTTCTGTACGACGGCCCCCCCCCCCCATATCCCCTCAAGAACACCGTTACAAGGCCATATCCCCGACAGATGGGCTTGAATGGTAAAGCCAATCTACTACGTTCTCTGTTTAAGTAGATATAAATTTATAACCCATAAAAAGTAAAACCTTGGTTGGTCAGCAATGCTTGGTGGACATCTCTAATAAGCGAAAAGCATTTCCGACGCAATCCCATTTCTAACTTTCATCTCGAAATTCAAGTATCTACAGGGTTCGCGCTAGGTCCTGAGGAAAGTGAGTCAAAAAGGAAAGTGTGACTCAGTTGGGTCCAGAAAACTCTGTGGGTTCCAAAACAGTGAGTCATTTCGTAAAAAAATGCCCAAAAAGTGGACAAAAACCCCGCCAAGGCGAACTCTGAATCTGTAGCGAACACATCTGTGTAATGAACATTTTAGCTGGTCCCGAAGGGTTCACTATATAGAGGGTTTACTGTGTGGCATATCTGACCAGCCTTAACAACAATGCATGGCGTTAACAACTACTCAGTCCCAAATGTCTTGCAGGATCAGCACTCAATTTATAATACTCTATTATCTCTATTATTTAAATGTATTAAGCGGACTATAACAAGCTGTATTTCTTTCTTACTAAGGCGGACTTCACTCCGATCTCTCACCGACGAGAAGACCAGTTCCAATTATCAAGGGGTCTCTATAGACTCACGGCAGTACAGTTTCGGACGTGCACTCAGTGCGCATCAAATTTATTGGACATGGACTTCTATTCAACTTTTAAATAACAGGATCCGTATTCTTACCAACCTGACTGGTTAGAATGTGACGCTAGTTCCAATGAGATTGCATTAGCTAGATATGTTAGTTGTGTTTTTGGAATACGGGTCCGGACCATTTTCACAGTAGTTTAGTATTTTAGAATGAGAGTACCTTGCTTAGTGTGTGTTATACCATTGATCGTTCCCTCCACACCGGTCTCTGATTCAGCGTACGCTTTCAGCAGCGCTTTCTGTTCACTCGTCAGCTTCCTGGAATATGACAACATAAAACATAGTACCATATCGGACAATATTGCTTATAAAACTGGACAAGTTAACACTGAAGAGCCTGTTAGAGTTCAAGAAATCTATCGAGTACTTTCCATGATTTTCAGCAATAAAATGACTAAACGGAATCGTTCTTTTTGGGATTCACTATACGACTGAACTAATGCACGGATTTTTTTCCAAAACGATGGGACAGAGCTCAGTTACTCGTCACTACGTCATCAAATAGTGTCTTACTGAGGTTGTATGTTTTCAGAAGTAAAACAAGTTAATTACACTTGGAAAGTTTCCCTTTCCTAGTGTAATTAAGTCCGCACTGGAAAGCGATTTTTCTCAAAAAAAAAAAAAATTACTGCGGCTCATTGGTAGCAAGACAGGGACTCAAAAAGGGCAGATCCTATGTACTGACGATAGGTGCTTTAATATCAGTCTTAAAGGTAGAACTGTCGATAGCAACTTGTGGCTGTTATAATTTTGAAATCCCGTTATGACCCTCCCAGTTTATTGTATTATATTTTCTCACCGATTCTTAACTCTCTCTACCTCTCCCTCCTCTTTTTTGGGTGGGTTCGAAATGTTCGACTATAATTACTCGGAGACCTTTTTTCAGATAAAAAATCAGCGAACTTCTTGAATTGCTACGCTTAAGTGATCCTTCGAGTTACTTCTACTTTCCCGTGATATTATTTCAATTTAAGCGCTTTTATGGGAATGGTGTTTTTTTTGGGTGGAGGGGGGTTCTATATTCTTTGCGATCTTGAGCCAAACATCTCTATCCCTATCGACTAAGATAACTATTCCCTCCCCAGTTTATTTTATTGCACTGAGTTATAATTCGCGCTGATCCATTAAAAGTTTTGATTTCTGTAAATTTAACAATGCAGAAAGTTTCAAACGTTTCCAAGTGTATCACTTCGCTTAGAAGAAGCGAAGTGCTGTTCTAGTTTTGAATATGCATTTAAAGCGTGCTTTAACAGACTACTACAGGGATGAGGTGGGGCTACTGCACTGGACTGTGGTACGCGTCGAAGACCTGAACTCGTATCCGATTACAGAAACTAGAGAAAGCAAGATTTACTTTATTCCTGTTTAGTCGGGAGTGTAGCTATCACTCAATAAGTGTTAAAATTAAATTCAAAACATACTGGGTGAATTTCTTAACTTATATCGTGGCCTTACTTCCAACATTAACCCTGCGAAAACAGGGCCTAAACATAGGTTAGGGAATTCCCCCATGAGTTCCAAACGACACTGACAGACACGCATCGAACCAGTACCACTGTCCCTTTGAATAGCAGATATGTTGATATTAGGGCGAGACAAACAAAGAGTACTCACTTTGGCGCGTTAATTTTAATGTTGACATAGTGATCGCCGTGACCGTAGCTATACTGTCTGCTGATACCTTTACCAGCCAGTCTTATTCGCGTGTGGGAAGATGTGCCTGCGGGTATCTGCAAACGCAAACCACAGGTAAAAACAAACATCGATACAACCATTTTTCTTGCTTAATATGGAAAGTCTTAATGAAAACGTTTTCTTTTTTCTCAGAAAACTTACTTCTCATTGTGAAATTTCTCCGATCCAGAACCCATAAAGATTTTGATTGTACGTATTTAATGCAATAATAATCCTGTTACAAATATCTCTGAAAACTTCAATTTCACTTTCTGGAAATTTGCATTTTTTGGCAATACACTGCACCTTCTATCAGTATGCCTTCGTGTGCATAATTCCATTGCAAAATAGGAGAAGTAGGGGAATGAAGGCACAAACAGAAGATACAGCACAATGTTTTCTTTCCTTTCTACATAAAAACATTAGATTTTGCTTGTTTACACTTACATTGACCAAGACATCCTCGTAAACACCCGGGGTTCTCACACAGCCACCGAACACGGCCTGCGATAAACTGACGTATACGTCCGAATGCACATCAGCACCGTCGCGGCGCAAGTGCTTGCTCGGTTCTACCTACAAATACAATATCTAAAAACATGACAAGTCTTGCCAGGGTTCGATTTCTTCCAAGCTTGACTTGGATACTAAAATACACAAGTACAGATGGCCCTGAAGTATTTGGGTTGTCAAAGAAAAATTTGCAGCGAACAGTTTTGTATCTAATTTTGAGGGCAGCATACAAAAACAAACTACTCACCTTAAATGTAATAAATATTTCTTTGCTTCCCACTGGCATTCTCACGGTCTGTCCATCCTCCACACCTGTACAGTAGCATTAGACAATCACTCAAAAAGATTTGCAAAAAGGCAAAAGGAAAAATCTGCTACAAAACAATTATGAAGGTAACAGGGGTTTGAACTAAAAAACACTAAGCTTGTTTGTTGTTACGTTTTGACGTACGTATTTTTAGCCCAATTTGCAAAGCGGGACATACAACATTGAATCAATTGCGACACAACCTCTCCAACCCCCTCCCCTCCCCCCCATCCCCCCCCCCCCCAAAAAAAAAGTCACACTACCTGCTGGAACTGGAACAGTGATGTTTTTGCGTTGCTGTGTTCTGCCTTGACCTCCGCATGCCCGGCACTTGCTCTGAATGACGGTACCTTTACCGTAACACACCCGGCACGTCGAGCGCATCACAAACGGTCCTGTATTTATTGTTTCCTATAACGCCCAAACCAACAACGACGCATAAGATTAAAATTCAAGACGCGCTGAAAAAATCATAACTTTAACTTTTCATAAATTCCAACAAACTTAGGTGGGAGGAGTTGAGCTCAACGCCTTTCGAAGTTGTAGCTAAGGCTTTATCAATGACACATACCATGCCAATTCCGCCACAGTTATAGCACTTGACAGGCGACGATCCTGGCTCCGCCTTGGTGCCCTTACAGCGACTGCACTTGTCTATGATGTCCACCGAAATGTCTTTGTTCACTCCACGGGCCGCTTGTTGGAACGTTAAATTCATGTTGATCTGGAAACCGTACAACACGCATCAATACAAGCCTGCTGAACAGACAGACAATTAAACAACAAACATACTGAGTGAAGTTCTAACTTAATTCGGAGTCCGAATTGAGTACACACCTGCGAAGGCGGACCATATTCTTCTTCTGCAAAATTACTGAAGTTAGAAAAGTTGGAGAAATCAAAGCCACCCGATCTGGAGCCGCCAAAGTTGCCAAAGATGGTACGGAACAGCTCCTCTGGATCGATGTTCCCTTGATAGTGTTCGAAGCCGCCTGTGCCAGTCCTGCCGCTCGTGCCGCGCATGCCGAACATGTCATACTCCTTGCGCTTGCTGTCATCGCTGAGTACCTCATACGCCTCGGATACTTCTTGGAACTTCTTGGACTTGCTCGCGTCTCCCTTGTTCATATCAGGGTGATATTCCTTCGCCAACTGTATAAGCATACGGAATACAAATCTTGCAAAAGACTGAGAAAAAAAAACAACACAGCCACAACAAATTAAACTTCAGAATTAAACAGTTGATTACCAAATTTTTTGTTTTTTTTTGCTTTCATTTTTTTCCCCAAATAACTATAAGCTGTGTACCCCAATGTGCATCGCATGACTTCTCTCTTCACTCTTTCCCCTCAGAAACGCCAGGCCCAAAGCTTACACTGGCAAGACCACATACTTGAAAATTATAAGCACCATTTTTATTTTATTTATATTTACCAACCTGGACAATAGCAAACAACTGACACAATTATAGAGTACGCATACAATTTTTGAATAAAAAACTGAAACTCATATTTCGTACCCGTTCCCCTGAAAAAGAATGTGATTTTAATTTAAAGGCGGTCACTGACCTTGTAATATGCCTTTTTAATTTCCTGCGCAGAAGCATCTTTTTTAACGCCGAGGACTTCGTAGTAATCTCGCTTGTTTTGTCTTGATGATCCGTGAAAGCTTCTGAAAGCTGTCGAGTACACCGCTACATCTGTAATAGATGTTACAGGAACAATTGTTGTTAATATTTTCCACAATTTTCGGTTCACTCCCTCCGACTATTTGTAGTCCCAGGTGTCTCTCTGCGACATGGACAGACATCGGATTCTGCCATAGATGCCAAATAGATTTTTACTGCAGGTGGTAAACGTGCTCATATCTATGCGCCACACAGCCATTAGTCTTTTTTAAATCTTGCATCACAAAAATCATGGTGCACAATTTTGAAGTCAAATAAAGAACAAAAATCCAGGTGTTAAATCTATTACTATCGCTTAGAAAACCAAAGCATCTGCGATTGCAAAAGAGTCCATTATTTCAGTTTTGGAGCTTCCATAAAGCAGAAAGTAATACGGCATGATTCTTCAGGTGCATTTCAAGAAGAGGGTGCTAGTTTGAAACTGTGCCCAGAAGTGTGCGCCAGCAGATCAATATGCAGAATTGATATAACTCTGGCTATTTCAGTTATCGGACCTGGGAGCCTTTTCTGTGTTGTGACTGAAAAACAAGTTAGTCTATCCAATGAATTTTACGCTTTGAATTCGTTGGTCTAAATTACAAAATAACTAGAGCGGCCAGTGTTTTTGTTAAAACAAAAAACGGATATGTCTCCCCAACCCCCAATCAGTCACTTTGAACAGAACGAATACAGAAGTAAACATGCCAACAAGACTACCTTGCTTACCAGTGAGCATTCTCTTGTGAAAAGGACGTTTCATTAGTTTTCGAGTTACTGAGCTTTAAAACATAAATACCGTCATATAACTCGTAATTGATGACGTCATCAAAGGCAGAAAAATTTCGGAACCGTTCCAAAAAACGAAAAGCCGCATTCGCAGTGAGCCGGCAGAACTATCTTGGATACTGGAATCGATTTCCCGCCCCCATCATTGTAGGATGTACACTTTGAACACTTTTTTCTACAGCATGTATACAAATATTTTTTAAATTTAAAAAAATCGTTAAAGTTAAAAAAAATCAACTAAAAATATAAAATGGCACACAGGATCACCAAGGGATGTTTTCTGCCAAAAATCAATTCAATCCCACAAAAAAATATTTAGCGCCCCAGCCGGGAATAGAACTCATGGCCTCGCGATTTAAAGTTTAATGCGCTAACCATTACGCCATACAGTATGAGAGCGGGGCAAGTTGTGCAATTTTTTATATTTTTATAGTTTTTTTCTATATATCAAATCAAGTGGCTATGCGCACCACATGAACTGAATTTAACATTAATATTCTTTGTTTCAAAGCCTTCCATGCCCATAGTCTTTTCCATCTACATGGACGCGGCCATTTAGATTGCTTTTTTTTCTGCACTGTGTTTTTATCGAAGCCACGTACCTTGTCATGAGCGTTTACAAAATAATTTGCATAAAACTGCGCTCAACTCTCAACTCAGTCCACATCTATTAAATCCATCAAAAATGCAAAACTGAACAG
This sequence comes from Protula sp. h YS-2021, assembly GCA_949752745.1. Taxonomy (NCBI): domain Eukaryota; kingdom Metazoa; phylum Annelida; class Polychaeta; order Sabellida; family Serpulidae; genus Protula; species Protula sp. h YS-2021. The sequence continues at coordinate 35,560,088 of OX457025.1, forward strand.
AGCAAACTAGAGCAGTGTGCATAGCCCACATATTCCCCACAGGCCCCCCATCAGTTAAACACGGCCATCAATAGTCAATCAATAGCTGAAATTTTCTTAGTCCAGTTGGCGCATTTTCCTTCCACGAACCTGGTCCATTTACAATACCGATCTGTGCTTGTTCCAACAGAAGCTGCATACTAAGTTTCATTCAAACAATTGCAGCAGTTTTTAGGTTATCATGTTAACAAGGTGTTAATGACAGACCGACATACGGACGATCGTACACCCCCCCCCCCCCCTCCCGAGGTGGGGAATAAAAAAAGCGACAAAATTTGGCCAACAAAGAGTTCAAATTTGGCGAACCGACAGAACAGGACAGAATTCGACACTGGCGGCGGCACTGTTAAAATTTCAGAGAGAATACGAAAATTATAGAGAAAATATATTTTGGTGAATTTTGAAATTTCGCCAACTGGCCAAATTTGACAAAATCAAAAATCGGCTCTAGTAATAAAAAAACTGGAAGAGGAGTAGCAAAACAGATCAGTTTACAGACCGATGGACACTTTTTTCATCGCATCGAAACAAAAATTTAATAGCATACGTTGATTTTCAGGGGGAAGATGGTTGTGGCACTTTGAAGTTGATTCTATCAAAACTAGGAGATAATGTAACAAGAAGTTTCAAATTTACTTCTATGTATAGCCATTTCGAAGTTTTTGTTAAAAATGCGCCTAAAATTGGATTTTAAACAAATAATCACCAAATTTATCAAGCGCACACATAGAAATCTAGCAGTTTTTTTTTCGTCAACCGACAAACGACAGTGGCCTCACACGATGGGTATACTACCCGTGACCAACGGTGACCTGTGCTAAACCGCCCCCCCCCCCCCCCCCCCCAACCAGAAAGTTCTGGCACGTCCCTAGTTCTGACTGCACTTTGTCTCCAGTTGTTCATTAAGCCATTAAACAAACAGTCAAAAAATAAATAAACAAATTGGAAGTCATGCCAGGCTAAATCCAGATGTCTATCTGCATGTAGATCACATAACCACAAAGTGCATCCATGACGTTTTTGAGTCCCCTTGGAATTTCGTCTTTTTATTTCTGGACCAGAAGACGCAGTTTTCTCGTTAAACCTCAAGATGCCCCCTATTTTGATTAATCCACAATTCCAACGGGGCGTGCGCAACTGTACTGATATTTTTTCAACTTTTACTATTATTTCCTACGACATTACCACGAAAGGGGTAACAAGGGGTAAGAGGCGGCTTCTTCAACTCGATTACGGAGCCATGCTTACATCATTCCTGGCATAGAAAAAGACCAAACGCGTGGAGGTTTACCTAAGGATTATTCCTACCTAATTTCAAAACAAGTAAGTGTTTGTGAAACACAAGCAGGCCCTAACCGCCCCCTCCCCCCCAAAGTCATAGGGGTATAAAGCGATGGCGGACAGACGGACTGACAGACGGACGGATTGTTAGACCCCAATCCGAAGGGTTGGGGTCTAACAACAGGACCGGAAATACAGGAAGAGTGGTGCACAATTTTTATGATCACATAACAACCTTGTACTGAGAAAAGCAATTCTGTTCAACAGCCAATCTCTTCGGTGCTTCGGCCTGTTTGTACAACACCTTTTTACTGTTTCACTTTTTACGCAGACCCAGTGGGTTTCATAAGAGAAATAGTACTCATAATAAACGAGAAATAGAATCCATAAAAGAGAGGAGCTACTTTTAAATTATCTGCTCTATGATTACACGTAACAGATAGATCTCCTTACAAGGAAGAGACAGTAATTATAACAAAATTATGGGTTTTTAATGATTTTAATGGAATATCCCTCAAACTACACAGAACAAATATACACCACCGACAGAGGAGGTCAAACCAAACATTACTGATACAAAACACAGCAACTCCCTAATGTACGGACAATAAAATACCCAAAAGTATAAATTGTGTCTTTACGGTAAACAATACATAAGTTTGGGAAATAAAAATGTCGGCCTGAACGTTAACCAATCACGAACAGCGTTACGAACGATGTCGCAGAACAAAGATGGCGACGGTCTGCACGTGAATCAATCACCAACTGCGATACAAATAATGTCGCAGAACGAAGATGGCGACGTCAACAACGGACAGATGATCAAGCTGGCTAGTTTTATTAACTTTTCTCTTGAACAACAAATGATACTTGTACTTTTAATTTTGTTACAATATTATGACACTTTCTCAAGTATTAGTAAAATGAGTAAATCAGGTTGTCGGCCTATCTGTGTCAAATGTCCCATTCAACCATCCGTCCCATTCTACGGTCTGGGCCTTGTAGAGGTCAGTTATTTTATAACAGCGAAAAAATATCATTTGCGTACGCACCTGTAGAAGTCGTTTTTAATCTAGATTTATTATAGTGGCACAGTCTTTGCGCCGCACTTGACGCGTTTATCGTAGAAAAACATTTTATTATGTGATTCTTTGGCGCATGACAAGCATAACTGCGGGAACTCTGAGAACAGAATAGCAAGGTCGTTCGAACACTCGCCATGCTCTAGCCGGATGTTGTTTTCTTGAAGGACTGGCTATGTTCTGATGTATAAACTAATTCCCATTCAGATCAGAATTGATTCGTTTGTATGTTTCTTCAAAGCTTCAGCGGAAATCCATTTTTTAAATGACCAAAACTTTTTTTTTTCAATTAAAACGTTGTTCCACATACACAAAAATGCTACTTAAATTGGGCAAAACCAATTTGATTTTTGCTGTCTTGCACACATTGACTTCAAGCTTTCCTATAAACTAAGCTGATAATGTTAATTCAAAGCAAAATGTGTTTACCTTTGTAATGAAACGATATTATTGTTATTCTAGGTCACTTTAACAGCGATTTATTAAAGAAAAATTGCGCTTAGAGTTGCTTTATTAATTAACCAGGAAGTAAACAACTGGGATCTAATTCCAATGCTCTAAAAGGTCGAGTAGCAATACTCTGGAGTATTCTGCAGGTATACCATTTAATCAAATAATTTTTTCATCTACACTACTATTAATTTGTTTTAAATATTCAAACATAACGTCATTGTCCAAAGTGTACAGCCGCACAAAATATTGATTTTTGAAATTGCACAGAATTTAAAACATGAAAAGTGTGCATGATTTAATGGCGATCTTTCCTGGCGTGATATGTACTGGGTCTACGACAATTCCCCCCCCCCCCCCAGACAACTCCAGCCAGACAACTCCCCCCGAAAATTCCCCCCCGCCGAACAATTCCCCCCGTAGGACAATTCCCCCGAGGACTATTCCCCCCCCCCCCCCCCCACTTAATTTTTATATTATATTTTACTTTGAATGCCAAAGTCTTTGATTTTTAAAATATCTTAAAATCAAAAATGCAAAATTTTTCTATCTGGAACGAAAGTTTCTTCTGCCATTTAAAACCTAATGTTGTGGGTAATTCCACGCAAATAGTCAACAGTATGTCGGTTTTCGAAGTCGCGGACTATTTCACGAATGCGTTGCGCAGAGTCGGCGTACCAGCGACGTGGTGGCTCGGGCAAGCGGCCACCCATAATTTGACCAGATGCACCGCAAACATTACGGCGGATCCGACCGATGTAAGATGTAAAAAACCGTTTTTGCTGGCACTGAGGTGGCCAACTTAAAGTTCATTGGTGTGGATAAGGCATGTAAATTGCAATTGCGACAATGTTGAAATGTTGAAATGAAAGGACAATTACCATCTCCAGTTGGAAGATAAAAGGGCAACAATTTGTAAAAGAGAGAGAGAGAGAGATAGATAGATAGATAGATAGATAGATAGATAGATAGATAGATAGATAGATAGATAGAGAGAGATATATATATATACAAAGAAAAGAAAAAAATAAGAAAAATAAAAATGAATGGGGGGGAATAGTCCTCGGGGGAATTGTCCTACGGGGGAATTGTTTGGGGGGATTGTTCGGGGGGGGGGGAATTGACTGGGAGGAATTGTCTGGGGGGAATTGTCCTTGTCCCCATATGTACTATGCATATGACAAGAGATAGAAAAAGGAAATTTTGCGACTAGTCGCTGTCCGCGTCGAGTGCCAATTTCATTTGAAAGGGGGTAATTTCTAGTCAATGCTCTCTGTTTCCCACAAAAAAAGATTCTTTCGGAACTTCACTCCGCGTTTGGTTTAAAAACTGAGTGTTATTTCAAACTTAGCACTACTCGTTTAGGGGTCTTTTACAAAAAGTCATGAACACTCATGTAAGCTGTTGGTACATAAATCCATCTTGATTTCTTAAACACTTCATAGGTTTGCCACTAATCGTGTGCGACTACAATTCAAAATGTCATTTTGAGTGTGCCACCATGTACAGCAATGGGCAAGTTCAAATTCTGTATATGGTAGAACTGCCTAGTCAAGGTTTTCATCATATGATCTGATTTAAAGAAAAGCTTCTAATTTAGGCATCACTTGAGGCAATAAAGAAGAAACTATTCTCGACTAACGAGTGAATTATGTGTTCAAAGACTTGAAGGCAGCCGCACATCAATGGGCTGACAACGCGCATCGCAATGTTTCGTATAGCCTACAAAATGGCTGCTGCGACTCGGATTAAGTTTGGACCGCATTTGAAAGAGCTGCGAATTCATTTATGTCAAAAATCGGCGGCAAGTCAGGGTGTAAGGTGAGATAAAATGTATAGCACTATTCAAAGGAGGAGATGTTATAGTCGATAAAGTGCGTTTCACTGAAACTGCTCTTGTTTTGCGGGCGATAATTTGTGCTGCTCGAGGTCAAACAACAAGCGGATTCGTACGAGAGAGAGGAGATAGAATTTGCTGGAGAAGATCGTAATTAGTGATAATAAAATGCTAAATCCAACTCCACAAAATAAGCCAGCTGCAAGCTATTGATTTAAATATGCATCATTTTGTGCTAGTTGACAAAATAAATTTGTTTTGAACTACGGAAGATGTTGTTTTTCATTTCAGCAATTTGGATCTGTTGTAACCATTCGTTCTACTCCCCCTCGTACTTTTGCCGAAAAATTTTTGCCTTTCTCAGTGTTGCCACATCATCCTTTTTTAAAAGGATTATCCTTTTTTTTTGAAAAAGCCCGATTTTATCCTTTTTTTATCCTTAAATACTTTTTTTTATACTTTTTTTTAATTTTCATCCTTTTTTTATACTTTTTTTTTCGCTTTTCATCCTTTTTTTTTTTTATTTTGATACTTTTTTTTCATTTTCTTTTTTCGTTCAAAATATAATTTTTTCCTAATTAGTTATATGTTTTTTTTCTGCTAGAATTTTTTCTCACTCTAGTCATAATCCTTGATAAGGCCATGATATTAACCGCTCTTACACTGTGTGTGTATGTAATTTCCAACTTTTTTGCAGCGTCTATTGTTAAAATCAAAACATCTGTAGAGAAAGGGTATTTTTTTCATGGAATTGAAACATATATTCTGTAAACGTATTCAGTGTCTTATCACAGTGTAAAATATCCAGTATTCTAAATGATGTTGAGTGGTTTTTATTAACACTTGACAAGCCTTTGGCTTGCAAGGGTTATATGAATTTGTGCGAGTAAAATTCGTCCTTTTTTTTTCTTCTTGACAGTTTTTCCCATTTTTTGTGTCTTCTTCTTCTCTTGACACTATGGGCCCTACGACCATGAAACTTGGGATTTACGAAGAGCTTGATCTGAACATGTGCATGTCACTTTTTAGCCCAGCTTACGTTACACGCAAGCTGGGGTATTCCTATCGGTTTGCGGTGGCGCCCGGTAGTTAGTTAGTTGTTTATTTAGTAAACTTTGTTTAAAAATGCATCTCCTCCTACAATTTTGATCCGATGTCATTTATTTTTGGTGTAAGCAATCCCTAAGGGGTCGTGCATACGACTTGTGCTTTTCTAGTTGATCGGGTGATTTTTGAATTTTTGGCGAATTTTTAAAGAAAAAATTTAAAACGTATCTCCTACATTTTTGATTCGATGTCATTTTGATTCTTTTTTTTTTTTTTTTTTTTTGTTTTTTTTTTTTTTGGTATGAGGCACCCTAAAGGGTCGTGCATACGGCGTGTGCACTTTAGTCGATCGGACAATTTTTGTATCTTTAGGGAGTTTTTGAAGAAAAAAAACTTCCAAATCCATTTTATCCTACAATTTTGAACCGATTTCTTTTTTTCTTTTTTGTTTTTTTTTTTTTGGTATGAGGCATCCCTAGGTGGGTCGGGCATACGGCTTGTGGTATTTGACTCGACTTGGGAATTTTTGATTTCGGGGGGAATTTTTGATGAAAATACCTCAAAATGCATCTTCTCCTACAGTTTTGATCAGGCATCAGTTATTTGGGGGCTGAGGCATGCTTAGGGTGTCATGAATACGGCGTGTGCTTTTCGAGTCGATCAGGGAATTTTGGGGGAATTTTTGAAGAAAAAAATTCAAAATGCATTTCCTCGTACAGTTTGTATCAGATTTCATTTATTTTTGATATGAGTCCTCTTAAGGGGGTCATGCGTACGGCTTGTGTTTTTTGAGTGAATTGGAAAACTTATGAATTTTTTTTTCGAAGTTTTTGAGAAAAACAAATCAAATGAATCTCCTACAGCGCATAAACGCAAGTTAAATGAACATTCGCAGTAGTCCAAATTAAGCACTGCGCATCGATGCAAGTTAAATAAACATGCGCATTGGTCCGAAATGTGAACCGCGCATCGACGGAAGATACATAAACATGCGAACTGGTCCAAAATAAGCACCGCGCATCAACGCAAGTTAAATAAACATGCGCACTGGTTCGAAATGCGAGCCACGCGCCAACGCAAGTTAAATAAACATTTGGACTGGTCCAAAATAAGCACCGCGCATCAACGAAAGTTAAATAAACATGCGCACTGATCCGAAATAAGAACCGCACATCAATACAAGGAAAATAAACATGCACACTGATCCGAAATAAGAACCGCACATCAACACAAGGTAAATAAACATGCGCATTGATCCGAAATAAGAACCGCACATCAACACAAGGTGAAAAAACATGGGCGCTGGTCCGAAATGTGAACCACACATCAACGCAAGTTAAATAAACATGTGCACTGTTCAAGAATGAGACCCGCACATCAACACAAATTAAAAAAACATGCGGACTTGTCTGAATAAGAACCTCGCATCGAGGCAAGTTACATAAATATGCGCACTGGTCCGAAATGGGAGCGTTGTTTGAAGGTATCTCTATCAGACTATCCAGTCTACCAGAGATACAAAAAATCTGTTTCCCATTTTTCTGGGAAAGAAATCTTTGTATGCATTTATCGGTCTATGTTCTGGTCCGGTGCTAAATTAATTATTGAGCTAGCTCTTTGCCGTCTATCTTTTGAAGCCAAATTTTTCAGGGAAATTCCCTTGCTCATGCACGCTGGAATTGGTCTTATTGCTTTTCGTAAGCTGGGACTTTGTCCTTGGACAAACTTGTTATTTTCGTCTTTGATTTCGTTTTCTTTATTAAAACGCCGTGTGAAAAGAGTGTATTTTTGGCAAATAAATGCGTAGCATTTAACGACAGCACAGAATACACATTTGCCCAGTGAGCTTTGTGCGAGCTCTCAATGCGTAAATAGATAACAAGGCGATCAGTCAATAAAACTTTAAGTCAACAACAACCAAACACTACTCGGCTTATAAGACGCATTCAAGCTGTGTTGTTTGCAATATATTATTCAAGAAATAACCCATTGAAGGAAGTATTTTGCGTTTTAATTTTTGTCAAGTGTTTAACATTTCGTTAGCGGAATGAGCTTCTAGTTTCTTGAATGATTTTCAATAACTTCATTCTGTAAGTTTGAGTCCCTAGGGACCATCGATAAAGTACGTACGCACCTTTTTTTAGTCCAACCGACCGTGTCGGGCTGGTCTGATCACATTAATAGAGGGGGGTATCCGCCGTCTGTATGTACGCGTGTAAATTTTTACTTAAATTAAAATGCTTCTTCTCCCTCAGTTTTGATCGGATTCCTGTCAAATTTTAAACGAATGTTCTCCAGGTAGGCCTCTCTTTAAAAATTTTTTTTGGACGTATCGCCAAAAATTGGCTAAATGGGGGGCATTTAAAATTTTTCGATTGCCAATTTTCAAAATGGTTCTTCTCCCACAATTTTGATCGGATTCCTTTCCAATTTTGAACGTTTATTCTCTAGGTAGGCCTGTCTTGAAAAATTACTTTTTTCTTGGCGATCCGCTAAAAATTGGCTAAATGAGGGCTTTTAAAAATATTTACTAACAATTTTCAAAACTCTTCTTTTGGCACAATTTGACCGGATTCCTTTATAAATTTGTAAAGTACAATCAGGTATGCAAATATTTTTTAATCGCTGTGAAAACGAGCATTATAAATTCAGGGTTCGCGTTGGCGCGGTTTTTGTCCACTTTTTGGGCATTTTTTACGAAATGACTCACTTTTTCGGAACCCAGCGAGTTTTTCTGGACCTAACTGAGTCACACTTTCCCTTTTTGACTCACTTTCCTGGGAACCCAGCGCGAACCTTGAAATTACAAAAAAATGATACAGTATGATTAACATTAATGTTTTCTCGATCTTCAGCAAAATATGAATTATCCTTTTTTTCATACTTTTTTTTCTCAAATTTATCCTTTTTTATCCTTTTTTTCATCCTTTTTTTTCTTGACGACTCCGTGGCAACACTGCTTTCTACCAGCTTCTTTTGAGATAAAGGGTACATTCTTTTTAGCCCCTCAGGAAACTGAGAATCCACTCTCCAAACAGGCCAGAGAAGCTTCAGAGACACCGTCCAAGGCCACGTTTTATTGGACGTATCTGAAAAATCCAGGTAATGTTTCGAAAATGACCCAATAAAACACTTCAGATAATGTATTGGGAATGAAAATGGCTGCCGAGAGCGACGTCGTACCTCGTGAACTTGCTTTGCTACTGTTCTCTCTAGTAGATAGCAATCCAAATTGCAAAGACTATTATGAAGTATATTATAATTATTCCAGCATCAAAATAATCGATGGTTTACTTCAAAAGATACGCACACTTTTTTTTTGGCAGTAGGTGCGTAGAAAAGGATTACGGGAAAATTATCTGAATGTAAATCTCGATACACTCGAAAATGTTTCGAAAATCAGAAAATGTTTTGTTGTTTTTTCGATAATGGCTCGAAACATTTTCGAGATATTATCCTTGTCCAATAAAACGCAGTCCAAAAGAACACGTCTAAAAAAAACGAGAAATAAAAAAACACAAATTTAGTTATTTGGTGCTTATTTCAGATACAAGGCGCAGACCGTAGAATGGGACGGATGGTAGAATGAGACATTTGACGCAGATAGGCTGAAACCTGCTTTACTCATTTTACTAATGGATATCCTTAATACCACATACTTGAGAAAATGTATCTCATAATATTGTAATATAATAAAGAGATAAGTTTATAAGATTAGCCAGATTCATCACTTGTTTTTTTTTTTTTTTTTTTGACGTCAACATCTTAGTTCTGCGACATCGTTTGTATCACAGTTGGTGATTGATTTACGTGCAGACCGTCGCCATCTTGGTTCTGCGACATCGTTTGTAACGCTGTTGGTGATTGGTTAACGTTCAGGCCGACATTTCATTTTCCAAACTTGTGTATTGCTTACCTTAGAAACACAATTTATACTTTTGTGCATTTTATTGTCCGTAGGGAGTTGCTGTGTTTTTAATCAGCAATGTTTGGTTTGACCTCCTCTGTCAGTGGTACATACTTGTTCTGAGTAATTTGAGGAATATTTCCCTAAAATCATTAAAAACCCATAATTTTGTCCCAATTACTGTCTCTGCCTTGCAAATATGTAATTTATATGGACAGAAATATATCCTGTGACAGTCGTTTCTTGGAGCATTGGTTGAAATGTGATCTGTTTTACCCAATAAACTCCCTACTACTTCAGCAGTTCCAACGGTGATACAGATTCGACCTCAACGTATATTTATTGAGGTTAAACTTTTGGGTCCTCTTGTTTTTCACTATACATAGTGCAATCACGCCTAAAATCTTCCTTGAACTCAATTTCTACTCTTAAATATCAAAATTTCAGATGCATTCTGACCTTCTCCAGAGAAATTTTCCGAGACAAAAACTGTCTCTAGATAACGCGAAATTATCCAAAAGAACACCCCTCGATTTTCCGAGAGCCTCTTGATTTTTTGAGACAGCCCAAGAGAGTGTGGCCAAAGATATGAAAAAATGAACAAAATTCCATTTCGTCAGAAGCACATTCACAAGTTGGCTATTAAAGGGGCTGAATAATATTGAAATAATTTTAAAAAGGCCATATGGTGGCTTTTTAAATTGTGCATGCTGAAAGAAAATTAGAATTTTGCTGTTTTCCCCTTATTATTTCTTTATCATTTTACCCAAAAATTTGCAATCGAAATGACAACTCCATCGGAAAGATCCGAAAGTACGAATTGGGTTGTACGCCAGTTGGCCACTCTTTCCATCACATGCTCTTGGGTTTAATCAAATTCCAGACTGGAAAAGGTGGCTCAGCAAAAAGTGGTATTTTTAAAGGCATCTTTATAAATCTGAAAGAGGACGCTTGTGGCAATCATTGACAAAATCTTGTTAACAGTCCTCTGATAAGGAAGAAATTAGCTCATAGATTTGCAAGGAAAGAGCGATCAAAAATAGTTTCTGCCCCAAACAATTTTGTGGGAAGGAAAATTTTCACTCGCATCTGATTGATTGATCCTCTCTTGTGACGTCAGTGTGTGAGGAAGAATGGACTACAATTAATTTACCATGGATTTTGTGTAAAACTTCCGGTATTCTGACTCCTTCCTTAAATTTCGTTGAACCAAACCGACAATTAGCCAATTCGACCTTTCGGATCTTTTTTGGATCAGTTATAAAGAAATTATTACTTTCAGATTTTTTTTTTTTGGATAAATTATAAAGAAATGAGTGGGGAAAATGTCAAAATTCTAATTTTCTTTTAACATGCACACATTCGAATTTAAAAAGTCGCCATGTGATCTTTAATAAATGATTTTACACGAAAGCATCTATGTTGAACACTCTCGGGATCGAGCAAAATGTTCACTATATTGAGGTTTTCACTAACGGGAGGTTCAAGATCTTTTTGAGTCAGAAGGTGATTTTTTAGATTCAAATAAGAAAAAACATTTGTTTATACTTCACACTTAAATTATATGAAAAGTGTTAGTATACACAAACTTTATAACGTACACATCTATTTACAGGTTGCAGTCTCACTGAAATTAATATGAAATAATTGTGTCCATATAATTCTCGTCCGTTGTTCATTTTGCGTGTAAATCATTTACACAGTGGCACTTTTGGGAGGTCAAAGTCCGTGAAACTCATGTCATTGTCTTAATTAGGCTTGAGCCCCACTGCGACGCGTATTGTGTTAGTTCAACCTCTTTGTCTTATTCTCCCAAGTACTTGGAGGGACATATGAATTTGAGTATGTTTCTGGCAAAATGGATTGTTTTCTCTCATTTTGTCTATATCCTTATCCTAAGTGAATTCATGGAACCGCAAAAACTTTTTGGCAGAAACCTAAGCACGAATCTGCTTATTAGGCCCCAACCCTTCGGATTGGGGCCTATAGGTTTGGGGTGTCAGTCCTTCTGTCCGTCATCGCTTTATACCCCTGTGAATTTGGGGGCGGTTGGGGCCTGCTTGTGTTTCACAAATACTTACTTGTTGTTTCAGAGTTTGTCTCATGGGAAATGACTAAATAGGGGTTGAAGAATTAAATTTTGTTATAGCTTTACGAAGAAGCCACCCCTTGGCCGGGCTTCTCCATACACAAAAAATCAAAGATTGTCAACCGGAAGTTGATACTTTTGTTGCGAAAACCAGAAACTTGTAGCGAATAAAAGTAATTTGAAATGCTGTAATCTCTTTCCCATCCTTTTGCACATGTTTAAATGTTTCATGCTGTGGATTTTGACATTTTCAAATACACTTACATTTTATCGGTAACCAGGAAATAATTTAACTATCCAGTTCAGTTTGCACTTTTGAAAATTTCGGATGGAGGATACATTTCGACTGCAAATTTGATGAAGACGAAAATCTAATAGTTTTTGCATATACACGCTTTAAACTGTAAAGCCACTGTAAGTAAAAAAAAAGTTATATATTTCTCTGCAGGCATTGAACCTAATCGTCACAACAGTTGCGTTAAAGTGGAGTTTTGTTAATTTTTCAGCTCTTTTTTTTAACCCAGCCGACTTTGTAAAAAACGCAAGAATTTTACGTCAATAAACAATTTTTCTTTGCAGGAAATTCATAGAAGACAACTACGTGACTGTAAAGAAAGAAAATCCCAAGTTTCCGATATTGATTAGAGAATGCAGTGGGATTCAACCAAAAATATGGGCCAGATATGGTAAGAGCCACGATGGTTAAGGCTATTAATTGCTTATTACCTTATGATAAGTAAGTGCGTCTTCTGTGGCCTTTCTTTTATGTAGTTTCGAAATTTTGCGCACGTACCAGATGGGTAGTGAACGGAAGATTGTGTCGCTATTTATATCTTTCCAGTTGTTATTGTTTGTATAAATGCTCTTATGTTTTTTGTTTGTGTGTATTTTTTGTTCTTTTTTTTTTTTTTTTTTTTTTTTGTAGAATTTGGGAAAGAACTCTCGGTACCAGTGGTCAACTTTTCAAGTGAAAAGGTCCTGGAAGAAATAAAGAAACTAGCCACGCCTGCATAGTAACGCCAATTGGCAATTGCTAGAATTAGTAGAATTTGAAAGACTCGTAAAACAACCAAGAAGTTACACTGGCCTAAGTGCGTACTGTTTGAAGTTTATTTTAAGGCCAGGCAAACAGTTGTGTTATGTCTCATCGCCAGTTTTCCCTGAAAAAGGCTCCTGGAAAGCAGAAAAGGTAATGATTTCAGTCTTGCTGGAAGAATAGGACCACTCATGTTTTTGTGTCTTATGAACAGTTGGTAGCAAGTGAAAAACGTGATGGTTTAACACTTATACACTTGTGACGTGTGAAACCCTTGCGCAAAAAAAAAAAAAAAAACATGAATTCCAGCTCAGAGCATGTATTTCTAGAAAATTAAATAAATCATCAGTCCCTTTCAAGTCTGATATTTTGGAGAAACGAATGTAATAAGAAATATTTTTTTGGAAAATTTTTTTGAGAGAAACTTTATAAGGCGTACATTATAAGGGAAATTATTTGACATTTTAATGAGCACTTTGTAAAGCAGGTGGGGAACTGGTAATAGTTGCATATTTCGAGAGGAAACAAAAACAAAGAATAGATATATTTTGACTCTTTAAATGGTGATCTTTGAAAATGTTCAGATATAGGTATCATAGAAAAGATTTTTGTCATTTAAAAATGCAAATGCTATGCGAAAAGCATACGATGTGAGTATTTCAAATAATAAACCGTTATGAATGTGTTGTTACATTTCGAGTCTTTTACTATCTGGGTTTGCCTTGAGAAAACGACATCACAAACCGCAAAAACAAACAAGAAAGGTGACATTTAATTTAGAAGCTTTTGAATAATGAAATTACATCTTCTTGTTAAACATTGAAAGCTTTCTGGTCTGTGTTAATTTCACATTTAAATTTTATGGGACAAATAGAGAGGAAAACAACATTTAAAAAAAACAATACAGAGGATTATGTCGGGTATCTCACCGGAAAACGCGATATACTGAACAGAATATTGGGGCAGAAATCCCAGGACGGATTGGTCTCCGTTCCCTTGGACACATTGCAAACGTTCCATGTGCGATGTGAACGCGGGTGAATTTGAGGTTGGAGAGTTGGGGACGGCAGGGGGGAAGGGGGGCGCGAGGCAGGTGACCTTAACTAAAGACAGGCACAGTGGGGGTCTGCCTTTTGTTTTGTTGTATAAAAGATTTTCTGCTTTGCGCTTTACTGCCGTTAGTTAATCCCGACTTGTTTCAACGATTTTTCGGTTTAACCTAAATTCCTGGTTTGTGTGTAAGAGTCTTATATACCGCACATGTGTGCGTGCTCTGGAACTGGCAGATTTTATTGTATTTGATTAATACAGTGTTCTTGCGCTCTCCGGCCAAAAAAAAGTCTTGTTTCACATTTTGTTGAGACTGAAACAAATTAAAGTCAGGCATACATGATAGAGGACGCTATGTATATTGCAGTGAACAAATGAAACAAAATGCATGAAAGTTGTTCTTTTAATCTTTACAAAGTGAATGACAACGATAAATTTCAATCATTTAAACGATCATCACAGGTATGCTTTATTATGGCTTAATTAAAGCAAATTGCAACACTTGTATACCTCCCATAAAAAATAAGAATGGGGATTAACTAGTACACAGGGCGGTTCCAATACTTTTATGCAGGGTGGTTCCAGTACGTAGGACGTTCTAGTACGTGTGACGGTTCTAGCATGCAGGGCGGTTGCTGGCGTAGGGCAGTTCCAGTATGTAGGGCTGTTCCAGTACGCAGGACCGTTCCAATACACAGGGCGGTTCTAGTATACAGGGCATTTCCAGTACGTAGGACAGTTCAGTGCGTATGACGGTTCTAGCATTTAGGTCGATTACTGGCGTAGGGCGGTTTCACCATGTAGGGCCGTTCCAGTACGCAGGGCCTTTCCAGTACGTGTGTCGGTTCTAGTACCCATGTCGTTTCTGGTATACAGGGCGGTCCCAATACTTTAATGCAGGACTTTTCCAGTACGTAGGTCGGTTCTAGTGCGGTTGCAGTACGCAGTGCGATTCTAGAACCGTTCGAGTATTAGGGACGTAGGGCGGTTCTAGTATGCAGGGCGATTGCTGGCGTAGGGCAGTTCCAGTGTGTAGGGCCGTTCCAGTACGTAGAGGAGTACGCATGCCGGCTCTAATACGGAGAGCGTTGGAGTCAAAAACATTCATGCATAACTGGCATTTTTTAGGAGGGGTGGGGGTGGTGGCGGGGTGAAGGGGGCAGCTAGAAATCAACAGTCACCACCCTAATAACTTTTCTATTTAAGACTATTTTTCCATCCACCCTCATCTTATTTCATATAGAAGACATCGATAAAAAATGTCTGCCAAAATCTCTCTTTCATTCGTGAAAACATATGCTATAATAGTCCTGATGAAATGGAAAAGGAAATAAGGCATGCAGAATGAAAGGAATGAGACACAGTGAGGGGCCGTCCAGTTTCTTTTGTGACAGATCTGACTCTGTTCAGACTGGTCCCGTGCGTAAAATCACTATTTTGAATCAGTCCCCAGCAGCAACATATGTTTGCCCATTTTTTGGTGGTTGAATATTAAATGGACGACCCTGTCAGGTTTATAAAATAGAATTTTATACTGATGAAAAAATCAATACTGAATCGAAACAGTAAAAAGGTTATAAAATATAAATTCAAAACAAACTAAATAAATTAATTATTTGTAATGTTAACGTTCGAAAGTTCACACTTACAAATTTAAAAGGCATGCCAGTACTAAAAAAGAAATACATCTCATGGTGCACCTGAACATGCGTAGCTGATGTGCATGCGCTATAACTACAGAAATTGTTCGACTTTTGGCATAAACACGTCGAAATCATGCACCATGCACTTGGATAAATAAAAAAATCAGATGAAATGCCTAAGAGAACCTTAACTGTTGGTGGGTTCATCTTGTATAATTTTTACTTTTCATGAATTTCAATGAAGACGTTTTGTGAAATACAGTTACAATCCACGCATTTTTTTTTTTTTTTTTTGCATGAGTGAGTTTTCAGCCCAATGCCATGGCTGATGTTCTTTCATGGTTTTTTTTCGGTGTTTACTAGGGGATCAATCCAGGCATAAATCAAAGACTGTGAAGAACCACAAAACGGCAAATTAATTCTTCTAACATCTTTCTAATCGATAACATTGGTCTCGAATGAACAAATATCGCATTTCTGATTGTGAAATGAGCATCGATTTTCATAACAACCATACAAAACCATACAAACAACAATACACAAAGTAATAAATTGTAAAAACAGAAGTATAGTTTCCACAGTTATTCGAGTCTTAAATCCTAGAAGTCGTTGGGTTCAGGGATCAACGGTGCCTCGTACTGGCTGTGTCGGATGCCCAGCGGAGCTTGAGGCCCCCGAGGAAGATGCAGAGTCACCTGCAACGTAAATAGCACAATTTACTCGTATTACACATTGCTCGAAGAGCGTGACAACAAATAGCAGTCTTCAGGTACAATTGAGAAACCCTCGCAAATTATGCAGATATCTATTTCTGTTGCCATTAGGTAGGTTAATAGCAAAGGAAGTGAGTCACCCACCATATTGCTGTCTGAATGGATATTGTTGACTCCTATTGAGTCAACATTAGGTCATATTAACTGCATGCCGTTTCGGTCAACTTTATCAAAAGGGTGTTATGCAGTGATGTTGACTCAAAATTCCGTCTCTTTTGTGATATGGTCCATTACGTATCCATCAGGAATGCACACAATTCTGATTTTCGACTGAATGTCCTAGATCCCAATTTTGGCAAAGGTCTGTGAAATTTGCCCATTAAGTTCGGCATGGCAAGTCGAAATTACTTACTGGTCAGTAATGTCAAATATTGACCTGACATCGCCTAATAACGAGTTGTTGTGAGATTTCTGGTGAACATTTAAATTATTTACCACAAAGCACTTGCATTTTTTAGTTTTTCATTTGCCTGGATTTTGCGCTTTGCGGAACATACAACAAAACATAGATTGGTTGATTTTAAGTGAATATTGGTTTATGTTGACTGTTTAGCCCCAGTTTCTTACAGAAGCAGGGGGTATAGCAGTCGTTGACAGTGTGTTCGTATGTGAGCATGTACGCTTTTAAGTTAAAAAATCGTATCTCCTAGGTTTTTTAGCCCGAATGTCTTGGGATTTTGGACGCTGATAGTGGACATAAGTACCTACCCGGCTATTATTTTTTTTTTTTGGTAATTCGCCTAAAATTGGAGGGAATATTAACGAAAAACCAAAATTCTTTAAAACGTATCTCCTCCACGCTTTTGGTGGAAACGTTCTAAAATTTTGGTAGAAGGTAGAGTTTATAAATTTCCACCTGGCTGTTATTTTTTTTGTCGATTCGCCAAAAACTGGCGAAAAAATTGGCGAAAACCCTTTTTTCGTAAAATCTTAACGGTCTTCAGGAAAACAGTCTTACTGTCTTGAAATTTTAAGTGAGAGTAACAAGTATTACCACCTACCTGGCTGTTACTTTTTTGGTGATTGGCTAAAAACTGGTGAAAATTTTGGCGAAAGACCAAAAATTTTTCAGTACAATCTTAACAAACTTCTGGAAAATAATCTTACTGTATTGAAATTTTAATTAGCTGGCTGGCATTGCCATCTATCGGGTTGTTACAATTTATGGTGATTGGCCCAAAAATTGGAGAAGATTTTGGCAAAAAAACAAAAAAAAAATTAGTAAAATCTTGACGAACTGCAGGAAAATAGTCTCATTGTCTTGAAAATGAGCATTGCTACCTACCTGGCTGTCACTTTTTGGCGACTGGCCAAAAACATCGGCGAAAATTTTGGCGAAAAGCCAAAAAGTTTTCAGTAAAATGTGAACAAACTCCAGGAAAATAGTCTCATTGCCTTGAAATTTTAAGTAACAGTAGCACGCATCACTACCTTAGTGACTGTTGCTCTTTTTTGCAATTCGCTAAAAATTGGTGAAAATATTGGCCAAAAACCTATTCACCAATTTTCTGTAAAACGTATCTCCTAGGATTTTCAAGGAAACATTCTACAATTTTGAGGGAGGGTGTAATACATAGGTGTCCACATATTTCTTACGTGTTTTGGCGATTTGCCAAAAATCAGTGGAAATATTGGCGAAAAACGTAATTGGTTTTTGTAAAATCTTAACCAACTCCAGGAAAATTGTCTTACTGTCTTGAAATTTTAGGTGAAGGTTACTATCTACCTGGCTATTACTTTTTTGGTGATTGGCTTAGAAAATTGGCGAAAAACAAAAAAAATCAGTAATATCTTGACGAACTCCACAACAATAGTCTTACTGTCATGAAATTTTGTGGAAAGGTAGAAGGCCTTCCTACCTACCTGGCTGTTATAACTTTTGGTGATTGGCAAAAAATCGGTGGAACTTTTGGCGGAAAACCAAAAAAAAAATCAGGAAACCTTAAACAATTCCAGCAAAATAGTCTTACTGTCTTGAAGTTTTAAGGGATGGTAACAGGCCTTGCTACCCACCTGGCTATTATAACTTTCGGTGACTGGCGAAACATTGGCGGAAATTTTGGTGAAATTTCAGTAAAATCTTGACGAACTCCAACGAAATAGTCCTACTGTCTTGAAATTATAATTATAGGTAGTAGACCTTCCTAACTACATGACTGTTACAACTTTAAGTGATTGGTAAAACGTGGCGAAACTTTTGGCGAAAAACTAAAAACATTTCAGTACAATTTTCACTCCAAGAAAATAGTCTTGCTGTCTTTAAATTTTAAGTAAAGGTAGCAGGCATTATTACCTACCTGGCTGTTCCTTCTTTTCGTGATTGGCCAAAAAAATTGACGAAAATTTTGGTGAAAAGACAAAAACATTTTCAGTAAAATCTTGACTAACTCCAGAGAAATATTAGCCAAAAACTGAAAAAGAGTCAGCAAAATCTTAACTCACACCAGAGAAATGTCCTTTCTGTCTTCAAATTTTAGATAAATATAACCATCATTGGTACTTATCTGGCTATTACTCTTTTTCATAATTCGGAATAATTCGGAAATATTGGTGGAAATATTTGCGAGAAACGAATTTCTTACTAAAATCTTAACTAACGCCAGTTATATGATCTTACCTTCTTCAAATTTTAAATTAGGTAAGCGCATCTCTCTCTCTCTCTCTCTCTCTCTCTCTCTCTCTCTCTCTCTCTCTCTCTCTCTCTCTCTCTCTCTCTCTCTCTCTCTCTCTCTCTCTCTCTCTCTCTCTTTCTTTCTCTCTCTCCCTCTCTGTGTCTCTCTCTCTCTCTCTGTCTGTCTCTCTCTCTGTCTCTCTGTCTCTCTCTTTCTCTCTCTCTCTCTCTCTCTCTCTCTCTCTCTCTCTCTCTCTTTGTGATTTGCCAAAAATCGGCCGAAATGGTAAAAAAGCAGATTTTTTCGGAAAATCTTAACTAACGCAAGGAAAATAACCTCATTGCCTTGTAATTTTATGTAATAGTGGCACCCAATAGCACTTACTTGCTTATTACTTTTTTGAGAATTCGCCAAAAAATGCCGGAAATATTGGTCAAAAGCAAAATCTTAACCAACTCCACGAGAAATAATCTTACTGTCTTGAAACTTAAAATATAGGTAGCAGAAATATTGCGGAAATACTAGCGAACCCCTCTTCCCCTCCTCCCCCTGTTTTTGCCTAATTCAGATAAAATAGCGGAAATATTGGCGAAAAATCAATTCTTACTAATATGGTTACCAACGTTAGGGATAAAATATTACTTTCTTAAAATTTTGAATTATGGAAGCGGAAATTAGTACCTGTCTGTATATAACTTTTTTTTTTTGTTTTTCGCCAAAAACATCATTGAAAACGCAACTGGCTACAGTATTTGGCCTTGATCTCTTGAAATTCTGATTAAAGGTGGCAGGCTTTGGTACCCACTTGGCTATTACGTTTTTTTCATGATTCGCGTAAAATTGGTGGTAACATTAGCCAAAAACAATTTTCATGAATAAGTCCTCAAATTTTGCTGTAGAGGTTGAGGTACATACGTCCACTTGACTATTACTTTTTTGGCAATTCGGAAAAAAGTTGGCCGAATCACGTGGCTAATTCTTTTTTTTTTTTTTTTTTTTGCGATTCGCCAAAAATTGGCAGATATATTGGCGATAAACCACTTTCGCATTAAAATCTTGACTTACGCCAGGTACGTAGCCTTACTGTCTTGAAATGTGGGTGACAGGTTATGCTCATATGTCATAAATCTTGACATCAGCATTCGTGAGCTGGGACATTGTCCATGGACAATCTTGTTGAGGAATGTTTCAGGTTTTCAACTTTCTTAGTTTTCCTATTTTTCTATACGAAATTCCTAGTTTTTCCCAGTTTTTTTGTTCGGAAACAAAAACCCCTTATCAAATCATGTTGCTTCTCGGTGTTTGTCTCGGGAGTGCATCGGTCAATGATGTACAAACCATTGTTAATGCATATTTATGGAATTCAAGTTTGATACCTACCGCACAGAAAGTACTTCTTAATCAACAGAAGAAAAGTATGTTTAGATACTGGAAACCCCTAAAAATTTGTTTATATTTTTTCCCAGGTTCTTATTTCGAAAGTTTCTAGTTTTTCCCCCAGTTTTTTCGTAGCAATTATTTGAAAACCTGATGTTTACATAGGGGCAACATTTTTAAAGCAGTCAGTATGCCGTACTGTTTATATCTCTATATAAGTCTAAATCTCTTAAATTTTAGAAGGTGAAGTTATCAGGTATATTTCGTTAAAAGCCACACCACTCAGCATACTTTGCCCAGTAAGTTCAGTTAGTATCACTATTACTTCTACCAACAACAAGTGATGTTTTGTAAACTGTGAAGAGTATTTCTCCTCGAGTCTACAAAATTTCTTCGTTACTTACATTACACGACTAAGGCGAGGGAAAAAAGAACCTTGTTTCTCATCCCCGGGGTCACTAAAATTGTAAATAAAGAATTGACCCGACCGGGTCTAAAACATTCTGAGTGAAAGAAAAAACAAAACAAAACAAAATTTGACCGGTAGGCGGGGAGTAAAAAATTTTGAAGTAATAAGGATTTACTTGGAAGGAAGAAAATGTGCTGAAAATGACCTTTCAAAAGAGAAATTCATGCCAACATTTTTGCACTCATGTCTTAAGCGCTCCCGTTTTCAAGCAAAAAAAAAAAAACATTTCAGAGACTGCAAACTGGCAACTTAAAAACTGATAATGTAAATCTTATATCATACAAAACGCCTAATTTAAAAAAACAAACAAACATACAAACAAAACGGCGGATGGCTGAGTCAATTTTAGTTAACTGGGATGAGAAACAAGGCTCTTTTCTTCCTGGTCTAACGCCATGCAAATAAAAAATACTAAAAGCGTTTTGAAAGGAGTTCTTAAGCTCACAGGCACTACAGATTAGAAGTAGTGTTGATGATTTTACCATCTCGCATTATAGGACACAGCTAGGGTTTTTTCTTCATACCAACAAAAAGCAAGCGTGTTTTATTATTTTAGTATATGAAGGGTGGTTGATAACACTACATACAGCCGGAGTAAAATATCCCTGACTGCAATTTCAATGTACATTCAGATGTGTATCTGTATGTGTAACTACCTATAGTTTCACCCGTACTTCCACTTCGCCAACCCCCCCCCCCCCCCCCCCCCGCTCCTCCAAAAGAAAAAAGAAGAAAAAAAGAAAGAATTGCACCTTACCGTGTGGAAGAGAATAAAGAGTGATATTTCTCGCTTAGTTCTCCGCGTCGATAAGAACTGGAGCAACATACTGGGAATGGCGGACGCCGAAGCTAAAACTAGGTGCGTTTTCATTGTTCATGGTTACCTGGTATATATATATGTTACAGTCAATGTTGGAAACCCGCCATTTCACGAAATGGCAAACCGTGTTGGGTAAATTCGCGTAATGCCTAAAATCTTTTGCCATTTCACGAAATAACCTAAAAGTTAGGTTATTTCACGAAATTACCTAAAAATCTTACATTTTATTTCACAAATTGGCAAACCAAGATCAGGCAAAATTGTGAAATAAGCTTTTTTGCTCGAAATTACTTACAATCGTGACAATGTTGTGCCTTTTATCTTTTATAATTGCAATAAGATTACTTCAGTTTTCAAATACAATGAATCTGTTACAGCGAATCTGTAGATTCGCTGACTCACTTAGCGATTCGCTGGTTTTTCACCTAAAAAATTATACAGATTCGCTGAAATTGCCTGTTCGGTCATCTTTCCCGACATGATCACTTGATGTATTTTACACACCTTTTTCTTGGTTTGTGTGACGGGAATATATTAAAATCGGGCTCCATTCTCTGTTTCCATTGCTATTAACTCATTTCATGTAGCTGAGGTTTTTTTAGTCATTTGATGAAAATACAGCAATTATATGCTTTCACACCGGAATAAAGTTTCTATTCGTTGAAATCATTGTCCTATCAGTTTCTGCTAAATTAAACTATGAGTATGCGGAGCATCGAAAATTAACACTGATTGGATAAGCGTACCGTAATCCAATTGCAATTTATATCACCCGGAGGTGAAGAGATTTTTGTGTTGCACTCACGGAAAAATAATTGCAATTTGGCTAACGGTAATTTGACTGATACTCAGAAGGGGAGTAATGATTGCAATTTATTTAGAATCCACAGTATTAAGATTTGCTGTGATAACTTTCCTGAAAGGCGACAACACAAAAACAATAAGTTAAGTTAAGCCTTTGTGAATATTTATAGCAAATATTTCCAAACGCTTTCCAATATTGTTTTTCATTTGAGACTAGAAATTCGCATTTCAACAATGCATTTTAAAGCTAGTTAAATAAAAATATGTGCAATTTTACATGTTCCGATTGCAATATATCACACCCCCCCCCCCCCCCCAAAAAAAAAAAAAATAAGAAAAAAAAACAAGAAAAAGTTGTGTAAAACACCTCTGGAGTAAAGAAGCCACATAAAAGCAATTAAATTTCAAATATCACCCAACACAAGTAATCCTGTCGGTAAAGATGACTGGTCAGGCAATTTCAGCGAATCTGAATAATTTTAAAGGGGAAAACCAGCGAATCTACAGATTCGCTAAGTGAGTCAGCGAATCTACAGATTCGCTGGTTTTACAGATTCGCTGTAACAAATACATCAATTTGGTTTGTTCCTTTAATTAATCCATCACAGTTGATTGCAACTGATCAGAAGCTTTTAACGCGATCATATGAATTGTAATTCATGGTAATGCACACAAGTGTTTGTGTTCCTGTTTGATTGATTTAATTGCTATTAGGATAAATTTCAGAAAAACACACTGAACTGGGTTAAGATGATGTACTCAGGAACTAGTCACCGATTTGCCGTTAACCTACTCTGAAAAAGAACATACTAAAACGTCTGCTTTTACCTACTCTAGAATTAAGCCGTTTTTCCTGTGATATTCACCTGTTATAGATAACAGTTTGCCATTTCACGTAATGGCAAACCGAAAATTTAGGTAATTTCATGAAAGAACCTAACTTTTAGGTTATTTCGTGAAATGGCAAAAGATTTTAGGCATTACGCGAATTTACCCAACACGGTTTGCCATTTCGTGAAATGGCGGGTTTCCAACATTGACTGTAACATATACACAACGCATCTCATACAGCAATACCAAGACATGCATAGTAAGAACAACATTAATAGCACACTACTATTCTACTTAAAAACATTCCTATGGGTTAGTTGAAGGTAACTGAGAACTAAATTTTATACACAATCTCCAAATATGAGATGCTCTCTATAAAACAGTTAACCAACTAGCAATATTCATGTTCAGCCTTACATTATGTACAACATATCTAAGTGAGGCCATAAAATAACCCAGTTTTTTGGTTAAGTGAATGAAATTTACAGCAAAAATCCGGCATATCCAGCAAAATTTACAGCAATATCTATCTAAAAACTGCGCATAAAGAAGTCTATCGACGAATGTCGTATAATTTAAAAAAACTAGAGCGACCAATGCACACCAACATAAGTGTACCCAAACATGTCAAACACTTTTATTAGCCAGCCATTTCCGTTTTGTTTTTGTACTTCCTCCCTCCTCCTGCCGCTTATCAAACCCCATACACCACTCGCTGACCCGCTCACCTCGGAACGGCTCTGTATCATGTTTGTATGAAACATATTTTGTTTCCAAAAAAAAAACAAACAAAAAAAAAAAAAACCAAACAAACAAAAAAAACAAAACAAAAAAAGTGTAAATAATTATACCTAAATTATAAATCAACTGTTTCTAATCATATTTGACTGAAACAATCATCTTTCATGGAACTTTTGAAGGACAGTTGCGACCATTTTTTCTGACCTACTACCGCTCAGCATAGTTTGTGTAAGCAAAAGCTTTCTAATCTACAGCACTAGTAAACATTATATCGTGAAAAACAAACATGGCTATGGATTCGTTCAATAACCAATTTGTAGATAGTGATCACGGAACTGTCTTTCTGGATAATAATGACATGTGTCACACTTCAGTAACGTTCGTGATGGCCCTTCGCACTTTGCCTGCGACACAGGTCCTTTTGCGGAAAGACAGTTCCTAAAACAGAGAAACTTCAAGCACAGATGGTTTCTTGGCTGAGAAACCACGAGTGACTACTTCACGAGTTTGTTTCTCGCCAAAAACCCATCTGTGCGAGAAGTTTGTCAGTTTAAACCATAGCTCCGCTGAAGTATTAAATGTGTGTGTAATAAGCGCAATTTCGCAGACTGCAATGATGCTCCTCAGTGACTACCTTAGGTCAAGAGCCAATGCATATTGATTATTTAATAAAAAGTATCAAAATGAGACACCCCTTCTAATGACGCAAAAGAAAATAGTTGTGCAAACTTTTAGTTTTTAAAATTCACAAGAAAAAAATTGTGGTTACTGGCCGAACCCTAGAGAACACAAGTTCCAGATCCCGATCTTGATGTCACCAGGATACAATACTGCAATTGGTATATGTTAATTGATAACAATTGGATCATGTTGAAATTTCGGGATTTGCACCATTTCTGAAAAAAAATCGAGATAACTTTGTGATCACGCCCTAAAAATCTGGGTTTCAAGGAATAGTTTAATTTTTACCAGTCCTTCACTTTTCCGTTGCAGACACCGCTTAACAAAAGTGGCTAAGAATCTTTTCCAGAATGCTAGAACAGTACTCAAGACGACTTTAACGACGAATTTATTCTTATAGGATGCACTTAAATGTTGAACATTCAGTGTAATAAAACCTAGCTATAACGGTTGTTTGTGGATAGTATATAATTCTATATATCATGAATAGTAAAAAAGCTGCGATGTTTGACCTGTTTTATAGACAAAGCCCGAATAAAAAAAGCCTTTTGAATAGCTATAAATGTTAATGTCCAGAAATAAAGAGATAACTGTACAATTGTATGCAGACTTGCAAAGCACACACGTTTTTTTTTTTTTTTTTTTTTTTTTTTTTTTTTTCGGCATTAAAGAGTTTTTCGAGCTTGTGAACACCCAAAACGGACACACAACAGATAGAATGCGCAGTCTTGCAGAGGCAATGGATGGCACCAGAACTATGGTCTAATGAAAAAATAAACATCGCTTTGGAGGCGGATCCAACAATCTACTTTTTCAACAAACATGTGTCTGGGGGTAGTTAGATTAATTAAATCATGGTGTAAAACATGTATGAAAATATATGTTTATGAAGGGAAATGATCTTGAGTGAGACAGATGAGATGGGCAAATGCGTATTTTCAGGCGGTCATATTTTTTCACATATAGTTGGATCCCCGTAATGACCGTCACTGACACTGACATACCAAACCGAATTATTGAAAAGGGGTCCTATCTGTGAGATTGTTCCATTTCCATGGTCTTATCTAGGTCATCCCTGTATATCTTCAACGGGGTTGATTTTTCAACAAATTAAATAAGATCCTCATCGGGCACGAATTTTATTCACACCAAAACAATCCACCGTAATATAAAATGACCACTTCCTATAATGTGCCAATTTAACGACGCTCAAAACCTTTTCGATGAGCCAAGTAATTTGAGTTTGTTTTGGATGATTCTGATATGGAGCTAGTTTTCAAAATAACGTGTCTTGTGGCGTTTGACTATATTTTGTAACAAAATAAAAGACAGATGAAAAAGTCAGGTTGGTCTCGTAGACTTGTGGACGTCCGGAGTTAAAACATTTCTCTAAAAAGTGCAAAGACGTCAGGAGACGTTTTATAAACGTCTTTGAAGACATCCCTGGGGTTGACGATGAGCTCTGTTGGTTCGACCGTTGGCCTGAGAATCCCAAGGTCCCCGGGATCAAATTCGGATCGGGGTAGTAAACAGGGCACTGGCGTTCGCTCCAGTTGCGATCACTTAGCGAATACAGTTGATGGCATACCTATTCCGGAATTCTTTCTGTTATCCCCTTTTTTAAAGAACGTTATTAAAATGCTGTATGAAAGTATGAATGAAGTCGATCATAACGTTTTTGCTATTTGTTTTTACTCTGTATGCCTACACAACACCCATATTAAAACGTCTGTTAAATGCCTATGTGTGCATGGGCGTGAGTAGGCGTTTTCTGAAATTTCGTTGAAAACACAGTACTGGCCTTGGAAGACAAGTGGAAGAAAGACTGGTGACAACCATTTGTATTATAGTTCGCGAATGTCTAAAATTTGTCACTACAAAACCTTTTCAACGTCTATTTGTCAACACTTACATAGACATCAGAAAAAGTCTGGCGTAACATAGAGAATGCTGTTCTGACGTCATAAAGAAAGTGAAACAAAGACGGGTCGCAGCCATTTTTTTAGTTCTAGCCTCCTTCATGAATAGACTGACGTCACAACAATGATTTAAATAAAATACAAACATTTTGTACAGAAGAAAAATATTGTGTATAGTGTTAGAATTCTGACAAGAGGACACCTGAGTTTGTGCAAGAGTTTGACTGAGATTTATTGCGCCTCCGTAAAAACTACAAAGAAATTCCATGGTTTCTGTGCATATCCACCAAATTGGCGGGATCGTTCTTCAGATGGCAGTCATCTCTTTGTGCAATTGAGAACATGTTTCATCGGATAAGCACACTGTAATTATACCTGTTTCTTAAAAAAATAAAACGATTAGATTTCATGTATACATGATATTGTAGCGCTGTGAACATTTGCCATACCTTCTCAGGCGAGTGAGCCCCTGGGCCGGGCTTCTGTGTGTTGTCCCCCACAACCGGTGTTCTTCCCGTTATCGAGTATTGCGGTCCCTTGTGTTTGTAAGCATTCGGTGAAGTAACGCTGTATTGGCCCGGCCCTGGAGTCTAGAAATAAAACTATCGTTTTATTTCGTAAAACGAGCTTTTACGAATAAAAGCGCAATTCGCGTTCTCCACTTTTAATGGGTTCCCTTCCAGTAATATTTACCACGCAATATAAAAAAGAACTTTTTGAGGTACTGTTCAAGATACTCTAACCCTTCCATCCATCCTATGGCCAATCAGAATGCCCGAGACGTCGTCTGCTAGTCTCGTATAAACGACATTCCCTTTTTAGCCCCAAAAGGCGGTAAAACACGCCCAGGCTAGTTGGGGATGGATGGGACGGGTTAAAATCAAAGTTAAAAGTGGAGAACGCGAATTGCGCTTTTACTCGTAAAAGCTCGTTTTACGAAATAAAACGATAGTTTTACTTCGCAAAAGCTTTGAATTCGCTTATCTCCACTTTTAATGGGACTTGAGTCCGGAGCAGGGGAGCCTGCCATTCTTGAACTGCCCAAAAAGGTCGCGAATTACACTATGGCTTGTAAAAGCTCATTGCATATAGGCGAGGAGTGCTGTGCACTCGACGCAAAGAAGAAATAAAACTTGTCAGCTAAGTTTCAATTCTTTTAATGATTTCCTAAATAAAGTCCGGAGGCGTACCATTCCGGTCTTTCAACATAAGGTAAATCGTAACAAAGTAAAAAATATCACAGCAACTGTCAGTTGAGATGAGAAGGCTTCCAACCATGCCA
This sequence comes from Protula sp. h YS-2021, assembly GCA_949752745.1. Classification (NCBI taxonomy): domain Eukaryota; kingdom Metazoa; phylum Annelida; class Polychaeta; order Sabellida; family Serpulidae; genus Protula; species Protula sp. h YS-2021. The sequence continues at coordinate 35,587,858 of OX457025.1, forward strand.
TCATCTTTTTTGAGAACTATCACCATCCCCCTCCAACCGCCCACCGGATGGATCCCTTCCTCAAGTTCTCACTATTCACTTGCTATGTATTGATGAACAATTAGGTTTATTTAGAAGTACTACAAAACGATCGTAAATCCATAGGAATTACGCAAATAAACTCTTTGACACTTCTAGTAAAGTGACTGAAGTGTCTTACAAGACATGCAATTCAAACTTGAAAAAGAAAGCGAGTCCGCTGTCTAACTTTTCTTCTTCTCATTTGATAAATTACCACGTTTATTTGAAATAAACTCATAGCGATTGACTAGATAGTACTAAAACTACTGTAAATCGTCATAAAATGAAAAACAGAAAAAATTTTGCTTATTTATGACTGTTTTCCTATATGGGGCCGTTATGGTCCCATAAGCCCATAATGATACTATGGTACCTCATACCATGAACCATAAACCGGCTTTCGGCCTTCCGGCTACAACGGGTGTACGGTCACTGGGTACGTCTGGGACCGACATGGTCCCCCCCCCTTTCTTTCTGAAAAACATGAAGAAAGGAGATCAAAACTTAAGCATCCGAGTAGCCGTAAGACCGAAGACTGGGCTGTACTCATTACACATGCGATCCTGAACACTTCGGAGTAAATAAATGCTTAATTAAACATAACCGTCCAGCGTTCGTCCGTAACTTAATATAAGCACGAACCGAAATGGTCCAAAGGACCTGAGCGAAAGGCGAAATGTTCAGAGTAAGAAGGAAAGACCTTCTTGTAGGTTGTTACTTTCGTGGCTTGTTGTTGTTGTTACTATTCCCATTACGGCCCTTGGAGAAGTTACTCTTGTGCTTGCCCTTGTTCTTAAACTTGGGAGAAGCATTCCTACAACAGAAACACTCAGCCTGTAATGGTCGTTTCTGAAGCCACGAACGGTCCTAATGAATATAAGCCAGACAATTCATCTTGAGAAAAATCTTTCAGATAGTATTTAACAAACGAGTTGGGGGAAACCCAACAACCTGTTTTTAATATATCCGAAAGGGACACGTTGCGTACCGCCCTGAGGGAATTGGCTACTTGCCTTACCTGATGGGCTTTGATGTTTGATTCCCCTAACGGGTTAGGGTCGATTTGTGCATCGTCATAGGCTGCCAAAATGATCCTTTTAATATAATTTGAGATCGACTGTTTCGAAAGATCTTTGTTAAATTTCGGCATAAACGAAATGATGAGAGCCTTCTGATTATCTGATCGGTAGGCCTCTGACATTTCCAAATACTGTTGCAGCGCTTTGACGGGACACAAAGAGACCAGACCGTCTGAGTCGGGGTCATCTGGTAGGGATGGGAGAGTAATGTGATCGAACGTTCCCATCCCTTGGGTCATGATGTGGGTTTTTCCCATGAATCCTGCTCTAGGGCCTAGGGTGACCTTCTCCCATGTACCCTTATCTTTATTTACCTTTCTGTCTAGGGCATGGATTTCGCCTCTTCTTTTGCCCGAAGCTAAGGCCAATAAAAACGTGAATCTTAATGTTGCGTTTTTTGCTGAAATCACGTCCTTACTAAATATATCTGGGCGCTGAAGATACTGTAAGACTATTGATAAATCCCACTGCGCTATGTTGGATGGGCAGGGTGGGGAGCTTACTTTAAAATGTCTTACTAGCTGTGATAGGGAAGTATCTTCGCCCGGGTCGTAGCCTGTAGACGCTTTGAGTCTTGACCCTATAGCGGCCCTATAGCCCTCGATGGAACTTACCTTTAATTTCACCTCCGTGAAAAGGTGATCGAGGAAATCCGCTACCACTGCTGGGCTAGCCTGAAACGGATCTAGCTTAGAAGTGCTACACCAAGCGGCAAATTTATTCCACTGCGACCTGTAAACTTTGGCCGTTGAACCCTTGTGACTGTTTACTATTTTCTCTCTCACCTGCTTAGAAAAACCCTTGTTTTTCAGAAAGGACTGGTCAGACACCAAAGGTGGAGGTTCAGTAAGCGAGGGGAGGGGTGGAAGTGATGCCAATGGGGTTGTGATAGCAACTCGTTGTGGCATGGGATCGGTATCGACCTTACTACCTTGCAATGGAGTAGGAGGGCGAACCATGGGGCTTCCGGTGTCCATGGGGCAATGAGTAATAGGAACGGTGGTTTCAACTCGATTACTCTCTGCAGGACTTGCCCTAAGATTGCTTGTGGGGGAAAGGCATACAGTACCTCGTCCCGTGGCCACTGACAATTGAGAGCGTCTACTGCCCAAGCTGCTGGGTCCGGGCAAGGAGACACGTACCGGGGAAGTTGGGTGGTCATCGCGTTTGCAAACAGATCCAGAGTCGGGGCACCCCATGGGGATTGGTGTGTCACCCACTGAAAGGACCGAGGGGATAGGCACCACTCGGTGTTGATAACTTGACCCTGTCTGGAGGCTAAGTCCGCTAGGACGTTTAATTTCCCGGCCAGGTGACGGGCGGAAACGGTCACCTGTTCCTCCCTGGCCTTTGAAAGAATTTGGAATGCAAGTTTGGACAGGGATCGTGATTTGGTGCCCCCCTGCTTGTTGAGGTAAGCTATGGCTGTGGAGTTGTCTAACCGAAAAAGGACTGCCTTGTTTCTGAGTTGGTTGGTCAGCTTGATTAGGGCAATCCAGACCACCCGAAGCTCCAGCCAGTTTATGTGGTAGGACTGAAGCGAGGGTGGCCATTTGCCCTTCCATACCTGACCATTCCAATAAATTCCCCACCCCGCATGGGACGCATCGGTCTGAATCTCTATCTCCGGGGTGGGGGGCTGAAATGGCATTCCTTCGGACATAATTAGAACATCGCACCACCACTGTAGGGCTTGTAGGGTTACCTGTGAAACTTGCATCCTCGCTGCGGGTGAACGACCCTGATGCAACGCCCATCTTACCTGGCTTTGAAATGGCCTGTAATGGAGACGGCCCAGGGGGACTGTCTTCTCTGTTGCCACTAACAGGCCGAGGAGCGATTCCATGGCCTGTAATCTCACCTTCTTTCCTGGGGAAATACCTTTTATGGCATCTGCAATTCTCTGGCGGCGTTCTGGCGTAGGGAACGCCTTTGCTATTGCCAGATCCCAAAACTCCCCTAGAAAGGTAATGGACTGTTTGGGGGTTAGTTCGGACTTGGCTAGGTTTACTACTAGACCTACCTCTAGTGCCTTGCGAACTAAAGACATTGTATGATTCTCGGTTACCTGCCTGTCTTGATTCGCCAGAAACCAGTCGTCCAGATACTGAAAGACTAACATCCCTTCTAGCCGTGCCCATGTTTTCAGTACTTTCATGACCTTGGAGAAAACGTACGGGGCCGTAGCCAGACCGAAGGGAAGTGCCAGAAACCAAAATCGTCTTTTCCCTACTTGAAAGGCTAGAAATTTTCTTGCCGAGCGATGGAGAGGAATATGGAGGTAAGCATCGGAGAGATCTATGGAGGTACCCCACATCCCTTCCCGTAATGACCCTTTTATCACCTGGGCCGTGTCCATCTGAAAGGTGATCACTCGAAGAAAACCGTTTATGGGGGAAAGGTCGATTACCAGCCTCCACCCTCCGGATTTCTTGGGAACCAGAAAAACTCTGCTGAAAAAACCCATTTGATTTTCTGGCATTTCCTCTATCGCCTGTTTTTGAGACAAGCTCAGTAGCATTTCTTGGAGAGCTCGGTCTTTTTCTGACCCCTTGGCGTAAGAGGTGACTAGTTGTCTTGGCGCATGGGCGGTTAGGGGAATAGGGCACCTGAGCCCGTTCCGGTCTCGTTTGAAAGGTAGGGAGTAACCTCTCTTTAACCAACGTACTACCCTTCGAGACGCCCCCATTTCTGCCCATTGCTGCCAAAACTTTCCTAGTCTTCCTCCTACGGGCAAGGAGGCGTTTAAGGAAAGTAAATTTTCCAAGTCTCTTAAGTTTGCTAAAGTATCGCCAGGAGATAAGGGAATCTCGTGACGGTACTTTGGTTGGCTGCTACCTGAACGACTGTGGAGCCGGACCCTCTGTCTTGCTGCCGGGGCTGGGTTTCGGTTTCTTGACAGGGGGCTGTTGTAGCTGCGCACTCGGCTTAGACGGTGCTGGAGAGGACTGTTGTGGTCTCTTCCTCTTCAGTGGACGTTTGAAGGAGGAGCGAGACATCCTGGACATCAGGGCATAATCTTGCGAAAGCGAACGACTTTCCTGGTTCACCCTCTCTATCTCGGCGGGAGGAAATAGTTCTCGTTCCTCCAGGATAGGGGCATGACGCAGGTCCCGCAAACCTTTGACACTAGACCAGCAGTGCTGGAGAAAGGCATCTCGACGTAAGTAGACCATTGAAGTCATCAAAAAAGTGGAAAGTTTGACCACGTCTCGGGTAGCTAAGGCCAGGCATTCCATCAATTTAGCAGACACGGGATCACTAAGGCGAAGTTCTTCCCAACGCGACTTTAGTGCTTTAAGTGCATGATCTTGAAAAGACATAATGTTCAGGATGTGGCGAGAAGACGCCTCGATGGTCTTTGCGTCTTTCTCCACTAATGGAATGTCTGAGTCACTACGCACTGTGGGCATCCAGACTGTACGCTTCACGGGCTGCTCCAGTGCCTCTAGGGGAATTTTTTCATCCGCTGACCGATATGGTCCTGGTCGTACTGAGCAATGTTTAGATAAATGGAAACGCGACAACGTGCGACCCTCACCGGCGTCCATCTTCTTGAACTCTTTCGCGCGGACCGTGACAGCATGAGCAATGCCCTCACTGGTGGCTAGTGCGATAAACGAGTCCTGTTGTGGTGGAGCTGCCTGAGATGTCATCCGAATGGGCGGATCCTCCTTATCTAAATTTGGGGAGCCACAGGAGACCTCTGCTAAGCGGGCTATCTCTTGAATGGCATCCCTGAACGGCACGTCTTCTGGTGCAATCGTAGAAGCAGAACTCGAGGGGGCCGCGTCCTCGACCGATGGGGCAAGATCTGGTGGAGAGGGAGTACGGATGGGCCGTCTGCCCGCTGCCGCTGGATCTCTCCAAAGTCGATGCCCTTGGCCGGGAGAACGCACCTGCTCCACTGCCCGTAACGGTAAATGACAACGGGAATGTACTGACGTACCCTCGGATTCTTCTTCCCCGTCTTCCACCTCCGACTCCTGTTCATCAGATGCTGCTTCTGGGAGTTGGGATTGTGAAAAATGTGACATGTGGGGTTCCCCTACTGGGGTGTAAATTTCTTTCTCCCTGTTGCTTGGGACTGCTGCTAGGGGAGAATTTTCCATCGGCCCGATTTCCTCATCATCTTCCAGCAATGCGGAGACTTGGCCCGAAAGGGGCACGCCCACGGAATCCTCCTCGCTGATGGTGACCGTTTCGGGAATATCCACGTTAGAGTCCAGCGGGAGGTGAGGTACAGGCGAGCCCGATATCGCTGCCACTGACTGAATTTCCGGAGGAGGACGAGAAACCGTAGCTGATGGTTTAGGCTTTTGCCTTTGACTAAGCAGACTCTCCTGCTTCTGAACTTGACTCTGTAAATCCAAAAGTTGTTTTTGCAGTTGCGATTGCATAGACAAAAACGCTGAAAATTCACTCGGGAGACGCTGCAGCTGAGGAGGGGGGGATAAGTCCTCTCGCGGGGGAATGCCTAACTGGCCTGTAACCGCCGAAAGTACTGTTCCCGTATCCTTATGCGTTAAAGTCACTTGTTCCTCAGACGGGGACTTAAACGCCCCTCCTGGACTGCCACTGGGTTTCACTCTAGGAGGTGAGGCCCATGCCTCGCGGAGACGATCCCGTTCTTGCCCTTCCGGGATGTCCAATTCTGCTACAGTCTCAGAAAATGCACGTCCTTTACTCTTGGACTTTTTATGTCTCTTAACTGGCGTAGCGGATTCCGATTCTGCACCAGTGTCTACGTGTACGGGGGTGGAGACCTGGCCCAGAATAACGGAGCTAGCCTTCTTCATGGTATCACGAATAAATTCACGAGTAACAAACGAAGCTGACGAAAGGAATTTGCGCTTATCCCTCCTGCGCTCGTTCTTGGTCCTATTCCGTAATAGGACTTTCCAATCCTCTGGAGAAAGATGTAGACACTCGCCACACTGGCTGTCTGGCTCACACAGAGGTATTCCACTATTCCGTCTACAGCGGTCGCAGATGGAGTGGGGGTTACACGCGGTTGGAGGATGGATACACTGAGGCAGTAACGGTGGAGAATGTAGACTGGCCTCTGTCATATCTGAAATGCAAGCAGAGAAAAACAACGGTGAGAATATGTAGTATACAACAACGCACAAAACTACATTTCTCCGTGCTTTGCTTCAACTGCAAGCTTTAACCTTCCAAGCTGTGTTTACAATTGCTTAAACACCGCAATAACTCGCTGGGTCTAAGGAAAGACGAAAAGAGATGCTTCCCGGAACGATAACGTTCCCGGGCCGTAACGGGCTGGACCGTAATGGCACCACCCGTGTCGGATATGGATCTCTCTTGCCTCAGATGCACCTGGGACCATCGGACCGTAACGGGTTTTGTGAATCCCGTTGGACCAGAATGGTCTTCTCGCACCCGTGACCGTAAGACCACAAAGGGAAAACGGTCCTGGCAAAGAAAATGACCCTCAGACGTCACAGAAAACGTCTCTTTTCGTCGGAGAACGCTGTCAGACTTGCAGAACCTGCTCTACAAAGACTGAGAAGCGACCCATGGAGTAAAGCTTAAGCAAAAACTGGCCATTTCCGCGATGACACAGCTGGCTGGTAAAGCTTGGAGTCTGATCAGGTCCAGCAGCCTGAAAAGATCCTACTCCTAGACGAACTGAGGTGGAACTGGTAAGTTCCTCGATCTGAATGAAAGTGGAGAAAGAGGCGCACTTCTCGGGACTAGGAAAGTGTCTCCGTGATCGTGCAAACTCAACCTAATCAGACCGAAGAGTAAGATGGCGAATAAACACACTTCGGCTCCATAAATTTATCCCAACGCACAATAATAGATAAAACAATCCATTAGGCAGTGAATTAAGTAAAAAATGAAGCAATTCGCACCTTAAACCAGTTCCCTTGCTGCAAAAAACCGGCAGCACACAGAATGGCGTGTTGTATCGACGCCACGCAAAAAGGGAATGTCGTTTATACGAGACTAGCAGACGACGTCTCGGGCATTCTGATTGGCCATAGGATGGATGGAAGGGTTAGAGTATCTTGAACAGTACCTCAAAAAGTTCTTTTTTATATTGCGTGGTAAATATTACTGGAAGGGAACCCATTAAAAGTGGAGATAAGCGAATTCAAAGCTTTTGCGAAGTAAAACTACTATTGCTACTGACAATAATGTCGATAATAGATAATAATAATACCAATAATAATAATGATAATAATAATATAAGTTAAAATAACAGTAATTCTGATAAAAACAATAAAAATAATAATAACAATAACTACTGGCTTTTGGCGTTTATTAAACGGGTCACATTACACGAAGTCAAATGCCTGCCCATTAACGTGAGTTATATACGAAGCAAAAGTCTACATAATTACAATAATATCCATTAAATGGGACGATACATTAGTTTGAGCAAAATCGAACAGTACTACTTTTTTTCTTTCAATATGCTGTATATATATATATATATATATATATATATATATATATATATATATATATATATATATATATATATATATATATATATATATATATAAGAAAATTTAGTCCACTGGGCACTGTCTTCGGACACTTTTCTGCAGCTGTACCTTGCCTAAGTCCTCATGAAATCCTCCCTTCATGCTTCGGCCAACTTGAGAGTAGGCTGGTGCCTGGCGGTGTGTACTCTCGCTGGATCTCCCCATGAGTGACGGAACGTTGTACGTGTTTGGTGCTAGATATTCAAAATTAAATAATTTGGATGTGTATCCATGATATAACATAAAGAGGGAAGTGCACCAAAGTGCATCTGGAGTGGATGTTGTGAGATCTGGAGCCCGATCGAATTATAAAAAACGTAAGGCAAAAATATGAAATATTGGGAAAAAGATATGTATTAAAACACCCCACGAAACCCTCCTGTGGGGGGGGGGGTTAGTATTATATGTATTATCCTTCGTTTCCAAAAAAGCAGAGAACGGGGGATAATTTCGGGCCAGACGGGGTCCACACCAAGTGTCAATTTCGCTAAAAGGTGGAGGGGGTTGTTTTTTATTCAGCACTCCGCGTTTCCTACTAAAGGGGGTTTATTTCGGAAATTTACTCGGAAGTTTGCTTAGAAAAGGGGGTGTTATTTCAAAATTAGCACTCCCCATTTAGGGATTGTTTTAAAAAAGTCATAACCACTCACGCACGCCCAGTTGGTGCGTGAGTGGTTACCGCATTCCGCCCCGCCCCCCAACCCCCCACACACACAATCGAATATTTAGAATTATTACGAAACAATATTTGGAGAAATCAAAAATTTGGACTTAAGAAAACTGTGACATTTATTTAAACAAATATTGTCTCCCTGTGAGAAAAATATTGGTATTAACTTTTACATCCTATATGACAGTTCTTACCTGGATTTTTATCTGCTTTTCTTGGATTAGTTCTAGATCCAAAACTGTAAGCAGGCGCTCTGGGAGAATTCAAAACTGGAATCTTCTCCGGGCTGTATGCGCCGGGCCCAGGCACGTTTGTTGACGATCTTAAGTCATTGGGGCGGCCATAGATAGAATACCTTGGACTGAAATCCTGACCGTAGCGGGAATATCTTAAGTCCGGCAAATAGACTGGTCCTGGGCTCGCATCGTCTTTCCATTTCCCATGTCGTGTACCAAATGAGTAAGCTGGTCTTTGTTCGTGGACGCTCCTTGGATCGTGGTTATTATTACCGACCAGACCAGGTAAGTTGTAAATAGGCCCGGGGCTTTTGTATTGTGCAGCTATGGGTCCACGTGGTTTTGTTTCGCTGTAAGCCATACTGAAGATGCCAGTGGGGTCAAACACTTCCTATCTGAACTGCTGCGCTCACTTTTTATACCTGTAATAAAGAATATGAACAGTCCAATATATATTGACTGGGACGATACTTATCAAAATTTAATAAAACGATACAATTCGCAAGAGTAAAAATTGGTTAAAAAAACTGAAACGTTTTCTTATAAAAAAGAATGGTTGAGTATTTTACTTTTTAATTTTAATTCAATTGTGAATGCCTAATACGAAGGTAATACGTTCATAGAAAGTATCGAGGTGCCAAGAGAGAATATTATCGTGTAATGGAGGAGCACACGCCGTAGAGAGTACCCTGTGGTGGGGGAGCATAAACGGTAGACATTACTCTGTGGTGGATGGGCATCAACCGTAGATATTACCCTGTGATGGATCAGCGTAAACAGTAGATATTACCCTGTGGTGCACGAGCATAAACCGTAAAGATTACCCTGTGGTGGATTAGCATAAACAGTAGATATTATATTGTGGTGCATGAGCATAAACCGCAAAGATTACCCTGTGGAGAATGAGCATAAACCGTAGATATTACCCTGTGGCGGATGGGCATAAACCGTAAAGATTACCTTGTGGTGGAGGAGAGAAAACCGCAGCATTTATGTGCCAGACAGTGGTATTTTATTCCTAGCAATTTCTTCTCGATGTTGAGTATTTTACATTCTCGCGAACCAATACAAAAATCTAACAAAATCAGCTTGAAATGAGCCCAGCAAACTAAATAAGCATTTGTGAGACTGTCATGTTATTCCGAAAGTTCAATTTTTCTCTTGGTCTCAAGAAAACTCCTACACTATTTGGCGTGAAAAGAAGAAGTCTCAACGCCGAGAGAGGGATGTTGTTTCGAACTCCATAATCAACTAAAACCCGACGTTGATCTGACGTCAAGTGCGAGTCTGTGAAACGTTGATGGAACGTAACAATATATATTTACTGGGAATGCTTTGCAACACACGATAAATTAAATTTTAAACCACAAAGAGTAGATGACGGTTATCTTGTAGATTGTCAGGACCGGCGTAATGAAACGTTTTGCCCCCCAAACAAACAGATCCCCCGGTCGATTTGTTTTGGGAAGGCCCACCATAACAAACAGACCTCCCCTATAATAAAATGACCCCCTCCAAATAATCATTTTTAAATATGAAAGGGAAGTATAAAAGATGCATGTGGTTTTTAAATACTATTTTAAGCATTTTCTACCTCTTGATGTAGAAAATTATTATTTTGAGCTTTTGAAATGCCATTATTGAGCTTGGACAGATTTTTTGGTGACTGTATGTTAGTGGTGTTGGAAGTGTTTTCGTGTTTGAAAATGTAGATGTTAGTTGCTAAATAAATTGTTATTCATGGATATAGTTTTTATTTCAATTAAAGAAACTAATAAGGTTTATTAGTTTCTTTAATTGAAAGAAAGAAATAAAGAAATCAACAAAAAATAAGAGGGTTAAAACATTTTAGGTAGGGTCTGTTTGTTTTAAAACAAATCGACTAGGGGGTCGATTTATTTTGGATGTCAAAACGTTTCCTTACACCGTACCCGGCCCTTCCCTGACATAGTGCGATGTCGCCCAGTGCTACCAGATCGGGCTTCTAGCGACGGTTAGAACGTTGGCCTCTACAACGTGGTTACGTATCGGGCTTAGTGGATGCGACCATTAGTTTATGCTGCATAAACTGCAAATGGTCTTTATTTATATACTACATAGACTTGCTCGGGCCATTCTAGACATTGCAGCGGTAATATATGTATAAAATCAGTCATTAAATTTTATAACTTGCCGTGAAAAAGTCAGAACTATCCCCTACATGTATCCACTTGATTCTAGTTTATGTCTTTCACCTGGCCATATTTCACAAGCCGAAAGAGACAGGGGGGTCTGGTCATAAAACCCTGGTTAATAAATGTTATCGCAATGATATCGACAAATATTAGTGTTTGAACACCGCGGTTCAAAGCAATAGAAAGTCACTTTTCCGATCATATTTTGTGATGTGCACTTACAGTCCAAGTGCTGTTAAGAACTCTTGCTAGCGACCCACGAACACGAATATCCAGAACAACTTGATTACTTGATGATTTAGTTGGATAATATCATCACTGAACATTAAAACAGGTTATCTATGAAATAAGTTTGATAAAACATGTCTTTTAACCAACCATTTTATCTTGATGTTCTGGGTAAAAAGATACCCCCATGACCTTTTAGAGATAAGGCTTCCTCATCTCAAGAGAGTATTCTTTGGATATTTTCCTGACTTTCTGGATAAAAATTCTTTGAAAAACTGGTTTTTATTTATAAAATGTGTGTCCCCTTTTCCATTAGTATAAGCCCACAAATCTATTATATTTCTTAGGAATTAATCGATACAGATTAGTTGTTTGGTCTACTGATTCGAAAAATCTGATTGAAACTCCCATATTATAAAAACCCTTCCCCTAAACCATGAGATTATTAACTGCTAGCGGGTAAAACCTAGCGAAAATATTCTTGTTATATACCAATAATATAAATAAATTAAGGTGGTTCAGTTGAGATAAAATATAGCATAGCCCGAAAGGTCGAAAATGAGCTCAAAATCTATAACCGTTTTCAAGGTAAATCGTACTGTTGTTAACGATTCACACTGTACAAAGGTCACGTGATCTCCTACCTTGACATCTAGGTCCAGATTCAGTTTGCTAGTTATTCTCCTCTCAAACCGTATATCTGTTTGAACAGAGATATCAACCCTATTTCTAGCCATTTCTCGCGATAATTAAGGTTCGAAAATATTTTGACGTTTGTTTGACCTTGACCTTGAAGGTAGGGTAAAAATGCGATTCGAGAGAGATCTTGACACCCTCTATATGTGATTTAAATCTCTTCGTCGTGGTTCAATTGATCCAGGAGGAGTTATCTGGAATCCATCCAAATCGAAAATAAAATAAAACGAGTTCCCATTTGTACACGTAGTTTGCATGTGGCAAATCTATCATTAGGTGTTAAAAATCACACTTTTGTATTGTCAAAACACTTCACTGAAAACTATTTTTGAACTGAATAATTTTGCCACTGTTCCCGTTTCATTCCTCTGGGTATAATTTCTCATTGGCGTTAATTCCGTTACTGCCTTTTCCAGTACTTATTAACATTTAATCAGTGTACTGATTTTTTCAACCACCGCCCATCACTGTGGAATTATTTTTGCTTTTCATTTGTTCTAGATATATTGATCATGATTTGGGTACGATATTCGTATTACCTATTCAAATAAAATCCTTTTCTACTCAAAGCATATAATTTCTTTCTTTGTTCACGCCGTAAAGGTTAGGTCTGAATATCTGTTGCGTTGAAAACAACCCGAGAACCCTTTAAGTAAAAAAACAACTAAACTCACGAAAATGAGCTAAACATTTATCACATATTGTCCATTTCTACATATCAAACACGCGACTGTACTTAATTCACTTATTTTTTCTCTCAGTAGTACTCACAGTTGTTGATTGTTATCGTATTTTCAAACCATCAGTCTGCAATATCAGTTCATTTTTTTAATTGAAACGGTTTAAGTTTCATGAAGTAAGTTCATATAAATATATATTTAGAATGGTTGGAATACGTGCAATATTTGCATGAAAGTACTTGATCTTAATCCTGAAATAATGTGCCTCATGGTATGATAAACCAACAGAATCAATCAAATAAGTCTACAGAGCCACATTATGATAACGAGCATGTACTAATGATCACAGTGTACTAAAAGATCCAATTTCTATAAATAAAAAAAAATACACACAGTACCAATCAAAACTGAGAACCAAGATCACATTCAGTTTGTTCGAATTACTCTGCTTATTGACACACATTTACTAATGTTTGCATACATTTTGCCATTATCAATACCCTCTTCTAGAAATTACGAGTTCTGTTTTAGCAACATGTTGACCTTGGAATGTTTACATCCTTGCAGTTTTACTCAACTAATACCAAGTAAGGCAGGTTTGGAGTGTCACCAGTAAAGACTGAAATGTTTATACAGCTTTTAAGGATGTACTCTTTACAAAATCCACTTCGAAACTCTCTTAAAATGTGTAAAATTCTAGAGAGATATATAAAAGAAATCTTTGCCATTTTTTTATTCAGATTTCTTTGCGTTGAGTTTCATAAATATTTGATATAGATGGAGCTCTGCGTCAAAGACAAAGTGATCTTATCCATTTTCCGGATGACATTGAGTATTTATTTACTCGAATCACAGACTTATTGTCGTCTAAATGTTCAATGCTCTTAGTTTGATGACATATTATAAACACAAATCCATGACACTAAGTTTCTCATTCGGAAGGTTCCTGTGGCACCTGCCACACTCCCCCTCCCCCACCTTTGCTTGCCCCCTCCCCCAACAGTGGCTCTCCTCACCACGCAAAAGGTCCCTGAGTAACCACTGCGACACTTGGTCTCTTTTTTCCTGTTTTAATTGTTCTTCGGATTCCGGAAAAAAATTGGGTATGGTTTTGTGTGAAATAATTTTGTTGAAAGATGCATAATTTTTTAAACTTAAGATCTCTCAAAGTTAAATAACAACACACCAAATAAAAAAGGACTTTGCCTGGTCGACTTTTAAAATGATTTTGGAGTTAAAAAAAGTATATCATGTCTCCCAATAAAACCGCGACACCTGACTCGAAGTGATATCCGACGTTACAACTGTAGTGTTGAAAGGTTTTGAAAAGTGAAAAATGTTTAAAAACATTTGGCTACCGAAGATTTAAATGCTAAATTTTTATATAATTTTCAGTCTTCACTAATTTGTTTATATCAGCCTATTTCTTTTACTCAAATTCAATTGAGCAGAAATCTTTATGTAATCGATTGAAGAGATAACAACTGGGTTGCCCGTAAACAGAAATAAATTGTTTAAGTTCATCCGAGACATTGTCCTTGGACACTTGTGTTTGATTTACACACGCAATTCACATCCACGTATCAATGAAGAAGCGATGTACCAATAAACCACTTTCAGAAATTAATTCTCGCATATTATATAAACTCTCCAGACTATCTGGACATAATTTATTACGTAAAAATGTGTCATTGCAAATTCACCTGTTGAGTTGTTAGTGATAAAAAGGACGCTTCTCCACCAGCGATAATATTGGCACGAACTACTTAAGTGAATCCATATTTACTTGAGTTGCCACAGAAATGCCTTGAATTTGGGCTCATTATGCCTGTCATTCGTTAAAACTGATACTAAATACGCGAAAAAAACATGGTAATTTCTTGCAAAATGAAGTCTTTTTCAGCTCGCAAGAATGTTTGGCACTTTTATATTGTAAAGCATTGACATTATCTTAAAGACAAACACCCAGTTTATACTCGTCGTGCCTCCGCTTTCAACGGGAGTGGGGGGGGGGGGGCACTCATAATCTGCGCTTAGGGGTAATGGACACAGATGTTGGGGATAACTTAGTAGTGCTGTGCATAAAAGACATAAACTTGTTGCACTTATAAATGGGAGGCAGCACCGTGCCCTACTCTACAATAGCCGACAGGACAATACCTAACCGGTCAATAGCCGACAGGGCAATATCCACCCGGACAATACCCGACAGGACAAAACCTAACCAGACTATGGCCGACAGGACAATACCTCACCGGACAATAGCCGACAGGACCATACCTAACTAGACAATAGCCGACCGGACAATACCTCACCGGACAATAGCCGACAGGACAATACCTCACCGGACAATAGCCGACAGGACAATACCTAACCAGACAACAGCCGACAGGAAATACCCACCCGGGTAATAGCCGACTTGGATAATACCCTAATTTGGACTTTTCCCTATTTGACAAACCTGACGTTGACAACATCCTACTTTTTATAAACCTTTTGTCAGCTGATAAAGAGAAACCATTGATCGTTTCATGCATTTTTTTTTGCAAAAGCAACATTAGCATCTTTGATTATTTTCGATGTTGCGATTCGGTGTTAAAGACTTTTATTCCTTTTGATTAACGGGTACAAAGAGACCACTGAAGTATTTATTTAGCAATCAGTGGTGCTTTTGTGCTGAATGAATGACAGGTTATTTCACCAACATGTGCCAATGTTGTAACTGTATTAATTTAGATTTATTATTTGATATTGTTAAGTCCAGAGATGGTTTATAAACCACTCGTTAGATACACTGAGATCTGCATGTTTACCTGTGCTGTTATCCGCTATATCTGTTTCAAATCAACGTTTGCGGAAAAAATATTCCATATAGAAACAGAAAAATCCTTCTTAACTTGAAATTTAATAACAAAGAAAATAAAATCTATTAATCCTTTATCTATAAGAATAAACTAACTATATTTCACTTATGTGTTGAAGTCAATTCTTCTGTCGTAACCTGGCCGGCAAACCAAACAGAAAAAGCTTGACATAGAGAGGTTTCGTCTGGAGTTGAAACTGACATGGAGAGGTTTCGTATGGAGTGGAAACGAGTGAAGGGTCGTCTCAGAATGTATCATTGATGTCCTGTACACCATACATAAGCATACTATATAAGCATCACAAGTGTTGGATCTCGAATATTTGTTGTAATGAGAATCCTTTTGAGGTGTAATCTCGAATAAAGCTCCGGCGTGGTTCCTTATTTCTTTATTTTAAGGTTCATATGCAGCTTTCTTAGGACAATTAAATACAGCGCCTTTATAATCGCAAGTGAGAGAATTTAGTGTAAATTTCTTAGCAGAACTGGTATTGGTTTTTACACATAATTAACTAATTCTGCAGCTAACAGCTGTTATGTCGGGTGTTCGGGGTCAAATGTCCCCGAATACAACGACTCCAAATAAAGCAACCTGATATGAAATTGTGGTCAAACAGGTCCATTAGGATATGAAAAAAGAATAAACACAAACCTGAATAGAAGGTAATGAAGGTTTAGTTTAAATTTAACAGTACCAACTAAACATTGCGATGTTACATAAACACTGGATAGACGTCACACCAGACGTCCGATCAATGTCAATACAGCCATAATGTGGTCACCCCTCCGTCAAATTATCCCCAAGCCTGGGTCATCCGGTTACGCAGAATACGTATGAAATCGGTTTTTATGAATATTTCTCGAAAGTAGTAGGACAAAATCGGAGCGCTCTTGAAATACTCACATTTTACGTCCTCGTTTTTTATCTATTTTCAAAGTGACCTGTCATGGCTACCATTTCTGCTAAAAGATTTTTTGGTTTTAAGTCTGATGTGTATATAATGTAGGTTTTGCGACGTCTGTCCCAAGTCGATATTCTGACGTCTATTCAACGTAGCCCCCAAAACGTTGATTAGACGTCGGAGAAATTGCATTTTAGTGGCGAACAAAAGCAAACGACGTTGCCTTCTCAACATCTGTTAAACCTTGCATCAAAGACGTTGATCTTTGGTCGCGATCAATCACAATCAAAGTACAACCAGAGTTAATGTTGCGGTTTGGTTGGGTGGATTCCGCAACCTCAACTCGACGTTCGATCGACCATAGAATGTTTACTGTGTGTGTTTTGTATTGAGAATTTAATATCAGCAAAAATGGAACTTAAACATAGTTTATTCAGTGTTCTTTCAGTGTCTGAATTCTTTTATTTTTGTTCTATTTTTCTTGTAATTATGAGAGCGGTTTTAGGTTTTTCTGGCATTTATTTTTGGGCCACTTCATCTTGGAGCGTTCTACACTTTTTATTTTTAGGGGCCTTCTATCCCTAATCAAAGCGAGACATAGACGCATAAGACATTTAGTGTGTCTTTAAAATGAAACCGTAACTGCAGGTCTGCCTCCTAAGAATAACATATTTTAAGTGTTTTGAAGCGCTCACCTTCATTAATTTAAATTGCACAATGCAGATTTTTTAATGGCCAACGAAATCTGTGAGAACACCCCCAGCTTTGGCCATAGTTAATAACAAAGTTATTATGAAAAGAAATGCAAAGGTAATATCAAGCATGTAGTTTGCTATCAAAGCCGAAGCTGTCAGATTGGGTTAAACTAAACAAAACAAGACCCTAAATAGGCAGTCTATTTACACTAAAATTTTATACAAATGCTTATGCGCAAACGGACGCACTGGTAAACTTATAATTGTATATTAAACCACATACCCTCAAGCCAATGTTGATTCAATGCACACTTGGTGATTGTAAATACTCTCAACCAACGGGCAGTTTCCCTTCTTTGTATTAACACAAACTAAGTCTGGATAAAATTTTAAAAGCAGGATAAGTACATAGACAAATATATCTTTGATTGCACGTCTGTATAGGTTGTCGAAATCGGAATATTTCTGTGATCAAGGGAGTTGGGGACAGCTTTCTTATGCGGGTTAATATAAGAAAATGGAAGCAAGAAAGCTTCTTTGAATGAGAAAACTATGAGCAATTAAATTAAATACTTTCGCTTATTACAATTATTATTATTATTATTGCTGCTGCTATTGCTGTTATTGTCATTATCACAATAAATATAAAAATGAATATGAATATTAATATTCATATTTAAGGTTTACGGTATATTGTCTTATGACAACCGCCTCCACCACAAAAATTTTGTTTGAGAATAAAGATGAGAAGCCAAATTAATAATAACAAGAGCAATCAGTAATTGCCATATCCCCCGCCGTGGGTGTGATTAGCAGGGCGGGTGCTGTACCTCGAACTTAAACTAAGTAGACAAAACATCAGTTCAAAAATAAATGAACTACGTAGGATGTGCAAAAGACGAGAAATTCGAAAATTACCTGAACCAAGTGTCGTTGTAGGAAATGCAGTTTCCAGTGTTTTGTTATGCATACGAAATGACAACCGAATCCGGCAAATATTTTAGAGTTATCGTCTAGAAAACAAAGTACACATTGAGATCCGGATTTGGGGATTCTAAGTCCAATTACAGATTCAGATGGGCTTAGATCCGATCAAAACTCCCTAAAGCCACATCTAGATTTCTTGGTTGTTAGGCATGCCAAATATGAAATAGATCCGCCCATTAGTTTCGGAGATATCGTCTGGAAACAAAACTGGCGACTGACGGACGGACAGACGGACGGGCGGACGGACGGACAAAGTGCGTTTGTATATCCCCACCTCCGGCAGAACGGTGGGGGATAACATGAATCTGGAATAAACACAGCCCCCTTTAATAGGAACGCCAAATGATATCTTATGCATGTATTTTCCTGTCTATTAGTATATTTTCAACTCTTCAAGATGCTACGAAAATAATATTCAAGTTCTCCACCTCAGCTGGTCAAATATGTTAAAAATTTTCTGGGTCTTGATAAGGTAGGTAAGACTTTTTGACTTATTAAAGCAACAAAACATCTTCATTGTTAAGCTTTGTACAAAACAGAAGAACCATTTATTTGAAAAAGTGTTTATCTATAAAAACCCGCACTTCTTAAGCTCTTGTATTTAATCAGTTGAACTGTTATAAGCTTTTGATATTTTCTGTATTAAATCAACTTGAATAGATAATGTCAATCAAACATCCGTTAATCAGTTATCTTGCAGGACATTTCACTCAAGGCACTTGATTTCTGATGTTGTTTTCAAGTCAGTGTTATTAACACGCGGACGATCCACTGTACTAAGGGGCCACCCATAAAATACCAGCTAGAATCAATACTTACTGGGTACTGAAATTCTCTACTGAGGGGCCTATGGCTGCAATATTTTATTCTGAAACATTTATGCATTGTTTTGCATTATTTTAAAGCGTTTTTAAATATCCATTACTTTAATGATCACATAGCTATTTTTAAAAAGATACATTTTTCCGCGATTTTTCCCAACACAGGCATCGGCATTTGAATGACTTAAATGTGGTCTGCTTGATCGGTAGCGCCTATACTACCCGAGAGATGTAGAGTCAATTAAGGAATGGAAATATCTCATTAAATTCAAATAAAGCAAATAAAATAGTTCGTTCTCAAAATCACAAAATAGGTTGATCTCGACCAACAGCAGGACTGAATCACAGTGTTCAAATATCAGAATTACAGTGTTCAAATATCAGAGGTGGTAATCTTCTGAAATTTTCTACGCACTATATATGAAATAAAATGCTATTGGTCAGTAATCTTAACAGACGACTTTTCAAGAGATTAAGGTGTGAGTATAACAGGCCAATCATGTCAGAAAATCTTTGAGTAGTGAAGAAAGAAACTATCATTAGAAAATATCATGTTAAACGGTTACTATCACGCCCTAAGCTGCGTTACAAAATAATACACGCCTCTGTCTGTGCCGCTAGAAAAAGTACTGTAAATAGGATCGTCGTGAATTTGGTTGAAGAGTTTTGCTGTTAAAAGCAAACACATTGCGTGAGATAAGTTTTTGCTCTGTAGAATGTAAAGAAAGCAAGTTATTAGTGCATTCTTACAGCAACAAAAGTCTAACTGTACTTATATTTTAAATGCCTCTCTAAATCAGACCAGTTAGACATTCCCAAAGGCATACCAATTGGAGAAGTTCTGATTTTGTGCAAAAAAAACAGAACTTTACTACAATTCATCTTTGGATAGATTTTTCGATCCCACTCTTAAGGCATCAAGATTCATTGCCTATAACTCCACGGTATAGCACCATTCAAACACACCAAATCAATCCATTCTCTTCTCTTTCATTTGTCGATTGGTAAGTTGAATTCAAAGTGCAAGCGCAAGGCTTCAAACACTGTTTTTGCAGACGACGCCCCGCTTGATGCATATAGCGGATAGAAACTCCAGAATACCAGAACTGCCTTTTTGTGGCCTATTAATTAGCACTAAGAAGCCCGTAGTTTTGAGTCAGTGCATCAGTCAACGCATTGCAGTTACCCTAAATAAGACATTTCTATAAGTTATAGAGAAATTTTGCTGTCTGGGCTCAACTGACAACTCAGTACTGAGAGCTTATCCTTAGACAAGGAGCTAAGCATCTACATTGGTAATGCTGTTACATCTGGCAGACTCACCATACGTCCCAATAATCCCAAGTTTAACTACTAAAATAAAAATAGTAATCTGCAGTGCCTGTGTTGTTAGCACAGTACTAACCACAGTGAGACGTGGCAATGCATGTACGATCAGAGAAGAAACTCAACAGCTTAAACCTCAATGTCTGCGCTGCATTTTACGAGTAAACTAGCAAGACCTAGTAACAAATCGGACAGTTCTAAAGATGGCAAGAACTCCCTAGGAATGGACGGTGAACACATTCACAAAAACCTTTCATAACGAATCGACACTAAGCACAAGACTTCAAGGTCGTCCGAAACTAAGGCTTAAAAATGGCAGCAAACGCAACATGAAAGTCTTCAATATACCTTGGTCTGAATGGGAAACGTGCTGCTAGATCCGTGCGGCAGCACGTAGTGAGCCAAGGGCGGAAATACTATGACAAAAGTACAGATGTTTCCAGAAACAGCCCATTGCATATACACTGTCTGTTATCCGAAAAAAGATTATCTTATGGATCCGCCACATTGGACGGTCTCAGAGGCCTTGCCTTGTGTGACTTCTTAAGAGAGCCTTAGCAATTGTAGTTCTACAAAAACAGCAGTTTAATAGCTTCTTAATACCAGTTTGCGTGATTTCTTCCTAACTTCGAAACAAACCAATGAAGCACAGGCACGACTCTAACACTTAATTGATCAACCGACTTCAAATACATCTTTGAAACCCGAGAATGAGTTGAAATTCGAGAATTTAATGTAAGGGCAATTAAATAATTCAATGACAGGTACTTACATGATTGATTGCTTACCTGCATAACCTCTTAGCAAACAATGGAATTAATCACAAACTTTTGTCCTTCTGGACAGAAATCAAAGAAGTTCACCACAATTTTAAATTTCAACAGTTTCGACTAAATGTCGCTCTACTAAATGTTGGGATACCGTGTATTTTCACACACGGCATTTCATATTACGGCTGATGCAAAAATGTAATATTTATAATGCAATTTTGTATGAATGGTAGAAAGAAAAAAAAACTAAATTGATGTAGCCCAACCTATTGATAAATCCAGATTGATGTTGAGTTGACCTAAACCATCTAAATTTTATCTATGTTAGAAACGCGTTTATGTCAGTGTTTTGCTCAGTTACCAAACTATTGATATATATATATATATATATATATATATATATATATATATATATATATACATATATATATATATATATATATATATATATATATATATATATATGTGTGTGTGTGTGTGTGTGTGTGTGTGTGTTATGTTTCTTTCGTAAAACTTTGTAGCTAACATTGTAGCTAAAAACGGATTAGGTTTTTTTATTACTTTCAATGCTTATTTGGATGCCTTTATATTTTAAAAATGCTTAGGTTTTATCACAGAACAGTTGTTTTAACAGATAAATCTAATTTGTTTTAAAATCTTCAAAATCTTAGGCTATAGAAATGTGACATCGATTTGGTATTTGTAAAATGAAAAAACCTTATCACTTCAATGCAATCACATTCCAGTTGGGCCTTCAAATTTCTATATTTTAGTATGTTCTTTGGCTTTATACCAATCCATTCGCTACTCGCATTTTATTTTTAAGGTTTTATCTTTTGAAATGTGGAAAAAATTGCTTTCATGGAAATTGACAAGTTATGCGCTCCTGTATAATAAGATACGGGTGATATTCTTTATTCATGCAGCCCTCTTTTAGGTGAGACTGATACTGTTAACATAGATTGATTCCAGAAAAAGAAGCCATGTAATCCTAAGGCGTATTTTCGGTTTTTAAGGGTTTGAAAAATGTATTTCAATTTAACACCTATTTGAAATCAGTGCCAATTCAAAGCCAAAGGCTCCATGGTAGTTGTAAGGATTTCAGAATGGTTAAAGTTAATTGCAAATGGATAAAATGGAATAACAGAATTAAAACAAAATTGAAGAACAGTTTAGTTAAGAAACAGATATGCCCGACTGTAACAGCTGCGAGTGGTACAACTATCGAGCAGTTTTCGTAGAAAGCCACTGATGTAGCAAGCTTTGGCTTTGAATCAGATTTACAATTTGAACTTTTCTATTTCAAATTAGAACCTTTATAATTCGGACCCGAATGTTGGCAAGAGGTTGCGACCGCTGGCTGTTGGTCCATAAATGTTTCTCTAACTTTGGCCCACATAGGTTTTTAATAAGCTCCATTCAAAGTTGGCCTTGTATAACTGTGATAAGTGTGACCTAATATTCACACTACGAAGTTTGGCCAACAGTTACAAAGCACAAATTGGGCCTAAACTGTGTCGCAATCTTTGATAGTTCAAACACTGCAGGGCATGTGGTTCCAATGTTATTAGTTCGACCTTTTCTATCTTTTGCAACTGGAGACTATTCTGTTTAAATGAAATGATGCAATGGTGCAGTTTTCAGATATAAAGTGAACAACAACAAAAAAACACTGAAGCTAATAACATCGAGAATTCATAGAAGCGTTGGCAGTTTTTTAAACCTCATGCATAAAGTTATATTACCTTTTTAAGGCAGTTACTGTACTGAGTAAAATTCGGAACAACTAGCAGCACTAGTGGCAACTCGCAAGCGACAATTCACAAACAATCCCTCAAGTGGACACCTCCCAACTAAATGAAAAATTTCACAACTCGCCTTCAGTGCCCTTTAAAACATGCAAATTAATAAAACGCAGGTTTTTAGTCAGTTATGTTGACTAAAGAAGTCCGATTTACGTATCTTTTAAAGTTAAAAAATCATCGCTTGCGAGTTGTCCCATTTTTTATTTGATTGAGAGTTGTCTAGTTGTGTGTTGTCAGCTTGCGGGCTAGCCGTACACCGTGCAGTTCACCTACTCTATTCTACCATTAAGGTTATAAGCAATGCCAGATTTCTTGTTTTTACCACAATGGGTCTGATCTAAAATCAACATAAAACACAATGGTTCGTTTTTTAATGTTCGATCAAGGCATGCATAGTTTTGTGCTGCCCTGGGCCATTGGTACATCCTTGTTTTTATGAAAGATCAGTTAGCAAAATTGCATTGGGTCATCGCGGCATTCCAACGTTGCCCACGAAACAGGTACGCGGGTTGTCCATGGTGGTCTCATCATCTTATCGTTATAGACATGTCCTCCAGCATAGGTGAAATAAAGACCAATGAACCAAACTACATTGAACAGAAGAGAAACATAGCTCATACAACAACAAAACTTATTGGTCTTATGTGGCCTAGCTATGTTTAATCACACAGCATTGCTATTATTATTAACTGCACAAAATGTAAGTCTTGGAAGTGTAATGTTAATATACAAATATACAGACTTCAGCTTGGAATATCAAAGAATGGGAACTGAAGGAGGTGTCAGTGACCTAGGCTTAAGCCTTTGTTTTAAGATAAGATACAACCAAGAAGGGAAGAAAACACAGAAAACAAAGGAAAGATATGTGCAAACGAAGCCACTAAAACCGCAAAGGGATGCTTTCATGAAAGAAATGACGTAAAGCGAAAAGAGACTGCTTCAGGCGTGAACATATCTAGGGAAACTTCTAAAAGTGCTTATTATCGCCCATAAAGCACTGGCGATCAATTAAATACCCATCTGGGAAGGTATTAGCAAAAAATACAGCTGGGAGGAGCCAGACACAGAAAATACAGCTGCTGAGTTCAAGGGTGTATTATTAAACTAGACAGAGATTCCGATAGATAGCGGAATAGGCACGCTTGCAGAAACCAATAAAGAAAATATTTATAGTAAATTAGTGACCATGAAGCACAAAGTCACGCAGTACCGATTCTTTGTCGTCGCTTGGCCCAAAGGGTTAAAAATGAGCTCAAAATCGTTATCTCTAACTGTTTTTCGGAGAATAGTCAACTTCATGTTTTTGACCTTGACCGTGACCGAGAAGGTCAAGGTCACGGAGGTACCTCTTATATAACGTTGATTAGGCTCAAAGGGTCGAAAATGGGCTTAACATCGCTCTATCTCTAACTGTTTTCAAGATAAGTCGGCTTATCGCTAACGGCACATCAGGTGACGTGATTTTGACTTTGACCCTCAAGGTCGAGATTCAGGATGGTTGGTTACCTCCCACTAAGTACGGTTTATATGTTCAAATTGGGATCTGAGCACTTTTTATGGTAACATTTCGTGATTAATAGAAGTATTGAAAAATATTTTGACCTCACTTTAACCTTGACCTAGGAAGTTAAGGTCAAAAATATTTGCGGTTTCTACGAGACCTTATGATTGTCTATGAGTCTACAAAATGTGGAGCTCCGCTGACTCAAAGGAGGAGTTTTCTGGAAACCATTTTATGGAAAAAATTAATTGACCTCAATCTGAACTTGACCTTGACCTTTGAGGTCAAAAAAATTTGCGGGCTCACCGAGACATCGTCAACCCCTACATTTTTGCCAAATTTCATCTCCCTCTGTCAAAAACTGTGGGAGGAGTTTTCTGGAAACCCCCCAAACGGAAAAAAGAGAAGAAAAAAAATGAAAAAAAAGAGCAGAAACTTTTAGAAAAACTACAAACATATACTCAGTTGCAAACGAAGTGAAGCAATGCTCATATTTCTTTTTTAATCTCACAAGATTTCAAGTTCTTAAATTTGTCACTGTACCTCAGAAGGCCCCCGCTTTACTAGTTCTCACTCTAAAAATTTTAAGTCCTTTTGGACATTCCACCCTGAATCCCGTTGGGTTCGTTGGAGACACTTGTATTATTTATTATACAGGAGTTGGGGGTAATTAAGGCATAACGTTTTTACTCTGCTGAGCTACGAACCAGTTCGCTACGTCCATGCTGCGCATCCAGCTCCCATTAATTGTTTATAAATGGAACAACAACATCCTTAATTTCACACTACACCTTTTATTTCTTTATTGTAACATTAAAAACCTATGGAAGGCAGTTTTAAAAAATACACACTTTACAACCGTGAAATTCAATGCACAAACCCCACCATTTTTTTATAATTTAATTTACTATTCATAATCGAACTGCAAGAACTAGATTAAATATGGCGTTTTTTTTCTAATCTTTGCAGGAATATTTGAATTTTCGTTCAATAAGTATGTAGCGAAAAATAAAATTCATGTTCTTCAAAAAAAGTCGGGTGTATAAAACTTTTAATTTGCTTGAAATAATAAGAAGAAATAACACTCGACAGCAGTTTTTATCAACTAATTATAGATTAATTACAAGGTTATTCTACATGCATCACATTATTAACACGTTTTTATGTCATTTGTAATACTATATACATAGCTAAATTATACATATACATCGCAACAGCCTGATGAGCAACAAGAGTAGCCTACAGCCTGGGTCTGATTGAGCGATTTCTAACAACAGAGCAGATCGAACTGGCTGTAAATGGAACTTTTAGACCAGCTCAATCCAAAAGCGCGGAAGCTATTTTGTTCGAATTCATAAATATTTTATCCGAAATTGACTAAGCACAAACAAAATATCAGCCAGTTTGCTTTTAGTTACAATATATTACCTGTTTATTGCACGATAAAAGAATAATTGGTAGCAAGAAAATAAAGTGAAATGCGTGGCTTTTTAGCCTCAGAGTCATATTCCTAAACATACAATGAGCTTTTTATGGTGTTATTTTTCAGCTCGCATGATTGTTTTGACAGTGTATGGGTGCATTTTTTTCCAGACGACCGCTTATATACAAAATATAAAGAAATGGATCACAGAGGCTATTTTGCGTAAGTTTGTGACGCAGCTCAAAAATATGTTTAAACAAGACTTCCCTCCTCATCTTCAGGACTCGGGTAATCCACATAGATATCTGTGGGGTATCTTACAACGGGGTGGGTGGCACTCTCGCAGCCATTATTCACGCAGCCCTGTCGAGCTCCCCGCCTTCTGTCCAGGCTCCCATATGTGTGACACTCATCTGTTATATCCAGGATAATCCTGTCACTAGATTTTGATTTATCTGAGGATCTGATGCTGATGGGAGGGGGGCTACGATAGCACTTCACGGAAGCGTCATATATCGCTGCATCGTCGCACTTGCGTGAGAGTTCTGGAGATCTTTCTGGTTCAATAAAACGAACAGTCTTGGGCATCTTACTCTGTGATTGTGACCTTTTATGTTGCTGCCCGACATTATAGCGGTGACCTTGATTTTTCAGATGCTTGTCTTCGCTATGAAGCCATTCTGTGAAACTGGGATTGTTACTAGGGCTAAACCGCAGGTCCAATGTCAGTGGGCTGGGACTTCGCTTTGGTGGCGGTAAATTAAAATGTGGTAGACTAGGAGATGTAGGTTTTGTGATACTTGGCTCAGCACTGACAGATCGTATTAAGTCCGATTTTTGATTGGGCTGTAATTTGCTATTGTACAATATCGATTGTTTAATTATGATCCGCGGCGCTGTATTCGGTTTTGAGTTTGGCTCTTTCGGTAGAGGTTTTGCGTCTGCAGTACTTTCCCCGCTTTTGCTTTTTGGGTGGTAGCATTTCATCTGTACTGCTGTACCACCTGCTGAGTAAAAGAATAAAAATAGCTTTTCTTGTATAGCTGACATCACTAGTGCTTTACTTTAGCAACGCGTTTATACATTTTATCAGTTAGTTTTGATTTAAGACCAAGGTTATACGCTTTCTATAAAGACTGAGAGAGATTCACGGCATTACAGACGAAACTTTCACATATGGTAAAAATACATAACAAACAAACACACAGAATTATTCACTTCACACTTGCAAATACTGATTTGTCGCACAGGAGGTTAAGGGTTATACAAAAGGTACGCAGGCAAAAATGTTTAGGATTTTTTTATGCCCCCGACCACAAAATTTTTCGGAGTAGCGCATTGAGAAAAGAAGCATCAGCTCCAGACAACCACTCCCCCCCCTACTCCCCACCCCCCTGTGCGTATATACTTCATGACGGTTTGTTTTATCACACGGAGAAATAAGACAGGACAGACATCAGGACGACATCGACTACGCCTTAAGACAGACAGACTAAACAATAACGCCAACGCAAGTCAGCGGCAGCAGCGTACTCGTATCTGAGCGAAAAAAAACCTCGCCTTTTTTGTAGCAGAGGCTGTGGAACCATTAGCGTTATGCAATTAAAAAGACAAAAAATTGAATTTTTGTGATGCTGGGGTCAGTTACAAAAATATATATAAACAAAGTGTTTACATGGTCAGCTGAGGACGTAATACATGTGCGTATCAGCTCTGTCAACCAAAATTGAGGTAAACATAAATAAAATCGTCTAGAATTCCATAGAAGCTATGACCCAAGTGGTCCAAGTTTTTACTTTGTTGCCATTTTGGGGTCACAATAATTCTGCTTACCTTGGATATTAGTTTCTTCGCTTGAGCCTTGGGATAGGTCAGCGCAACCACTATCATTGTCTTTGTCATCTCCACTTCCGGTTTGGCGGGTGTTTGAGCAAGACAGCTGGAACATTCAAAAGTGCATAATTTTTTTACCCTAATACACCATGCGTTCAAATGGATTGCTTTTTATTGTAACTGATCTCTGTCAAATTCCCTGCCATGTTCAGTTAAAAGACTTAACACACGCTCATCGTTAAGGTTCAGTTTCATTAAAATTTCTAAGTAAGTTGATATTTTAAATTTAGACAATTTTCAACACTTGTTTTGAGAAAATGTCATATGTAAGACCCATGTTATCCTGACGCTGCATAATGAGCATATATTGTCTCCCGGAATCTTTCTAAAATCATTTCACTTGAGAGTTTTTAACAAACCTGTAAAGATTTGGGTGGAGTTCTGGTGCTTTTTATTTGTTCTTTCTCGATATTGGTCTCATTTTCAATAATTGGTATTCCTCCATTATTGAGCTTTATTGGAATAGTTGTCATCTCGGATTTGCCTTTATTTATAGAATTCATCGTATTAACGGTGTTCTGTTCAGTTTCTTTTTCTGTTCGAAAGTCAATTATATCTTCTTTTGTCGGCGAAGATGGCTGAGCTGTATACAATGGTCGGTTCCCCAGACCATTTTTCCGTCTGCGAACAACTAAAATAATCAAAAGTGCAATTATTAAAGCGATTATTAAGGCACCACATATACAACCCACAACGATAGCCACTGCGTCATTTGGCTTCTCAACTTTAACAGCTTCTGGGTTGTTTTGATTCTGTCCGCCATTTTGGAGGATTGGCGCGCTACTGTTAATGTTGATATCCAGTGTTGCTACGGACACTAGTGACACATTACCCAGATCCTTTACTGTAATAGTGAGGGAGACTTTTTGATTATCATAACCGCTTATATCATTGTTTAAAAACAGTTCACCGGTTTGGTGATCAACTCTAAAATCACCGTTTTCATTCCCATCTAATATGCCATATTTCATTTCACCGTTCTGTCCACTGTCCCTGTCAGATGCCTGAATTCTCGTTACTAAGTAACCAGCTCCAGCCATATTCGAAACTGTAGCCGAGTTATGAGGTGGTTGGCCGGGAAATGTTATCATTGGCGCGTTGTCATTGACGTCTATTACATCGATCTGAACTGTAGCTGAGTCTTCATCGTTAGGGGAGTTCTCACTATGCACGAGAACGGCCAGGCTATAGACTTCCTGTTCCTCCCTGTCAAGTTCCCGTTTGCTATATATCACTCCCGATAGTGGGTCTATGGTAAAACTATCCACTGCACTAAGGGTGTGTTCTAGAAAATAGAACAACGCATTGTTTGGCGGCGCATCCCTGTCAACGGCAACCACTCTTCCGACTGCTGTCCTGGGTGGCATATTTTCAGACACGTTTAACCTGAATGACCGTGACGTAAATGTCGGTTTGTCGTCATTGACGTCTGTGAGCGTCACGAGGACAGCAGCTGTGGAGGACATTGCCGGCTCACCAGTATCCGAAGCAATAACATCGAACTGTATCGTCGATTGTTCCTCTCGGTCAAAACTTCGCAAAGCTCGGATCTCACCACTAAATCTGCCTATTTCAAACAAACCTGCAGCGGACTGACCCAAAGAAAATCTGATGTCTCCTCCAGTCTCTACATCAAATGCACTCACGCGAAGAAGATACATCGGCACATGGTTGTTTTCTTGTAAAGTTGCCTGGTAAGTCTCTTGTGAGAACTCAGGTGCGTTATCGTTAACATCCTGAACAACAACAGTTAACCTGTCGCGAGTGCTATGGGGCGGTATTCCGTAGTCTTGACAACGGATTTGAAGTTCATATCTGGGTTCAGACTCATAATCTAATGGGCCTGTGGCTATAATTTTAAATTCTTTCTCATATATTTCGCGTATGTCAAATCGACCTCTATCGCCAGAGAGGAAACATTCAACGTGTCCATTTTGCTCCTGGTCCAAATCAATCACTGAGATATGAGCAATAAAAGCAGAAACGTCATTATTTTCGTCGATTCGAACGATTCTGTCAGCTGGGAGGGTGTTATTTACAATAGTAGGTTCGTTATCATTGACGTCCACCACATTTACGAGGACTCTGGTACTTGTCGGTAGCGCACCCTGACCTTGGTCAATTGCAACTACGATTAGATTATATAACGCGCGTGTTTCATAATCCAATCTCTTTTCAACCTTTATTTTACCAGAGGTTGCGTTGATACTGAACGTTCCATCAATATCCGCTGTGGTATCGTCGTGAAATGAATAGTTAATTTTAGCATTTTGACCGATATCGTCATCTGTGGCTTTAGCAGTAAAAATAACCGCTCCTTCATTAATGTTTTCCAGAATATTGACTT
Source organism: Protula sp. h YS-2021 (assembly GCA_949752745.1). Lineage (NCBI taxonomy): Eukaryota > Metazoa > Annelida > Polychaeta > Sabellida > Serpulidae > Protula > Protula sp. h YS-2021. Next base: position 35,617,532 of record OX457025.1, read on the forward strand.
CTTTCACGTTGTCTTCAAAACGTGGGCTGTTGTCGTTAACATCAAGAACTTGAATTTCTAACGTCATTGTCCCTGTGAGCGAGGGAGTTCCACCATCACAAGCTAGTACCTTTAACCTATAGCTATCCTCTGACTCTCTATCTAAGTCATTGTTTAAGTGCAAGAGCAGCTCAAACGTCCCAGAATCATTACGTACATTTAACGAGAATGTGTCTGTATTAGCTTCTAGTTTATATTTAGTGACCCCGTTTTCAGGGCTGTCTGGATCACTGGCTATCGACACCGTTGCTACTACACCAGGTACAGCGGATTCCAGTATTTCATATGTAACCGTATCCTGGTCAAACTGAGGTGTGTGGTCATTTCGGTCTTGAATATTTATCACAGTTTTGAAGATGGTAAAATGGTTAGATGGACGTACAGCAATGTCGACTGGTAAGGCACATGATACAGCACCGGGACACAATTCATCCCTGTCAATAACAGTTTTGGTGACGAGATCACCGGATATTTCGTCAAGTGAAAAGTACTTCCGGTGAACTCCCTGTGATAAGAAAACATATGTGAGATTTCGTAAAACGTGCGGTTCATATTCACTATCCAAATTAAAATCGCGAACGATATTTCCTATCTTTGTCAGTGCCTCAAGATCATCATCAATTTCATAGAAAATTGTAGGAGATTCTTCGCTTTGAACTGTGGTCGTTGTAGTGTTCAGAATCATTATCCAAAAACCAAGCGATGCGAGGAACTTCATTTTCGTGCGTTTCCGTTGAACCCGCGTGTAGTCAGATGTCGACCCGTGTAGGGAACCTCCGAACCGTAGTTCGGTCCTAATTTCCTGTAAACACAAATATAGGCGCGGTTAGCTCAACGTGTCTATTTCCGGGAACTGGTATTTTCTCGCTTCGGGCATGTGAGAACCACTAAGGCCCTTCCTCTACTTCCCCCCTCTTATTTGACAAGTAAAGAAGCAGACTAGTTACTGGTGTAATTAATAGAAAGAAAGGGATAAAATTCTGTATAGAAATAGAGCCCTGCTGGCTATATTTATAGATACAAGTGCTGCTTTGAAAATGAGGCCACCATATTATGGACTCTCATGTAAGACAATAAGCTTTTATATCATGAACTTCAAGTTATGTAGGCCATCGGCTAATTTCCTCCACGATAACTGCTTTTAACTGTTATGACCTTATCTTCTCTATATCATGGTGTTTTAAGTTTTCACATTGTTTCTTGTTGCGGTTATTTGAAGGCTTTTCAGTTTTTCTCTTTGCGTTGAAAACAAAATAGTTGAAGCTACTTCTTAACCGACGATTAGATTTTAATAAATAGCGGCAGGTGGCCCATTGCAAAGAGTTTTTTTTACAGCATGAAATTCTCTCTCCCTAATACAACGAAAAAAAGTGCGGAAAATCAGATAATCATTAAACCAGCTCATACTTCTGTCACTGAATGCGTTTTGCGTGACTGCTTGCCTCAATATGCGGGCAAGCTCATCGAAATGTAGGCACTGTCAAACTTTGTCACAACGACACTCGCTGAGAGTCCAACAGTACCACTACTCTAGAGTGTCACCTGATAATTTTATTTATTTATTTATTATTTAGTTATATTTTTTATTTATTGTTTCAATGAAATATTGAACTTTACTAATATCGCACTAATTTACTTCCTCAGGTGAATCACAACAAAGATGGATTTTTATACAGAACTCAGCGAGGAACATGCCGAGAAACATAGCTTACGGTCTGTCAACAAACAGGCTGATGGAGTGGTGACGTACGTAAAAAAAAGGCAATGGGCTGATGGAGTGGTGACGTACATACAAACAGGCAGTAGGCTGATGCACTGGGGACGTGCATACAAACAGGCAGTAGGCCGATGGAGTGGTGACGTACATACAAACAGGCAGTAGGTTGATGAAGTGGTGACGTACATACAAACAGGCATTAGGCCGATGGGGTGGTGACGTACATACAAACAGGCAGTGGGCTGATGGAGTGGTGACGTACGTACAAACAGGCAGTAGGCTGATGGAGTGGTGACGTACATGCAAACAGGCAGTAGGCTGATGGGGTGGTGACTTACGTACAAACAGGCTACAGTCAGGTTCTTTGTCTCAATCACCATTGAAATATCATTTTAATATGATATATTTTATATTAAAATAGATGTTTTATCAACACATAGGCATCAGAAAGTGCGACTATTTTCACGCTTTGTGAATTTCCTTTGGGAAAAAATAGGAAATACTGAACTTGCTATATCAAAGGTTTTTGCCAGAGATTTGTCGTTTGATATCAGCATAATTAACACTACTTTGTCTTTATTCGAATGGGTGTTAATTCAACCATGCATTTAACATATACGGATTAATTGGGCTGCCAGCGCGTATCCAGGTCATCGGAGCAAATCGTGTCTGGAACTGATCGATGTTTTTGGTGCTTACAAAGATACGCCATTAACTGAGCTATTCAATAACAATAATTATTGAACTTACCAACCTCACATAACGGTGAATTTATTATGACCAAGGTTTTTTTAAATTTTTTTTTGGACTGGTGCTTATTGAAATCTGGTCTTTTGTGGCACGTTAAAGATAGCATGCATAATACTTTAATTAAGCAAACTCTTTTGATGGTCTTTTCATATGAGCTACTATACAAAACATATCCAATCTTTTTGTTCTTACACAAAATGCACAGCTAATCCAGCATGAAAACAACATTATATCTTTTGCTATTGTATTCGTTTTATTCTAGTTTTTTCTTGCCAAATCATAAAGTGACAGATATTAAATTGAGTTTGCAAGCACTACCTGGAGCGACACTCTATTCAATCACGAATAAACGCTTCCTTAAATCCAGTCCATTGAAGATAATAGCTGTGAGATTTTTCCAGAGTTTTTCCATGTGTGATAGCATTAGTCAGGGGGCCACTAGTTACAGACCAACGCCATAAAACCTCATCAAAATGACTAGACCCAATATCGTAATGTGCTTAAAGCATTGCTTATAACACTCTGCGTTAAGCAGTAGGAAAAATGACACTTTAGATACAGATTTGTGGCATGGAGACACCGTTGCAAGCACACAGGTACGCACCCACCCCCAGGCTCACTCCCTCAATCAATCACTCAATCACCTGCAATCACCTGCAAATTACTGGTTATTTGCAAGACGTAAACTTTTGAATGAATTCTTTTTTAAGCTATAACTGGATTAACAGTTTTGTCTGCGAGATTTGCGCAAAAAAAAAAAAAAAACAGGACTCCAATTTTTAGGGGAGAAACACAGACGAAGAGAAAATTAGAAACATAGAAGTCAATGGAGAAATACATTAAAATCACTTTGAAGTAAATATAGCGCTCTTCTTACATTAGAAACCCATTAGAATAATGTCATAAATAAATTTTCCCACATTTAATTTTTGACATCTACAGCTACGTCATGGCAGAAAGATCGATTTTTAGCGTATTTTTTGTCATTTGTTTTTTTTTATGTTTCCCCACACTGGAATCCTGCGAATGTCCTCTACTGAGCATGCGCACTTGAAACAGTGATCTGGCGTATGTGCGAAAAAGGTTCCCTAAACATCATACTCAAACACGTCTGTATAAATTAAATATCCCCTAATTTTAAAACTGGTAAAAGTTAGCTGGAAAATTAAAGTTAACAAAATTCAATCATTCTAAAGATCAATAAACAAATAAAGAGAGCAATATATACTATATGTGGTACCATTAATAACAGTTAATCCAACAGAAGACCTCGATTGACAGAAGACTGCTACGGTAGGACAAAAATTCTGGTACGCTACTGCTGGTCATTATATGGGACCGGAGGCGATGGGAGGGGATTCTTGTGGAGGTTTTGCTTTATGAAACTCAACTTAACAGCTTTTAAGGTCTTAAGTTATCGTGCTATCTGTAATTTAATTATCAAGAAAATGACCTTTTCATGCTAACGTGATAACGTGTGAAGTGCCTGTCGCAAGCACATATGGTGTTTATAGCCCCACAGTTTTTGAAAAGATCACTACTAACGCGATATTTAAGTTATTTACAAATTCTACATCATGTCTTGTTATACTGCTTTATCTTACTCTGATTTACAGAAATGATTGGCACTCATGTGAAGTGGACATTGAGAACCATAGCCACTCGTTTGCCTCATAAACTGTAAAAACGACTGATTCCTTGTGCCAGTGGGTTCTTGTTGGTCTGCTTTGAAGTCTCCGCTCTACTCAATCTTAAACAGGCAATTGCGTTAAGGCCACTCATTTTCACTAAAAATTGGATAAATTACTTGCAAATGAGACCTTTTAGTATCAGCCCCTAAAAAGCAGCCCGCGCAACACAGGTGTCGTACAAACATCGCTAAGTAAACACAAGGTTAGCTCGCCTAAATGCATTGCAATAAATGTGATACAAGTTCACCCTCTGCGTTTTTAATCCAACTACAATGCCCTTATTTCACCGGACCGGCTTGGAAGGCCTGTTATATTTCTACAGGTCCTATTTTTTTGTCGTTTCCTGTTCATTACAATTTGACTTCCAAAAACAACTCCCACGAAATGGCTCCTTCGAGATAAAGGTCTACGGATCCATGAGTAAAATTGTTGACATATGACGTCAATGCCCGCATTTTATGGTGTTGTTATTCCATTGTTGGAGGCTAAATCTCACACAAAAAATTGCACTGAGAGGTTGAAGCACAACTTTTTATGCTTTTTTCGTCACCATTGCTGATCGTGACGAAAGCAAATTTTGATGACTTATTATTCCGAAACTATTGGGCCGGTTGCTATTTAGCAATGCCTTCTATAATGAAGTTATCTCAAAACTGTTACACAGAAAATATTATGTAAAAAATGCATATATAAAAACCACTTTATGAACAATCTAATAGGAGTTATATACTGCTGACAGCCACTGTTTCCTGTTGTATTATTTTAACTTTTAATTGGTTTAATATCTCGTGAACTGCAGCATCTACCCAGTAAACATTCTAAGATCAAAACAACGTCAATTTTACGTTGCGATGCCGCATTGTACTTCGGTTGTGAGTAGTCGCGACCACAGACCAACGTCTTTGATACAATGTTGAATAGACGTTGCGTAAGCAACTTTGTTTTAACGGTACTTTTTGTCGCAGCTAAAATTCAACTTTCATTCATGTCTAATGAACGTTAATGGCGCAACATTAAATAGAAGGAAATCGACGTTGGATAGATGTCGGATGCACAACCAAAAAACTAACCAACTCATGTAATCGCTCACCGGAAATTCTAGCCATGACAGGGTATTTCTTAAATAGACCGAAACAGTGACGTAAACTATGAGAATTTCAGGAGCAGAAAAGTTTTCTGCCACCTATTTTTGAAAAGTATTCATGGAAATCGACTTCACACATATCCTGCGATACCGGATGACTCAAGGGTGGGATACTTTGTTAGACGCAGCATTATTGACGTCTGTCCAACGTCGGAAGGCAGATGTTGTTTCGACTTCCATAACCAACCAAAAGCTGACTTTGATCGGACGTTGCAATGTTTACTGGGTACGGATTGCACGACAACTAACTGCTTCTGGCCCTGATTTAAGATGTGCTGTTCAACTTCTCACAAGTCACATCATAGTAGTTTAAGATACGTGGTTATGTTTTTCTGTTCATTTCGGTTGCAAAGGGATAATCCAAATGCCAAAGAAAATTAGCACCAAATCTCACAGAAACTCAATGCTTATAAGGACCATCTTGCATAAGACCTGTTAAATCTAAGAACAAAGACAGATCACCAACGAGGACATGACGTAGATATAACATATGACTGGTACCTTCGCTGTTGAGAAGATATGCATGAGCATCCTTTACAATCCTACAAAGAGATTTCCGAGATATCTCTTCCCACACACACTTTACCCAGTAAACATTGAGCTGTTGCATCAACGTTGGACAGACGTCGCACCCAGCGTCAGATGGACCAATATTTGGTTGTTAATGGAAGTTGAAACAATGTCTAGCTTCTGATGTTAGATAGAGGCCGATAATCCGACGTCTAATCAATTGCGTAAAGATTTGAAATTGAAGTCGAAACAACATTTATCTCTCGACGTTGTATAGACGTCGGGACAGCGATGATGCATAGCTCTCGATACAGTAATTATCTAGAATCGCCGTAGCGACTGCAAATCGTAGTATGGTCAATCTTCATCATAGTGCAGCATCCTTGGGCCATCCGGTACTGCAGAACTTGTATGAAGTCGACATCCAGAAATATTGCTCAAAACTAGGGGGAGGGGGGGGGGGCTGGAGCTTACGCGCTCCTGAAATGCTCATTATTATGGTCTATTTTCAGTGTCACTTGTCATTCCCAGTGAGCGATAAGATGAGGAAGTTGATTTGGTTGTGCATCCAACTTCTATACAACATCGATTTTGCGATGTCTATCATTTTCCGACGCCTATGCAACGCTGCACTAAAAATGCTGATTAGACGTCGAACGACGTTGCGTTTTGGATGCGACCAAACGCAAAGCCTAAAAAATGTTCTTACCCAGCGTCTATTCAACGTTGCACAAAGACATTGGTTAGACGTTGTTCTATGGTCTCAACTAATCACAACCAAAGTACAACCAGAGTTATTATTGTAGATTGGTCGGATTGACATTGTAACCTCAAATTGACGTTGTTCAGCCCTTGAACGTTTACTTAGTGGGTGAATGGACACTTTATAAAGAGTAAGAATTTGTTTCAAACAAAAACAAAGTACCTGGTTTACTTTTACATCTTATCAGTTTATAATTTCTCTGGAAAGTGGTCAAAACTGGGCATTTTTAAGACCAGCTGTGAAATCTTAAGAGCACAGTGCATTCATGAAACCTGCGAGGTAAAGTATATGAAGAGGAATTTGTTTGCATATAAATGTAATGTGCTCTGATATTCAGTTAGTTTTTATTGTTTATGTCTAATACAAAACAATCCTAGGGCAAAACCATTCGGATTTATGGCCACCCCTGAAATAGATCCTCCGCAGATGGCACTATTTTTTGTCAAGTCTGAAAGCTGAACATGCAATCTTACTTCCAGGATTCTCCTGTTTCATTGTTTCAGTCGCTGAGTTCCTTTACTCCTTGGGGTCTACTCTTTACAGCAATTAGCTACATGCGTAGTGGTAACAGACAAGAGCCCCGAAGAACCTCTTTACATGCCCAGTAGCGAAATTTTGTGGTTTCTAGCACACGTAGAGTATTAGAGGCCAGATTTGTAGTGTTGACACTTTCTTTGTACCCACAATGCAAATTACACATATCCCAGGAGATATCAGCAGCACCATAAACCATAACAAGACTACCAACCATGGCCAGTGCATTTAAGCTGTTTTGAAGCATAAGTCGCTACTTAATTGCTTTTAAAGACATAAAGATTACTTTATAAAATATCTATTGTCTTCAGTGCAGTCTGGCAAGTTCGTCAAACAGCATCTAGAACATGCGGTGTTTTTAGATCCAACCATTAAGCAACTAAATAAAGTGGAACTGCTATTGAAAAGAAATGTTCCTCTTCGGTGGAATACTTAGGATAGCCAATCAATTTTGAGAAAAGCGTCGTCCGTTAGAATGATAACAGGATATTTCATTTCGCTCTTTGGTTCTTTACTTAATGGTGACCAATCTCGTTTCGTAAAAATGTTATGAAATATTACCTCAAAAACAATGAAAGAAGCAGCTGAAATATGTGGTATTATAAATTGCCAGTTAAAACTGCATATCAAAAGAAGAAAAATCGTTGCGGCTACAGATATTTGAAGTAGGCTAAAATATCCTCATCGGCTTCAACCCAAATTAAAAGACTGAAATAACTACTGTCTTAAACATAAGCATAAGTTTCCCAGGGGGACAGCCTTATATTATTAAGTAGGTATACAGTTTTGAAACGAAACTCATTTCGAAGTGCGGTTACCTTTTGTAAACCGTGTCCCCCTACTGGCCCTCATCCACCCATTTTTAAATCACAGTGTTCAAAAATAACTTTTTACATTGTTTTCTCTTATTAAGATTTTGACGTTCCAGGAGTGAGTTTCCCCAAATAAAACGAGTAACACCATACATTTGCTCTTACTTTGAGTGTCTTCCTTCCACCTGCAAAGCCACAGCTGCAAACTGCCATTTTCTGCTCTCATATATTATTTACAAAAACAGAATATCACAAGACAGAGTTTTGAGTCTAATAACGCTAAAAATAGTACCTTTAAATCGATCTGAGATGTCATAATTGGAGTAACCTCAACATTTTTAGAAGCAAATTTGGAAACACTATGGTAAAGATAAGCAAATTGAGCCAGAACTAAAAGATGGCATTTTCCATTCACGCATGTTAGGTGTAACCTGTAAAGATTGTGTTACAAAGTCAACATAAAGAAGAATTCATGCTGATATTTTCCTGAAATGTTAGGCTACCTGATAGGAACATATTGCCTGGAGATGTGCTTGAAATATGATTGGCAGTTCATTGGCATATGAGTAAAACTAACAAAAAACTGGAATGGTACTTTAGTAGCTCTGACATATGACTCTACCATTTGCCGGGGTACCATCCTGACCGTCAAACCGATAGGGTGTGGAAGGGGCTGGGTGGTAAGGGACAATGGCGCTGGGGGGGGGGGCTCAAATTTGATTTATTTTCTTACGATGTATACCGAGTTTTATTGTATATTACCCAATGCGCATATGAGTATAATACTCATATTTGACATATGTTCAGAGCATCGCCTGATAATCATATGGCCGCCATTCTTTGGAACCTAGCATATTGAACAATTAATGCTTTACAAACGATCTGGACATGCAGCACCTTATTACTACGCATAAACATATGGCCATTATTAACACTTGACAAGCCTTTGGCTTGCAAGAGTTATATGAATTTTTGCGAGCAAAATTCGTCCTTTTTTTTTCTTCTTGATACTTTTTCCGATTTTTTGTGTCTTCTTCTTCTCTGACACTATGGGCCCTACGACCATGAAACTTGGGACTTATGAAGAGCTTGATCTGAACATGTGCATGTCACTTTTTATTTTCGTCTTTGATTTCGTTTTCTTTGTTAAAACGCCATGTGAAAAGAATGCATTTTTTGCAAATAAATGCGTAGCATTTAACGACAGCACAGAATACACATTTGCTTAGTGAGCTTTGTACGAGCTCTCACTGCGTAAATAGATAACAAGGCGTACAAGTTAACAACAACCAAACACTACTCGGCTTATAAGACGTATTCAAGCTGTATTGTTTGCAATATATTATTCAAGAAATAACCCATTGAAGGAAGCATTTTTGCGTTTTAATTTTTGTCAAGTGTTTAACATTTCGCTAGCGGAATGAGCTTCTAGTTAACACTTGACAAGCCTTTGGCTTGCAAGGGTTATATGAATTTGTGCGAGCAAAATTCGTCCTTTTTAACACTTGACAAGCCTTTGGCTTGCAAGAGTTATATGAATTTGTGCGAGCAAAATTCATCCTTTTTTTTCTTCTTGACACTTTTTCCGATTTTTTGTGTCTTCTTCTCCTCTGGCACTATGGGCCCTACGACCATGAAACTTGGGACTTATGAAGAGCTTGATCTGAACATGTGCATGTCACTTTTTATTTTCGTCTTTGATTTCGTTTTCTTTGTTAAAACGCCATGTGAAAAGAGTGCATTTTTTGCAAGTAAATGCGTAGCATTTAAGCCACATCACACACAGTTGCACAGTGAGCTTTGTGCGAGCTCTCACTGCGTAAATAGCTAACACGGCGTATGCTAGATCAGTCAATAAAACCTTAAGTCAACAGAAACCAAACATTACTCGGCTTATAAGACATATTCAAGCTGTGTTGTTTGCAATATATTATTCAAAAAATAACCCATTGAAGGAAGTATTTTTCCGTTTTAATTTTTGTCAAGTGTTTAACATTTCGCTAGCGAAGTGAGGTTCTAGTTTTCTTCTTGATACTTTTTCCGATTTTTTTGTGTCTTCTTCTTCTCTGACACTATGGGCCCTACGACCATGAAACTTGGGACTTATGAAGAGCTTGATCTGAACATGTGCATGTCACTTTTTATTTTCGTCTTTGATTTCGTTTTCTTTGTTAAAACGCCATGTGAAAAGAGTGCATTTTTTGCAAGTAAATGCGTAGCATTTAACCCACATCACACACAGTTGCACAGTGAGCTTTGTGCGAGCTCTCACTGCGTAAATAGCTAACACGGCGTATGCTAGATCAGTCAATAAAACCTTAAGTCAACAGAAACCAAACACTACTCGGCTTATAAGACATATTCAAGCTGTGTTGTTTGTAATATATTATTCAAGAAATAACCCATTGAAGGAAGTTTTTTTGCGTTTTAATTTTTGTCAAGTGTTTAACATTTCGCTAGCGAAGTGAGGTTCTAGTTGTGTGAACTATCACCATACGAATACTATTTGACAGAACACTTGAGAAATGTATATTGACCATATAGCTACGTGCTTAGCAACGATTTCGTGATGTGTTTATACCCTATTTAAGGTCACATTTTCTTGTGACGGCGCATTGAAGGATCTGCACAATGAGGTCCATTATTGCACTGTTACTCTGATCAGTACATATGCTGTTCTCTGTTGCTTTCTCATGGGTGACCTACGATGGCTTAGTGCCTAATGAATACAAAACGGAAAGGGTGTACTTGCATGGAATGTTAAGTCGTACCGAGAAGGGTTCCGACTTCAATGCTACTGGGTCGTGTCACTGCTCTTAAACAAAGCCTCGGAGGTTCTATGGTCAACTCACTTAAATACAGAGAAAGATGAAGTTACGAACTATGTGGGACAAACAATGGTACGCAGATGTTAAAATAAAGGTAACCACTGACTCTTTAATATATGTGAAATTACAGTTTCCATGTTCACACAATGGTTGGTGTATTTATTCATGGGAAGAAAATCAGCCGTGAAATTCAAGAGAAGGACCTTCTCGGAAAGCAATTGCTTTTTTTGTATGTGTGTGTCCCAGTACTTTCTGCAGTTGCTAGACTACATGATAGGTAAGAAGCGATGTTCTCTAAAGGCCACTGGGAAAAGCAGTGCACAGTGGTCGAAAGGTCAATCGAAGGGAAAAACGAAAATGCTATAGCATGAAAATGCTTTGTGACTACAAAGGACTTCAGTCACACATGCACAAAAGCACGGATTTTTTCAATAAGCATATCATTCTTAGCTGGCCAAAAAACCAGCAATAAGTAAAAGTTTACGCAAATAAAAGCGCCAAAGTAAACAAAAATATTTAGCTTATACCACAGAATAGACGTAAAATTTGGCAGTTACAAAAATGCAACCAGAACCCTGGAAATGCAAAGTATTGATTGGTGCAAGTCATTACAGCAATCTCTCACCTTGCAACTTTGTATTTGGATTATATTGTCCGTCTGCTATCGGCATATTTCAAAATCAATTGCTACGTACATTTAGAATAACTTCAAATATGTTTTAGGACCAATCCAACAATTTTTGGCCTAAAATTTAAAAGCGAATACTCCGATATGCCACGGCAGTTAATTTAAGGAACCAGTTTTATATCATCATTTGCTACCATCTAACTGTATTAATATACAAACAGACTTCACCCATTCTATAAAAGAAACATTTATGTAATTCCATACCGCAAAAAAATGATTATTATTCAGTTCGGACGATTTAAATTAAGCCTTGCAGTGATTCATTAATATCACATCGTTTTGGGCTATGTATAGTCTTCATTTCTATTTACTGTAAGACGTTTGAGTTCATTTTTTTTCACAGTATTTGTTGAAGCCCCGTGACCAGTCCATGATGAATTTATAACCAGTTTAGATTACTGCCATAGGAAATGTTTTGGTGCGGCAGACGACACACCCTACACCTTTCATCCCATTGGCCCAGGAGTCGGGACATCGTGGTGGCGGACGGTTTTGGCGGGAAAATCTTGATCACAGTTCAGATAGATACATGGATAGATGGATAGATAGATCGATAGATAGATAGATAGATAGACAGATAGATCTAGCAGACAAGTAGGGGCCACCAAGTAAGAAGACGTGATTTAGTGGTCATCTCCCTCAGTGCATAGATATACCTACTTCTCCACAGCAAGCACATAAACAATGACAAATGACCCAATTTACGGTTATGGGCAAGAAGATATAATTCTTTTATAGCTGTATGAATGTGGGGGTCATAATCGAACTGGGGCTGTAAGAGTAGTAGTCCGATGCAAACACCCACAAAACTATCAGTGAAACAACCCACCATTATGAACTTCGACCACTGTCATTTTTGCATGGTTTAAAAACTACAATTCCATGCTTTTTTGGCGACATTTTTCAGCGAGTTGCTATTTAAAAGTAATGCTTACTTTATTCTTGGAAGTCAGGCGTTACTTTTCTCACCCCTTTTTCTTTCTTTTTATTTTCTTGTTGTTGCTGTTGTTGTTGTTGTTGTTTTGAAGGGTGTCGATAAGTTATGAATGATATGTACTTCATATATTCACATAGACGAACATTTTATATTGTTTATATGGTTTGCTTAGTTTCATAGTTTTCTCCTTTTATTTTCGTACCCGAAAATGAAATGCATTGCTTAACAACAAACTGTATTGAGAGACTATTTAGTTCCCTGTATGTTCATTAAAACATTTAACGGATTCAGACATGATTTTTGAAGAAAAAAATGGCCGGATTGTGCAAGAACAGAAATAAACGATGTTTGCTTGTTTCTTGTTTTTTTTATAAGTCGACCGTTGTGCAATAAAAATTCTATGAATATTTCACACGTTGTTTTACATTTCACTTTGAATTCTATGACCACAGGCAAATAAGGCATGTTACAAGGGTGCATGGCAATGACATCATCGTCAGCAATTGGCGTTAATAGTGCTCTCCGCTGCTGAATTATTAATGAAAATCACTGGGCATAAAATTATCTGTATTACCAGCACAGCATACAATTTGTCACTTTCAGCATTACATAAATGCTGAAGGACTGGACTACGTCAAACATTAAACAGTTTCCGAAAATGGAATCGTGATGCTATTTTAATGCTGTCACACCTACATAGAAACCCTTAATTAACCCTTTCTGTAATTTCACACCCGTGCAAAGTTTTTAAAGCGTTAAGAGAACACGATATATGTGTCACGCAAATAGATCTTGTAATGAAAAAAAATTAGGTGATCTATTTAGTATATTCAGCACTGTCCTGACCAGTGTTTCCGTACGGCTGTGTAATGGTATTAAGCCCCACTGGCAGGTTTTTTCTTAAATGGAATCAACTACATATACAAACTTATTAATAATCCAACTTCAATTATCATGTTATCAAGACTTCTGCACAGGCCCGATTTTGAAATGGGTCATATATATATATATATATATATATATATATATATATATATATATATATATATATATATATATATATATATATATATACATATATATATATATATATATATATTATATACTCTCGTAATATATAATGCATTGACGTAATTGATTGTTACGTCTGCTCCTGCGTTTTTGGCCTCTGAGTGTAGATATGTCTTAAGTTTAAATGTATGCTGCGACTAGCAAAGAAAACATTAGAATTCATATTGTACCAGTGTCTCCAAATTTTCTCGCCAAAAACTTGACCTTTGCTAAGGTTGTTTCTTCAAAGTAGCCAAACAGTTAAACGTTTCAATTCAAAACACTTTGTCAAAGTCATCATCTCTCAATGGCATGCTTCGGAAACGACTTTTGCCTTCGGGACAAAACCAACAACTCACAGACAATATCAGTTAAAACACAGTTAGTGCGGAACATCTCGCTTGTAAGTTAAAAAGTTCTTAATTTGCATTTTGGACTTTGCCTTTTAAAGAAAGCAATTTGCATATTTCTTCTCTGTTTGGTAATGTGCATCAAGTCCTAGCGGTACTTGATTGTAAAAAGATGCTCACAAATATGTAATCGCAATGAAATGTGAACGCAAATTATATTTTTTTTCCTGAAATATACAAGCCACAGATGGTGATACAGGTGGTTCTGAAGGGCTACGACAGAGACCCCCCCCCCCGCCCCCCCTGCCCCTTACCTCACTGATATTTAGTTTTTTTTCCATCACATATGTAGAAATTTCCTTCACCAATAACTTTGGCCATCCAGGAATATACCAGTAGCAAAGGAGAGACAATGTCCTTAACATCCTCTCCCTACCCCACTCCTAAATCTGTAGCCAAACAAGAAGTGTTTTATGGTGCATTTCTGGGTTCTTGTTACTGTCCAGCGCATTTCTCGACTAAATTTTGAATGAAACAAAAACCTTTTCTATTGCCATTGAAAATAAGGCACTTCTTGGTGTGTATTACATGGCTACAGGCGTGTCGATTTCAAACATAATGGGTAGGAGAACATAAAAAGTGCACAATTTTTGCATTACCCAATACTTTCTTAACGCAAAAATTGAATGTACCCATGTTTTAGCTACTGTTCTTTAAAAATTCACTTGTGTTTTTTGCAATATGAAATAAAAATGCTGCAAGAACAGACCAGCTTGAAACATACTTTTGATCTCATTTGACAAACAGCCTGCGAAACGGAACCACCCGGAGAAGACCACTCTGGATCAGTGCTATATGTAGACTTTCGTTGTGGCAACAGCCTGCGGAACAGAATCACCCGGAGAAGACTCTCTGGATCAGTGCTATATGTAGCCTTTCGTTGTGGCAACAGCCTGCGAAACAGAACCGGCCGGAGTAGACCACTCTGGATCAGTGCTATATGTAGCCTTTCGTGGTGGCAGGCATTCAGTCTTGTTCAGTCGGAACGAGGAAAGTTCTCGCAGGATAAGTAAATGATCTCGTGTTATAATGAATTGCCTTGTCGATACAACGAGATGGTATCTCCCCCCGGCCAAGGAAACTACTGAAAATATCTCTTGTGGTCACGGTTCTACCGAGGATAACCAAATAACTGTCTCGATATCGGATTTGATTAGGGTGTAACGAGAGTTGGTGTGGATGTTAATAAGAAACAACCCTATTTTCGCCATCTACTGAAAAAAATGGATGCATGTTTGATCATTCAGTTAGCTAAAAATAATTCTCCTTTTATATTTATTTCTTTATGAATGTTTTCATTGCGAAAAAAATAATGGGAAAGGGGGTCTGGTCTTCTTAGTACAAAAAGTAATATTTGAATGACAAGTCCTTCTGTTTTCATTGCTCGTTACCCGGAAAACAAAAACACGGCAGTTGTCAATTGCAGAAATTGTGTGGAGTTAAGAAATAGAGCAGGAAATATCGTGGACATTTTAGCCTAATGTGTTATGCAAAACAATTTATTTTTATGTCGTCTCATAAAGCTTTTTATTCTTTTATATATGGTACGCTAGCATTTCCATAATACCTCGATAACCCTGAAAAGGTAAATGAAAACACAAACCATGTTAGCTGTCTAATGACTGGTATAACTGATGCCAATGCACAATCGTGGAATTGACAAGCCAACAAAACAATCGCGTGAATTACCCAACTGCTTCGAAAAAACGCCACTCACTCAGTCAAACCGCTCAAGATTTTGGTTAGATATAAAAAAAAATACACACTTACAGAAAAGAAAAAAACTTATCCGCATAGATTTTTACGTAAACATTTAATTTGCAGAAAAAATGAGAAAATATCATGCAAGAATATAAAAAAATCATATCTGTCCTTCAAACGCTTTTCACTTTTCATATTTCACCAGCACGCCATTCGACGGTAAAAGTTTGTTTCAATTGTGATACAATGGGGTTACTTAACAAGCGATAACCCTGAAATGAAGGTAAGTTGATTCATAAAGAGCTTCTTTCTGCCCCCGATTTCCTGCCATCCTCCATTAGAACATGCCTGATTAGTTAAATAAATCTCACAATTTACAGAGTTCTTTAGGAAGTGCTTTGCAATTGCCACAATGGTGTCACCCACAAACCAAGACACAATCCAATTACCTTTCTCACAGGTAACTTATTTTTTTAAAGTTCAAAGCTCGTCTTACACCACAGTTAATTTGAATTGAACATGGACACAAAGCGTTTTTTTTTCACTTAAAATTTAAGAACATTTTGCCCTTTAGATTGTTTATGTTTTTTTCCTCGTGACTGCAGGGGGGAATTTTTAATGACACGTTTAAATTTTCAATTCAAATAAATATCTCATGATTTGCAATATTTAATACTTAAAGACTTGCGCACAAATAATTCCTAAGTGAATTTTCCTGCCAGGTTTGCACAAAAAGGTTGCCAAAAAGATTACTAAAGGATTACTAAAGTTATCAAGCGCAAGTATTGCTTTACACCTGTTTTAAGTGCTTGGAAAAGTAAATTAGTACAGAATCCGTTATTGTTTGTCTTGTGCTTAATTATAGCAATGAAGCTGAAAATCTTGTTGATAAAATATTTGTGTTAATAAAGATGTTCATTATGCTCGTTTTTTTTTTTTTGTTGGGCATGCGCCGCTGCAGAAGAAAAGAGTTCAACAAACTAACTTGCAATATTTTTATGAGCAGCGTATTCATATCTGAGTTAACTACAATAAAGTATAACAATATGTGCAGAATTTATAAGGGTTTTGCATATTAATTGGTTATAATTCAAATTCATGTCGTTGTTAAGAGGATTCAGAGATAAAGGATTTTAGACATTTTCAGTAAGATTCTCAATCAATCTTTAAAAAAACGTTTAAAATATGACAATAGGATCCTTTCTACTATTTTGCGTGTGGATATGCGTTCGTTTGAAGTCCCCGGGCGTTACTTCCGCTTCTTAAAATAAGCTTTCTCACTCACTATCCAATGTATGTGTACTCAGATACTTCTCGCTCTTTGCATCTTTTATGCCCTAAGTCGCAACAGATGACGCTACCATTTTCCACAAAAATAAAATAATAATAAAATAATAGATTTTTCACCAGTTGAGCAACGCTCCTGTCTCTGCATGATTTGTGTTCGACAAAACTCACATCAATTTCAAAAGGACTCAATCAGGCGTCAAGTCTGTTTATGTTTGTTCACCGGGCACATTAATTGTGTCAATGGGCAATCAGTTGGGTTTAAACACGAATCATAATTGTCTCTATTTCCTGATCCATTCCTGGTGAATTTATCAGAGACTGTTGATGAATAATAAAGAAGAAATCTTAACAATGATTGCCCGGTACCTCATGAATCAGCGCACCTGCTTGGCCTGTTGCAACTACTTTTCAAATTTATTCATGAAGTTTTAGTCAAGCACCCTAATGGGACGAAACTGAACTTTTAAAACCAATAGGCGTTGTTTTCCGTTCGCAAAAGAATCTTCACTGCCTGTTTTTTTTTTCAGGGCAACCATGTCTTAACTAAGCAATAACGAAAGATATATCTACCATGTGTTTGGTATGTGAAAAACAATGTCATTCCCACCATATGTTAAATACTGTTAAAGAATGAATTTAATTCACGATTTTTTTTTCGGTGTGACATTTGTTTAATGTTGAGATTGATTTTTTACTGTATGCTTAGAGAAGGGCAACAGAAATTTTTTGCTGAACGGGTGTCACTCTGTTAGGACTTGCAAGTCGCCATTTTGATAACATATTTCATGGTTGGCCAGCCAATAAGTCTAATATATAAGTCTTTCACAAAAAAGCAGGTCTGTTAAGTTAAATATTTTTAAAATTTCTAAAAGTTAAATAAAGAGGAGAAATAAAGCTAAGAAACCAACTTTCATATTGCTAATTTCGAATCTTTGTTTTGTTAAACGCATTTATAGCAGCCTCCGTATTGATATTTAAGAAAATAACATAAATATATATGATTTTCGAACTTCTTAAGCCATAGTTTTAGCACTCTGACAGAAACTGCTTTCTAGCAAAAAGGGGAATTGTTTGCACTTTTTTCTCTTTTTTAATCGCAAATATGCCACAACAAGCCTTTCACAGGACAAAATTTTGACGTATACATGACCCAGTTCCAATTAATAAGATCATTACTGGGGGATGGGGGGGGGGGGCACTCACGTATTAACTGGTTACCATGCGTGTCCATGACTTCTTAAAACTGGCCTGATCGCTTTTGTGCTAATTTTTGAAATAATATCCATTTTTTTATCAAACGCGCAGTACATTTGAAAGAACTCTTGTTTTGTGGGAAATGCGGAGCACTAAATGAAAATAAATTCCGTTTTCTAACGAAACTGGCTTTCCGCGTGGGCCGCGTCTGGCCTCAATATTACCCTCCTTGCTCCACGTTTTTTGGACACGCGCGTAATAACACACATGACACCAAATGCGGCCCCCTCCTCCTCCCAGGGACCATGAGGAAATCCAAGATATTTGTGTGGGAGTTTTCGGTTTGCAGGCTGGCAAAAGTCAGCTGTGTTATATTTTTTGTTCTCAAACCTTGGTATAATTCGCGTCACGTTAATCCTAATTGAATCCTCGCCTTCGATTAAATCCAGGCCTTGAAAAAAGCGATAGACTTTACGTGTCCGGGCATCGTAGAATATTAATTATTTCAGAAGATTAACAATCATCGCAGTTAAATCAATTAAATATTTCACTTACTGTTTTTATACACACCGTATTGAAATAATATGAGTATTGAGGTGTTGCTTCGAGTTTCCGTATCCCGACGGATTCGATCCAAAAATAAAAGATTTGCAGTCTGCCCTGGTGAGAGGTTGTTTGAAGGCTTAAAAGGGGTCGAAAAATTAGTGACACCATTAAGAGAATGCTTGTAAGCTTACCACCTTCTCTCCTTGAAAACCAGTTCTGGAATAGCAATAAGGGGAGTTCTGCAGGAAAGAATACGGGCTAAAACATTACACAGCTTATATATCATGTTATATTTTTACCATGGGGTGAATGCTCTTTTGTTGTTGGTAAGCATCACGGGAGTTATAATGTATCCCTTAAACAACTCACACCAAAAAGCCAAAAAAACCAACGCTTTCAAGCACAACCCACGCAACCCTCAGTCTGTGGTCTGATATTTTTTTCTTGCTCTTCCCCTAGAAGACATACACACTATCTGATAACAAAATAAACTGGTAAAATCTAATGTGATATTTGTTTTTGCTACTAATATTTTAACGATAGAGTTTCTTTCTTCCTTTACTCAGCCATTTGTCTTACCATTAAGAGATAACTAGACTGTTTTCTCAACTTTGACATGATTTTAATATTCACTTTGACAACAGTTGGAACTCTATTTGCACACCGTGAAACGTCACCGTTTTGAAAACTCAGAAATTATTTTTTTTATTTATTCAGTATGTAAAATATCTCTAAATAATTATAGATATCTCTATTATTTAGATGACATTTATAGTCCAAGTCTCACCGACTTATATTAATAATAAGAGACTTGTCCAAACAGTAAATGATATCTCTATGCATAAAATCTGTAAGAAATTGAATCATAGATATATCTAAATTAATCAGATGTTTTATTACATATTAATTCAGTTACAGACATGAGTAATGAGATAATTAGACACATTTCTTATTTCACAAGAGATTTCTCTAATATCTAAAGCTATGTATAATATATATATATATATATATATATATATATATATATATATATATATATATATATATATATAATATATATAAATTCATCTATATACTGACGTCTAATTATGAGGATTTTGTTGGTAAATAAAATCCCCTAATTACAGCAAGGGGCAGTCCTTGTTTGTATTTGATTTTGAGATACCATTTATGGTTTTTCGTAAATAATTAGAGATATATATACACACACATGCATACACAAATATCACTCATCTGTTTATGCATATCGAAAATTAATCAAACATTTTTTAAATTTATTTTTACTCTTCATGACGATTACACCAATGAAATTGATTAAATATACCTCTCATCTGTTCGGAGATATGTAAAATGAATTAGAGCTATGTTGTTTTTAGTCTTCATAAGGATTTACACCACAGGATGCCACATCTGTACAGCCCCCCCCCCCCCCCCGACACACACACACACACACATACGCACGACACACGTGTACGACATACCTATACACCATTTTCAAAGGGATGACCAGAAGATTCATTGAGCGTTGAATTAGAATTTCGTGATAGGTGATCCAACCTACTGCATTCATTTAGCTTAGGAAACTGGAGCGAGCGTTAATCCCCCGCTTAACCTCTGAGCTGATTCGAACTCGGGACCAACGCTCTAATCAACTGAGCTAACTGAAACCCCATATAATAAACTGTTAAATAAACATGAAAAAAACGAAGCTGCACAGAAAATAACCAAGAAAAAGGGGGTTCTACTTTTTGTGAGTAAGTTTCCTTAAGGGTTTATTTCAGGTGGTTTTTATCATTGCTATTAATTTGAAAGAATCACAGAGAAAATACGCAACCAACATCAAAAAGACCTGAAAACTACGAGGCCGATGCGAGCACAGATAACGTTTAACTTAGTTTTTTTTTCATTAATATTTTTTGGTGGCATGCTCGTGCTTGTGGCAAAATATAAAACTGTTACTCCCATCACAAAGCAAATAATTTGACTTAAATACTTAACTCAAGGCCTGAGTTTTCATTGTCAATGAAGAAAGAATCTTTCAAGTGACATGAATAGCCATTCTGTAAGTAATGGGTTATTCGCATTAATACACAGCCGTCACAAAAAAAACTTCAGAAATAGGAAAAATATTTTTGCAGTCACCAATTCATTGTTGTGAATAGTTTTTAGGTGATCAGGTTATAATATCGCCAAGATCAAAGATACCATTTAGGCACCATATTTGATTGAGTTTGGAATGTTTTACCAGAAGGCACCACGGTAGTACAGAAATGTGTCGACTGAGGTACAAGTTTGGCTGTCAAGGCATAATATGTAACTATGAACAGCAGTTTTTATATACATTTCTTGTTCCTTTTTTGGGCGCAGCTTTGCATCTGATGAGAATCAGGTCTTAAATTTTTACTTTTTTTTAATCTTTGTGCTAACAAAAGTGGTTAACTTACCTTGCAGATAAAATTATTGCAACTTGTTAATCCTTTTCCAGATATTTTTCTTCTGCCTCAGATTTGAATTCCTTCAAATTAACCGCTGAAATCTTCGTTAACTTTCAAATTTGTACAGTATGAATTCCGTACCATTTCAGAACCATTTCACACAAAATTCGAAATATTTAAAAGTATGAATTAATTATGTCCTTTTTTTCCTATTGTGGTATTTAGAAGCTGCAGAAGTGATCATTTTTAATTCCATTTTGCCCCGTTGCACTGTGTGTAATCCCCCTTGCATTCTGAGCACACATACACCCACATCTTCGATCACGACTCGTTATTACTGACTTATAGGTAGAAGCCACTGCTTGAATAATGTATGCGCTATCTTATGTCTTAGAGCTTTTAATGGCACCTTCTGCCAAGTGCTATTGTCGATACTGCAAGAGATTATTCAGCTTCCTGTGGCCCATCCAACTGTTTCTTCGGATTTGGCTTTCCTTATATTAAAGCGTTACTATTTCCACTTAATTTCCAATATACCCCTTAATAAATTAAACACAGTTCTTTGAGATGTATATAGATTTAACGAATGCCAAATCAGCAGCGAAGTCGCTGGGGGTTTTATAAGCGCAGCTTGAATGCGGTAAGCTTTATAAGCGAGGAGCATTTTAAGAGCGGGGGTTTTCTCCGCTCCTAATAACAGGTGTCATTGAGGCACAAGCATTCAGCACACTCCAATAACACTTATCTTAACCAGCTGCCCTGTATTTGCTTAAAGTACAGGAATGTAACTAAAAGTTTTTAAACAAATCAAATACGGAAAATGCTATAGTCAACGTCCACAGTCTGTACATTAACGCTTTTAAAAGCAAACATTAATAACTGCCTGATTTACTTCAATAGAAATTTTATATCTGTTCACAGAATTCATTCGACACTCTTTTGAAGGAGAATATACCACAGAAAGAGAGTGAGCTGGCTTGTTCTGAGCACAGGCGGTTGTTGGGAATCTATTACAACTTCTGACTCAGCTTGTTCCCAACCTGTCACACCAGACACAAGAGAGCTTTATTACAAAGCCCTTCCGCTTAGCTCATAGACTCCTCTCTAAAAGGCTGCCATGATGGCTAAAGTTGTTATTTTAAGCATATATGTTCGGTTAGCTTTTCCAGATTGGTGACTTCATTGAATCTCGCTATCCGTAAATGAAAGCTCCCCCCTCCCCCCTCCCTCCCCCCCCCCCCCCCCACCCAAAAGATGTTTAGTAATGCTACAAAAGATATAGTCACTCATCGATACTATAAATGTTATCTGTCTCCCACAAAATAAATATCAAAGGTTGCATTGGAATTTACCAGTCGTAATCACGATAATTAGACCTTTCTTCTTTTCTAGAGCAACATATATGCAAGATGGGCACCCTTATATTTCGCTCTTTCTATGAGGAGAAAGGAACAGTTGTATAGCACAGATTTATTGCATCTTCTATCAGCCACTCTTGTTCATAATCAGTCTAAATAGACACGTGTATCAATCTGATCAGGGCATAATTCTTTTTTTCTTTTCTTTTTTTTTTTTTTTTGTTGTTTTGTTTGTTTTTGTTTTTAATGTATTTTATTAGCTCATTTTTCGGGCAGTGCGTAAGAAAAGTTATTTAGGTTACACACCCGATATAACACAGGTACACTCACATTCAATCAAAACACACCAGCCAACACATGTAGACATAAACGTGTATATCTATATATGTGCGTTAAAAAAAAATAGGGTTTCAGTCCAAGATTGGACTGAATGATTGAAAGCGCAGTAATACAATAGATTTACTGCCACGCGCCCATTGTCCTATGATTAATTAAGCGTGTCATTTCGGATTGGTCTGCTTCCCATACAGTGGCCAATCAATGGCAAATGCATCGCTTGCTTTCTTGAAATTCTATGCCTCTTTTTTTTTCAACGAAAAGAAACCGAAATACGGACACAACACCTATCTATATATAAAGTGTTGACGTCCATAGTTTGGGCGTTTGGTATATACATAATGCATGTGTTTGTTCTTTTGGTCACATCTGGGAACGCTTTAGGATATTGGTATCCTGAAAAAGCCCACTGATGATAATCTTGAAGTTGTATTGCTTTACATTATACTTTAACCCTTTATTTGTATTTCTCTGAGTGTAGTCTTCGATCTGACAAACCAGTAAATATTGGTAAAATTACGAGAATACCCCCACCATAAGGAAAGTTTCCCACAAAATCTTTAATGAACCCACCATCTATTGTCCAAATAGAAATGAGTCTTAAAGGACATAACACGTCTGCGTCACTGAGCCCACCACAGGTCAATAGCAGAAATTAGACATAGATGCAGCCGTCACGTGACCTGCAACAAGTCGCACGCATGTGGTCTGCATACAGGTGCAGGGCATGGAGTGTCGGCGGTGTCAAACGCGGAGTGCGTGGCACTGAGTGCCGGACATGGGGTGTCAGAGATAGAGTGTCGGGCATACAGTTTCATGCATGGAGTGTCGATCATGGGGTGTCAGAGGTGAAGTGTGAGACACGGAGTGTCAGACTCGGAGTGTCAGGTACCGGGTGTCCGAGATGAAGTGTTGACAAAAGTGTCAAAATTGTTGGGGATACTGAAGATACAGTGGGGTTTGGGGCAAAAGTGTAGGATTCTCCGAAATAGCTTATGGGACACCGTATTTAAGATATATGGTTTGCGGTGTCCACGAGTGTGCTTATGCTCGTTAACTTAATAATAAAATTGAGTTGCTGATGAATAAAAAAGAATAGCGACAGCTCTTAAACATATTTTTCATGTGGAAATGTGCTGAAGTGTATACTTTCTCACGCCCACAATGTTGTTGCAAATGTGGAGAAATGGGAAAATTGGGCATTGCCGCGGCGTCTAATCTATTGTAAAGCGACTTAGTTAATGCTCACGTATGCTTAGTAATTGTCAAATCCACTTACCAGTCTATAAATGACAAAGTAGATTTGACATATGCCTCTGTGATTAGATTTTAAGCGAAAAGCGCAAGAAGGCTTATTACAGAACAGATATAAAGAATGTAACATAATTAACTAAAATCATGCTTTTTTTATTTGGCTTGTGAAATCTCCCGAGTTGTCCTTTTGTTGTGAAAGCTTAGGGTTACTTATTGTCATCTCGCGCTAAGGAAATTATAGTAACACTGTGTGTGGTTAGATAATCTGTGAAATTAAGTAGAATTAATTTTCACCCAGGCCTTATTAGGGTGTCGCTTCCATATGGGGTCTTTTAATGGAGTCAGCCTCTCCATCAGAGTGTTTAAACGATTGCTGCTAATTTATGACAGACACGAGGCATTTATCCGAAGATTAAATATTCTACTTTGTGTTCTACTGTTAGAGGGGTAGCATTGCCTTGCACATTTCCTTGCATTTGTTGTTAAAATATAGACTGAAATTACAAGGGTGCAAGTTCTGGGTCAAACTCAACTTATGAAGCCAATCAAGCATTTTCCTAATAAACAATAAAGTTAGCTACGACTTTATTGAAGTCCGGGCATAAAAGCGAATAGCGACTAGCTTTGTGTGGTGATCCAGAAAAAAGGAAATCATTCTCCGCTCATATAGTCAATAACGTTTTTTTTTCATTTGATAACCAGATCAACAAGGCTCTTCCTTTAGTTACTTCTTGCCACGACCTCACGCACTTCCCTCGGTAGGAAGCACCAACCAGATCGGGGGACAAGGCTATTCAGAGTAACTTCACAAACAGTTGAGGTACTTCTCTGTTCTTCGATCCCGCTATGAACCGACGCACTTAAATCTGGCTGTTTTTAGCATATGTTCCAGACTGGGAGCTGCTTTTTTTTTTGTATTTTTAACAACTATATCACTTGGTATTCGCTATCAAATTTCCAAAAATGACATTGTAAGTTTGACTAATGATAGGATTTATTCAATATTTGATATGAATACTCTTTTAGTGGTATCTGCATGAGTAATCCGTTATCTGTTTAGACCACTGATTCCGATACTGGTATTAATTACATAAAATACAAATATTTTCTTTTAGATAATTTTTTTTTTTATATACAAAATTCAATTACTGAAGTCAAACAACAGTGAATTAACTTATAGACAGAATAAACAGTTTAACGTTTAATCTTTATATAAATAAAATTTAAAAATAAGATTTATATTAGTTTTTTTTAATTTATGTAAACATTACAATGCATAGGGCAAAGAAGGCACTTGATAAAAGTATGAACTTTTGTCTGTATTTCATACTAATGCGGGATTCTAATTTAACATCTTGTTGGCCCAAAGGTTCAAAGATGAGGTCAACATCGCTCTACCTCTCACTATTTTCGATATAAATTGACCTATCCCTAATGGTTTCGAGACACAAAAGCCGCGTGACTCTTGGCCTTGCCCCTCATAGTCAAGATTCAGATCGCGAGGGCACTCCCTACTTAAACCGTATATGAGTTCATACATGGATCCGAACCCTATTTCTAGCCATTTTTCGTGATAAATATGAGTTTCAGCTATCAAATAGGAGTTTTAAAGAATGAAAATAAATAAAACTATTTTGACCTCAGTTTGACCTTGACCTGTGAGGTGTCATCACCATCAATGTCTGTGTCAAATATTATCTTCCTACCTCGAATAGCCCTGGAAGACTTTGCTGGAAACCATTTTAAGTAAAAGTAGCGATTGACCTCAATTTCACTCTGTCATTGAAGGTCAAGGCAGAAAAATTGTTGGATTTCGCCAGGTGCCGAACTTCATCTTGGTACGTAAAACATCCTGGGACGAGTTTTCTGGAAGCGACCCGCAGGCGCCAAATAAATAAATAGACAAACAACCTTCCGGAAAGTCCATTAAAGCATACCCATTTAGAAACGAACTTAGCAAGTGGGAAATGCAAAGTCATGTGGATCCAAAGGTGAAGGACACACTGTATGGTATGCTAAGTTTCATTTTCTAACCTTTGCTGCTTCGGACATGCTTAAAAAACGAGAAAAAAACCGAATTCCGCTAGATAGCGGAATGACCCACTAAAAAAAACAACAAGAGAAAATGATTATTATCCTGTATGATCGAGGAGGTCAAGGTCACCAATCTAAGTCTTATATATCGTCGTTTAGGCCCAAAAGGTCCAAAATGAGCTCAAGATCGTTGTTTTTCGAAATAATTAATATCCCTTACGTCACTTCATTGAAGCCCAAAGGGTCGAAAATGAGCGTAAAATCTTTTTTCTGCAAACGTTTTCGAGATAAGTAGTTTATCGTTAATGATATAGGAGGTCCCGTGACCTTGACCTTGTCCCTCAAGGTCAAGATATAGGTTGCGAGGTTACCCTCTATTAAAACTCACATTATTTCTACTGGAATTTGGGCTCTTTTTCCAGTCACGTTTCGTGATATATAGACCTTATGAAAAATATTTTGGCCAAGTTTGAACTAAAATTTGCGGTTTCACCTGGACCTTATTTCCCACTTGCAAACATAGTTTGCAAATGGGTATGGTTTGCTAAGAATTCCGGCGTTGATTCCTTCCTTTTTTTTTTTTTCCGTCACGGAGGTTCCCAGAAAACTCCTCCTACGCTATTTGACGTAGGACGATGAAATTTGGCACAGAGATAGAGGGTGATGAGATGTCGTGAAATCCGCAAATTTTTTTGACCTTGACCTTCAAGGTCAAGGTCAAATTGAGGTCAAAGTTTTTTTACCTCAAAGTGGTTTCCAGAAAACTCCTCCTAGGCTATTTGACGGAGAACGATGAAATTTGGCACAGAGATAGAAGATGATAAGATGTCGTGAAATCCGCAAAAATTTTTGACCTTGACCTTAGAGATCAAGGTCAAATTGAGGTCAAAATATTTTTTCAGAAACCTCTTCCATTACGAAAAACTGCTGGAAATAGCGCTCAAATCCTTGTTTCAACCCGTGTACGGTGTCAGTAGGCAGTAACATCATGGATGGAATCTCGACATTCAGTGTCAAGGTCAAGGTCATGTGACTTTTGTATATTGAATTCCGTTAGAGAAAAATTGTCCATTATCTCGAAAACGGTTAGAGATAGAGCGATTTTGAGCTTATTTTCAACCCTTTGGGCATAAAAGACGTTATATAAGAGGTACCTCGGTGACCTTGACCTCCTCCGTCAAGGTCCAGGTCAAAAACCGGAAGTTGACCATTATCTCGAAAACGGTTAGAGATAGAGCAATTTTGAGCTTATTTTCGACCCTTTGGACCTAAAATACGTTATATAAGAGGTACCTCGGTGACCTTGACCTCCTCCGTCATGGTCAAGGTCAAAAACCGGAAGTTGACCATTATCTCGAAAACGGTTAGAGATAGAGCGATTTTGAGCTTATTTTCGACCCTTTGGGCCTAAAAGACGTTATATTAGAGGTACCTCGGTGACCTTGACCTCCTCCGTCAAGGTCAAGGTCAAAAACCGGAAGTTGACCATTATCTCGAAAACGGTTAGAGATAGAGCGATTTTGAGCTTATTTTCGACCCTTTGGGCATAAAAGACGTTATATTAGAGGTACCTCGGTGACCTTGACCTCCTCCGTCATGGTCAAGGTCAAAAACCGGAAGTTGACCATTATCTCGAAAACGGTTAGAGATAGAGCGATTTTGAGCTTATTTTCGACCCTTTGGGCCTAAAAGACGTTATATTAGAGGTACCTCGGTGACCTTGACCTCCTCCGTCAAGGTCAAGGTCAAAAACCGGAAGTTGACCATTATCTCGAAAACGGTTAGAGATAGAGCGATTATGAGCTTATTTTCGACCCTTTGGGCCTAAAAGACGTTATGTGAAAGGTACCTCGGTGACCTTGACCTCCTCCGTCAAGGTCAAGGTGAAAAACCGGAAAATGACCATTATCTCGAAAAGGGTTAGAGATAGAGCGATTTTGAGCTTATTTTCGGCGCTTTGGTCCTAAAAGACGTTATATAAGAAGTACCTCGGTGACCTTGACCTCCTCCGTCATGGTCAAGGTCAAAAACCGGAAGTTGACCATTATCTCGAAAACGGTTAGAGACTGAGCGATTTTGAGCTTATTTCCGACCCTTTGGCCTAAAAGACGTTATATAAGAGGAACTTCGGTGACCTTGACCTCCTCCGTCAAGGTCCAGGTCAAAAACCGGAAGTTGACCATTATCTCGAAAACGGTTAGAGATAGAGCGATTTTGAGCTTATTTTCGACCCTTTGGGCCTAGAAGACATTATATAAGAGGTACCTCGGTGAACTTGACCTCCTCCGTCATCGTCAAGGTCAAAAACCGGAAGTTGACCATTATCTCGAAAACGGTTAGAGACGGAGCGATTTTGAGCTTAATTTCGACCCTTTGGCCTAAAAGACGTTATATAGGAGGAACTTCGGTGACCTTGACCTCCTCCGTCAAGGTCAAGGTCAAAAACTGGATGTTGACCATTATCTCGAAAACGGTTAGAGATAGAGCGATTTTGAGCTTATTTTCGACCCTTTGGACCTAAAACACGTTATATGAGAGGTACCTCGGTGACCTTGATCTCCTCCGTCATGGTCAAGGTCAAAAACCGGAAGTTGACCATTATCTCGAAAACGGTTAGAGATACAGCGATTTTGAGCTTATTTTCGACCCTTTGGGCCCAAAAGACGTTAAAGAAGAGGCACCTCGGTGACCTTGACCTCCTCCGTCATGGTCAAGGTCAAAAACCGGAAGTTGACCATTATCTCGAAAACGGCTAGAGATAGAGCGATTTTGAGCTTATTTTCGACCCTTTGGGCTTGAAAGACGTTTTATAACAGGTGCCTCGGTGACCTTGACCTCCTCCGTCAAGGTCAAGGTCAAAAACCGGAAGTTGACCATTATCTCGAAAACGGTTAGAGACTGAGCGATTTTAAGCTTATTTTCGACCCTTTGGCCTAAAAGACGTTATATAAGAGGAACTTCGGTGACCTTGACCTCCTCCGTCAAGGTCAAGGTCAAAAACCGGAAGTTGACCATTATCTCGAAAACGGTTAGAGATAGAGATATTTTGAGCTTATTTTCGATCCTTTGGGCCTAAAAGACGTTATATAGGAAGTATCTCGGTGACCTTGACCTCCTCTGTCATGGTCAAGGTCAAAAACCGGAAGTTGCCCATTATCTCGAAAACGGTTAGAGATAGAGCGATTTTGAGCTTATTTTCGACCCTTTCGGCCTAAAAGACGTTATATAAGAGGTACCTCGGTGACCTTGACCTCCTCCATCAAGGTCAAGGTCAAAAACCGGAAGTTGACCATTATCTCGAAAATGGTTAGAAACTGAGCGATTTTGAGCTTATTTTCGACCCTTTGGGCCTAAAAGACGTTATATAAGAGGAACTTCGGTGACCTTGACCTCCTCCGTCAAGGTCCAGGTCAAAAACCGGAAGTTGACCATTATCTCGAAAACGGTTAGAGACACAGCGATTTTGAGCTTATTTTCGACCCTTTGGGCTTAAAAGACGTTATATAAGAGGTACCTCGGTGACCTTGACCTCCTCCGTCAAGGTCAAGGTCAAAAACCGGAAGTTGACCATTATCTCGAAAACGGTTAGAGATAGAGCGATTTTGAGCTTATTTTCGACCTTTTGGACCTAAAATACGTTATTTAAGAGGTACCTCGGTGACCTTGACCTCCTCCGTCAAGGTCAAGGTCAAAAACCGGAAGTTGACCATTATCTCGAAAACGGTTAGAGTTAGAGCGATTTTGAGCTTATTTTCGACCCTTTGGACCTAAATTACGTTATATAAGAGGTACCTCGGTGACCTTGACCTCCTCCGTCAAGGTCAAGGTCAAAAACCGGAAGTTGACCATTATCTCGAAAACGGTTAGAGATAGAGCGATTTTGAGCTTATTTTCGACCCTTTGGGCCTAAAAGACGTTATATAAGAGGTACCTCGGTGACCTTGACCTCCTTCGTCAAGGTCAAGGTCAAAAACCGGAAGTTGACCATTATCTCGAAAACGATCAGAGATAGAGCGATTTTGAGCTTATTTTCGGCCCTTTGGGCCTAAAAGACGTTATATAAGAGGTACCTCGGTGACCTTGACCTCCTCCGTCATGGCCAAAAACCGGAAGTTGACCATTATCTCGAAAACGGTTAGAGATAGAGCGATTTTGAGCTTATTTTCGACCCTTTGGGCCTAAAAGACGTTATATAAGAGGTACTTCGGTGACCTTGACCTCCTCCGTCATGGTCAAGGCCAAAAACCGGAAGTTGCCCATTATCTCGAAAACGGTTAGAGATAGAGCGATTTTGAGCTTATTTTCGACCCTTTGGGCCTAGAAGACGTTATATAAGAGGTACCTCGGTGAACTTGACCTCCTCCGTCATGGTCAAGGTCAAAAACTGGAAGTTGACCATTATCTCGAAAACGGCTAGAGATAGAGCGATTTTGAGCTTATTTTCGACCCTTTGGGCTGAAAAGACGTTATATAAGAGGTACCTCGGTGACCTTGACCTCCTCCATCAAGGTCAAGGTCAAAAACTGGAAGTTGACCATTATGTCGAAAACGGTTAGAGATAGAGCGATTTTGAGCTTATTTTCGACCCTTTGGGCCTAAAAGATGTTATGTGAGAGGTTCCTCGGTGACCTTGATCTCCTCCGTCATGGTCAAGGTCAAAAACCGGAAGTTGACCATTATCTCGAAAACGGTTAGAGATACAGCGATTTTGAGCTTATTTTCGACCCTTTGGGCCCAAAAGACGTTAAAGAAGAGGCACCTCGGTGACCTTGACCTCCTCCGTCATGGTCAAGGTCAAAAACCGGAAGTTGACCATTATCTCGAAAACGGTTAGAGATAAAGTGATTTTGAGCTTTTTTTCGACCCTTTGGGCCTAAAAGACGTTATATAAGAGGTACCTCGGTGACCTTGACCTCCTCCGTCATGGTCAAAAACCGGAAGTTGACCATTATCTCGGAAACGGTTAGAGATAGAGCGATTTTGAGCTTATTTTCGACCCTTCGGGCCCAAAAGACGTTATATAAGAGGTACCTCGGTGACCTTGACCTCCTCCATCAAGGTCAAGGTCAAAAACCGGAAGTTGACCATTATCTCGAAAACGGTTAGAGACACAGCGATTTTGAGCTTATTTTCGACCCTTTGGGCTTAAAAGACGTTATATAAGAGGTACCTCGGTGACCTTGACCTCCTCCGTCAAGGTCATGGTCAAAAACCGGAAGTTGACCATTATCTCGGAAACGGTTAGAGATAGAGCGATTTTGAGCTTATTTTCGACCTTTTGGACCTAAAATACGTTATTTAAGAGGTACCTCGGTGACCTTGACCTCCTCCGTCATGGTCAAAAACCGGAAGTTGACCATTATCTCGAAAACGGTTAGAGACACAGCGATTTTGAGCTTATTTTCGACCCTTTGGGCTTAAAAGACGTTATATAAGAGGTACCTCGGTGACCTTGACCTCCTCCGTCAAGGTCAAGGTCAAAAACCGGAAGTTGACCATTATCTCGAAAACGGTTAGAGATAGAGCGATTTTGAGCTTATTTTCGACCTTTTGGACCTAAAATACGTTATTTAAGAGGTACCTCGGTGACCTTGACCTCCTCCGTCAAGGTCAAGGTCAAAAACCGGAAGTTGACCATTATCTCGAAAACGGTTAGAGTTAGAGCGATTTTGAGCTTATTTTCGACCCTTTGGACCTAAAAGACGTTATATAAGAGGTACTTCGGTGACCTTGACCTCCTCCGTCATGGCCAAAAACCGGAAGTTGACCATTATCTCGAAAACGGTTAGAGATAGAGCGATTTGGAGCTTATTTTCGACCCTTTGGGCCTAAAAGACGTTATATAAGAGGTACTTCGGTGACCTTGACCTCCTCCGTCATGGTCAAGGCCAAAAACCGGAAGTTGCCCATTATCTCGAAAACGGTTAGAGATAGAGCGATTTTGAGGTTATTTTCGACCCTTTGGGCCTAGAAGACGTTATATAAGAGGTACCTCGGTGAACTTGACCTCCTCCGTCATGGTCAAGGTCAAAAACTGGAAGTTGACCATTATCTCGAAAACGGCTAGAGATAGAGCGATTTTGAGCTTATTTTCGACCCTTTGGGCTGAAAAGACGTTATATAAGAGGTACCTCGGTGACCTTGACCTCCTCCATCAAGGTCAAGGTCAAAAACTGGAAGTTGACCATTATGTCGAAAACGGTTAGAGATAGAGCGATTTTGAGCTTAACTTCGACCCTTTGGGCCCAAAAGATGTTATGTGAGAGGTTCCTCGGTGACCTTGATCTCCTCCGTCATGGTCAAGGTCAAAAACCGGAAGTTGACCATTATCTCGAAAACGGTTAGAGATAGAGCGATTTTGAGCTTATTTTCGACCCTTTGGGCCCAAAAGACGTTAAAGAAGAGGCACCTCGGTGACCTTGACCTCCTCCGTCATGGTCAAGGTCAAAAATCGGAAGTTGACCATTATCTCGAAAACGGTTAGAGATAAAGTGATTTTGAGCTTATTTTCGACCCTTTGGGCCTAAAAGACGTTATATAAGAGGTACCTCGGTGACCTTGACCTCCTCCGTCATGGTCAAAAACCGGAAGTTGACCATTATCTCGAAAACGGTTAGAGATAGAGCGATTTTGAGCTTATTTTCGACCCTTCGGGCCCAAAAGACGTTATATAAGAGGTACCTCGGTGACCTTGACCTCCCCCATCAAGGTCAAGGTCAAAAACCGGAAGTTGACCATTATCTCGAAAACGGTTAGAGATAGAGCGATTTTGAGCTTATTTTCGACCCTTTGGGCCTAGAAGACGTTATATAAGAGGTACCTCGGTGACCTTGACCTCCTCCGTCATGGTCAAAAACCGGAAGTTGACCATTATCTCGAAAACGGTTAGAGATAGAGCGATTTTGAGCTTATTTTCGACCCTTCGGGCCTAAAACACGTTATATAATAGGTACTTCGGTGACCTTGACCTCCTCCGTCATGGTCAAGGCCAAAAACTGGAAGATGCCCATTATCTCGAAGACGGTTAGAGATAGAGCGATTTTGAGCTTATTTTCGACCCTTTGGGCCTAGAAGACGTTATATAAGAGGTACCTCGGTGAACTTTGGGCCAAAAAGACGTTAAGGAAGTGGTACCTCGGTGATTTTGACCTCCTCCGTCATGGTCAAGGTCAAAAACTGGAAGTTGACCATTATCTCGAAAACGGTTAGAGATAGAGCGATTTTGAGCTTATTTTCGATCCTTTGGGCCCAAAAAAACGTTAAAGAAGAGGCACCTCGGTGACCTTGACCTCCTCCGTCATGGTCAAGGTCAAAAACCGGGAGTTGACCATTATCTCGAAAACGGTTAGAGATAAAGTGATTTTGAGCTTATTTTCGACACTTTGGGCCTAAAACACGTTATATAAGAGGTACCTCGGTGACCTTGATCTCCTCCGTCATGGTCAAGGTCAAAAACCGGAAGTTGACCATTATCTCGAAAACGGTTAGAGATAGAGCGATTTTGAGCTTATTTTCGACCCTTTGGGCCCAAAAGACGTAAAAGAAGAGGCACCTCGGTGACCTTGACCTCCTCCGTCATGGTCAAGGTCAAAAACCGGAAGTTGACCATTATCTCGAAAACGGTTAGAGATAGAGCGATTTTGAGCTTAGTTTCGATCCTTTGGGCCAAAAAGACGTTAAGGAAGTGGTACCTCGGTGATTTTGACCTCCTCCGTCATGGTCAAGGTCAAAAACCGGAAGTTGATCATTATCTCGAAAACGGTTAGAGATAAAGTGATTTTGAGCTTATTTTCGACCATTTGGGCCTAAAAGACGTTATATAAGAGGTACCTCGGTGACCTTGACCTCCTCCGTCATGGTCAAAAACCGGAAGTTGACCATTATCTCGAAAACGGTTAGAGATAGAGCGATTTTGAGCTTATTTTCGACCCTTCGGGCCTAAAAGACGTTACATAAGAGGTACTTCGGTGACCTTGACCTCCTCCGTCATGGTCAAGGCCCAAAACCGGAAGTTGACCATTATCTCGAAAACGGTTAGAGATAGAGCGATTTTGAGCTTATTTTCGACCCTTTGGGCCTAGAAGACGTTATATAAGAGGTACCTCGGTGAACTTGACCTCCTCCGTCATGGTCAAGGTCAAAAACTGGAAGTTGACCATTATCTCGAAAACGGTTAGAGATAGAGCGATTTTGAGCTTATTTTCGATCCTTTGGGCCTAAAAGACGTTAAGGAAGTGGTACCTCGGTGATTTTGACCTCCTCCGTCATGGTCAAGGTCAAAAACCGGAAGTTGACCATTATCTCGAAAACGGTTAGAGATAAAGTGATTTTGAGCTTATTTTCGACCCTTTGGGCCTAAAACACGTTATATAAGTGGTACCTCGGTGACCTTGACTTCCTCCGTCATGGTCAAGGCCAAAAACCGGAAGTTGCCCATTATCTCGAAGACGGTTAGAGATAGAGCGATTTTGAGCTTATTTTCGACCCTTTGGGCCCAAAAGACGTTAAAGAAGAGGCACCTCGGTGACCTTGACCTCCTCCGTCATGGTCAAGGTCAAAAACCGGAAGTTGACCATTATCTCGAAAACGGTTAGAGATAGAGCGATTTTGAGCTTAGTTTCGATCCTTTGGGCCAAAAAGACGTTAAGGAAGTGGTACCTCGGTGATTTTGACCTCCTCCGTCATGGTCTAGGTCAAAAACCGGAAGTTGATCATTATCTCGAAAACGGTTAGAGATAAAGTGATTTTGAGCTTATTTTCGACCATTTGGACCTAAAATACGTTATATAAGAGGTACCTCGGTGACCTTGACCTCCTCCGTCAAGGTCAAGGTCAAAAACCGGAAGTTGACCATTATCTCGAAAACGGTTAGAGATAGAGCGATTTTGAGCTTATTTTCGACCCTTTGGGCCTAAAAGACGTTATATAAGAGGTACCTCGGTGACCTTGACCTCCTCCGTCATGGTCAAAAACCGGAAGTTGACCATTATCTCGAAAACGGTTAGAGATAGAGCGATTTTGAGCTTATTTTCGACCCTTCGGGCCTAAAAGACGTTACATAAGAGGTACTTCGGTGACCTTGACCTCCTCCGTCATGGTCAAGGCCCAAAACCGGAAGTTGACCATTATCTCGAAAACGGTTAGAGATAGAGCGATTTTGAGCTTATTTTCGACCCTTTGGGCCTAGAAGACGTTATATAAGAGGTACCTCGGTGAACTTGACCTCCTCCGTCATGGTCAAGGTCAAAAACTGGAAGTTGACCATTATCTCGAAAACGGTTAGAGATAGAGCGATTTTGAGCTTATTTTCGATCCTTTGGGCCTAAAAGACGTTAAGGAAGTGGTACCTCGGTGATTTTGACCTCCTCCGTCATGGTCAAGGTCAAAAACCGGAAGTTGACCATTATCTCGAAAACGGTTAGAGATAAAGTGATTTTGAGCTTATTTTCGACCCTTTGGGCCTAAAACACGTTATATAAGAGGTACCTCGGTGACCTTGACTTCCTCCGTCATGGTCAAGGCCAAAAACCGGAAGTTGCCCATTATCTCGAAGACGGTTAGAGATAGAGCGATTTTGAGCTTATTTTCGACCCTTTGGGCCCAAAAGACGTTAAAGAAGAGGCACCTCGGTGACCTTGACCTCCTCCGTCATGGTCAAGGTCAAAAACCGGAAGTTGACCATTATCTCGAAAACGGTTAGAGATAGAGCGATTTTGAGCTTAGTTTCGATCCTTTGGGCCAAAAAGACGTTAAGGAAGTGGTACCTCGGTGATTTTGACCTCCTCCGTCATGGTCAAGGTCAAAAACCGGAAGTTGATCATTATCTCGAAAACGGTTAGAGATAAAGTGATTTTGAGCTTATTTTCGACCATTTGGACCTAAAATACGTTATATAAGAGGTACCTCGGTGACCTTGACCTCCTCCGTCAAGGTCAAGGTCAAAAACCGGAAGTTGACCATTATCTCGAAAACGGTTAGAGATAAAGTGATTTTGAGCTTATTTTCGACCCTTTGGGCCTAAAACACGTTATATAAGAGGTACCTCGGTGACCTTGACTTCCTCCGTCATGGTCAAGGCCAAAAACCGGAAGTTGCCCATTATCTCGAAGACGGTTAGAGAAAGAGCGATTTTGAGCTTATTTTCGACCCTTTGGGCCCAAAAGACGTTAAAGAAGAGGCACCTCGGTGACCTTGACCTCCTCCGTCATGGTCAAGGTCAAAAACCGGAAGTTGACCATTATCTCGAAAACGGTTAGAGATAGAGCGATTTTGAGCTTATTTTCGATCGTTTGGGCCTAAAAGACGTTAAGGAAGTGGTACCTCGGTGATTTTGACCTCCTCCGTCATGATCAAGGTCAAAAACCGGAAGTTGACCATTATCTCGAAAACGGTTAGAGATAAAGTGATTTTGAGCTTATTTTCGACCCTTCGGGCCTAAAAGACGTTACATAAGAGGTACTTCGGTGACCTTGACCTCCTCCGTCATGGTCAAGGCCCAAAACCGGAAGTTGACCATTATCTCGAAAACGGTTAGAGATAGAGCGATTTTGAGCTTATTTTCGACCCTTTGGGCCTAGAAGACGTTATATAAGAGGTACCTCGGTGAACTTGACCTCCTCCGTCATGGTCAAGGTCAAAAACTGGAAGTTGACCATTATCTCGAAAACGGTTAGAGATAGAGCGATTTTGAGCTTATTTTCGATCCTTTGGGCCTAAAAGACGTTAAGGAAGTAGTACCTCTGTGATTTTGACCTCCTCCGTCATGGTCAAGGTCAAAAACCGGAAGTTGACCATTATCTCGAAAACGGTTAGAGATAAAGTGATTTTGAGCTTATTTTCGACCCTTTGGGCCTAAAACACGTTATATAAGAGGTACCTCGGTGACCTTGACTTCCTCCGTCATGGTCAAGGCCAAAAACCGGAAGTTGCCCATTATCTCGAAGACGGTTAGAGATAGAGCGATTTTGAGCTTATTTTCGACCCTTTGGGCCCAAAAGACGTTAAAGAAGAGGCACCTCGGTGACCTTGACCTCCTCCGTCATGGTCAAGGTCAAAAACCGGAAGTTGACCATTATCTCGAAAACGGTTAGAGATAGAGCGATTTTCAGCTTATTTTCGATCCTTCGGGCCTAAAAGACGTTAAGGAAGTGGTACCTCGGTGATTTTGACCTCCTCCGTCATGATCAAGGTCAAAAACCGGAAGTTGACCATTATCTCGAAAACGGTTAGAGATAAAGTGATTTTGAGCTTATTTTCGACCCTTTGGGCCTAAAACACGTTATATAAGAGGTACCTCGGTGACCTTGACTTCCTCCGTCAAGGTCAAGGTCAAAAACCGGAATTTGACCATTATCTCGAAAACGGTTAGAGATAGAGCGATTTTGAGCTTATTTTCGACCCTTTGGGCCTAAAAGACGTTAAGGAAGTGGTACCTCGGTGATTTTGACCTCCTCCGTCATGATCAAGGTCAAAAACCGGAAGTTGACCATTATCTCGAAAACGGTTAGAGATAAAGTGATTTTGAGCTTATTTTCGACCCTTCGGGCCTAAAAGACGTTACATAAGAGGTACTTCGGTGACCTTGACCTCCTCCGTCATGGTCAAGGCCCAAAACCGGAAGTTGACCATTATCTCGAAAACGGTTAGAGATAGAGCGATTTTGAGCTTATTTTCGACCCTTTGGGCCTAGAAGACGTTATATAAGAGGTACCTCGGTGAACTTGACCTCCTCCGTCATGGTCAAGGTCAAAAACTGGAAGTTGACCATTATCTCGAAAACGGTTAGAGATAGAGCGATTTTGAGCTTATTTTCGATCCTTTGGGCCTAAAAGACGTTAAGGAAGTAGTACCTCTGTGATTTTGACCTCCTCCGTCATGGTCAAGGTCAAAAACCGGAAGTTGACCATTATCTCGAAAACGGTTAGAGATAAAGTGATTTTGAGCTTATTTTCGACCCTTTGGGCCTAAAACACGTTATATAAGAGGTACCTCGGTGACCTTGACTTCCTCCGTCATGGTCAAGGCCAAAAACCGGAAGTTGCCCATTATCTCGAAGACGGTTAGAGATAGAGCGATTTTGAGCTTATTTTCGACCCTTTGGGCCCAAAAGACGTTAAAGAAGAGGCACCTCGGTGACCTTGACCTCCTCCGTCATGGTCAAGGTCAAAAACCGGAAGTTGACCATTATCTCGAAAACGGTTAGAGATAGAGCGATTTTGAGCTTATTTTCGATCCTTCGGGCCTAAAAGACGTTAAGGAAGTGGTACCTCGGTGATTTTGACCTCCTCCGTCATGATCAAGGTCAAAAACCGGAAGTTGACCATTATCTCGAAAACGGTTAGAGATAAAGTGATTTTGAGCTTATTTTCGACCCTTTGGGCCTAAAACACGTTATATAAGAGGTACCTCGGTGACCTTGACTTCCTCCGTCAAGGTCAAGGTCAAAAACCGGAATTTGACCATTATCTCGAAAACGGTTAGAGATAGAGCGATTTTGAGCTTATTTTCGACCCTTTGGGCCTAAAAGACGTTATGTGAGAGGTACCTCGGTGACCTTGACCTCCTCCGTCATGGTAAAGGTCAAAAACCGGAAGTTGACCATTATCTCGAAAACGGTTAGAGATAGAGCGATTTTGAGCTTATTTTCGACCCTTTGGGTTTAAAAGACGTTATATAAGAGGTACCTCGGTGACCTTGACCTCCTCCGTCATGGTCAAGGCCAAAAACCGGAAGTTGACCATTATCTCGAAAACGGTTAGAAAACTGAATTTGATTTTTTGAGATTACATTATATTTACTTCGATGTCCTTGTTCATGATAATAAGTCGGAAGCTGACAATTATGTGGAAAGACTGAAAATGTGTCTTTGACCAGATAGATTATACCATTGCAAGTGGGTGTCATTTCGCTACGTGTAGCGAAATTCGGTCTAGTTTTGTCTCTGAGTGCCTCGAATTTGAAGCTTCTCCGATCAAAAGAATAGGAGAAGATTTAAGGAAACCATTTTGAAGAAAAAATTGCGTTGACCTCAACCTTACTGCAAAGCCAATAAAAATTTCTGATTGGGCGAGGCCTTGTCATCCTCTACATGTGTACCAAATTTCATCTTCTTGTGTCAAATAGTGTAGGAGGAGTTTTCTGGAAACCACCCAAAACGAAAAAAAAAACAGAAGGAAAAGAGAAGAAAAGTTTAGAAGCTTTCAGAATAACTACGAATTTAGTCCCATTTGCAAACGAAGTTTCCAAGCTATAATAATATAAAGCAAAATTAAAATAAAATAAAAATGGAAGAAAAAACCGTAGTAATGCCTGGTGACGCAGTGAAGTGTAAAAAAGCAATTCACTGAAATATATTTTTAAGATGTTGACCTATATACACGTGAGTAATATAATTAAAGGATAACAGACTAACACGGCATCAGTTTTGTTACAGGTAAATACAAACAAACATCGGGTAACACACATGTGCACACACTCACACAGTGATAGAAATTATACGTGTGTGATTTTGTACTAATTTGTCCATATGCCTGCAGCCACTAGAGATATTTACCTTCGGTAAAGGGATGATTAATTTTAAATGAAGAAGAGTTCTTTTTTTCTTTTTTGTTTCTTGTTTGTTTGTTTGATGTGAATTTGCTTGTTCTCTGATAGATGTCCCCACTGTGCTTGGGGCTGTCATTACCCAATATTTTTTTCTGGAATTGTCCGAAACTCTAAATAAGCCATATTGCCCTTATGTAAATTAATGGGAAAAGCTGTCTTAAACACAGAGGAAATCAACTCAAATTGCGTAACGTCCAGGAGACCTTCAAAAGTATATATTCTTGGAGGCATCCGGACAAAGCGTCGACGGACAAAAAGTTGCCGGATAAAACGGCGTTTTTTATCCCTCTACCTTTTGACCTTCGACTTTTTATCCGGCATTCATTCTTGGACAACATAAAAAATGGTCATTTTTGAAACTATAAACATGTCTAGTTTTGAGACACAAATAAAGTTATTTTTGTATTTGCTAAGCATTGGCCCGTGTAAAATGGTCAATTGAAACTGTAAGACATATTTTCAAGAGAAGTAAAAGATAAACAAGGATGTGTTCCTTTTCCAGTGATCCAAAATCATGTGACTAATGACGTCTAAAATTCAGTTCTTTCGCTACTAAAAATTGTTATAATCTTTTTTAGGTCAATTTCTACATGGGCAAAAGGCAGGCACTAGGGGTCACAAGCGCAAAATCTGCAGACCCTGAGACTATTTTGTTACACTGTTCGCTGTAATTTTATGTCTTGTAACATTTTAAAATTTTATTCGAATTTCCAAAAATATGATTTCTATATGTATAAAAAAACCATATCAAGTTGAGGGTCTCATGTTTCTCTCATATTCACTTGTTTAATTACAGTCATGTGCAGCCGTTACCTATGCTGCAAATCTTCACGGAGTCCCATTTACGATACTCAGAGACCAGGCTTTTACCCTTTTTACGAGCGTTTTACAACCACTGACAGCTATACCATACCCTTTGCACGCAACTGGGCAGGAAATTGCACGGATTCTTTGACCTTTATGTGTTCCATTTGCTACCTTCAGCAAGGCAAGTGCATTCTCCCACCGAATTATACGTAAAAAGAAAATAGAATCTTCCCACCCCTGGCCATTTCGCAGCAAATTTCATGCGGTCATCTCCTCTGTATGTACAAGCAGGGCTCATATGGTTTCTCCGTTTTACTCGTATTGATGTCCCTGAAAAAAGAAAAGGTCGGTGGCAACCTGTGATGGAAAGCAGTATCAGAACTAGACCGAAATCCCGATATATAGCGGAATGATCCACTTGCAAAAAAAAACCCCCAGGATAAAATGCATGTTTCACATGATGACCTAAAAGATCAACAATCGTCAAGATACCTCTTAAGTAACGTGTTTTACGACAAACGGTCGAAAATCTCTAACCTTTTTAGAGATAATGGTCAGATTCCGGTTGACAATGACCTACCAAGTCAATGTCACCAAGGTACCTCTTATACAGGGTCTTTTAGGCCCAAAGGGACGAATATGAGCTCAGAATCGCTCTATCACAAACCGTTTTTGAGACAATGATAACTTCCGGGTTTTACATTGACCCTGGCCGAGGAGGTCAAGGTCGCCGATATACATCTTACATAACGTCTTTTAGGAATAAAAAGGTCGGAAATAAGTTCAAAATCGCTCTGTCTCTAACCGTCTCCGACATAATGGTCAACTTCGGGTTTTGGGACTTGACCATGACCAAGAAGGTCAAGGTCACCGAGATTACTCTCATATCACATCTTTTAAGCACAGGGGGTCGAAAATAAGGTCATAATCACCCTATTACTCACCTTCCATCTGTCTCTGATATTTTTCGATATACAAGGGTGTCACGACTTTGCCTTTGATCCTGAATGTGACGATTCTGTTCGGAACCCGTATACACGTTCAAACAAGTATTTGAGGGCTATTTCTAACCATTTTTATGACCGATAGGGGTTCAAAAAGTTGACCTCAGTTTGACCTTAACCTTGA
Source organism: Protula sp. h YS-2021 (assembly GCA_949752745.1). NCBI lineage: Eukaryota > Metazoa > Annelida > Polychaeta > Sabellida > Serpulidae > Protula > Protula sp. h YS-2021. Next base: position 35,659,093 of record OX457025.1, read on the forward strand.
AAGTCAAGGCGTAAATTATGGATTTCATGACATTTTATCATCCTATATCTGTGTGCCAAATTTCATCTTCCTGCGCCAAATAGTGTAGGAGTTTCCCGGAAACCATCCGAGGAGTGAAAACCTGAAAAAAGAGATAAACAGCTGGAATATCTGGCAAAGCGAACCCATTTGCAAACATTGTTTGCAAGTGAGAAATAATCGGCTATAGTTCAAATAACACAGAAAGAGCAATTCAAAAGTTTTCCATATGTGCATAGAGCAGTATGGGTAGGCGAAAAGGTGTATCATTCTCAACAAATTCTCTTTTGTACAGTTTTGATCGGCAATGCACAAGACCTTGATTGAAAATAAAAATAAACACCCGGGAATGAGATTGCCTTGGCCACTGGTGAAAAGTGATCTTCACCCCTTGGTGGTGTTGCTTCCGGGGTTCTCTGTACAAAGGGGTGGGGGACTGGAAGGGTGGCTGTTTAATGTCGCTGCGGTCTTATCCAGAGGTTCCGGTGAATGAAAATGTGACTTGATTGTTTGGCAAAGCAATGTTGGAATGTTAATCTCTAGTAAATTTTGTAGCAAACCATTTTTTCTAGAGACAACCCTGAGTAAGAAAAATAGCCATTTTGGGAATGAAAGTTGCCTTTAAATTTGCTTCCTCGGTTTTCAGTAGCTACGTGTTAATAATATACTTTTTCTTCGGATTTTTTTCGCCTCCTCTCCTTTAAATTGTCCAACAAATGGGGTGCAATTTTTGTGAGCAAATTGTATTTTTAGTGCAACTGGATTATTTTTTGTTATCAGCTTCTCAGTTTAATTATTATAGTTCTTAGGAAAACAGCTGAGCAGAGCAAGGTGTTCAACAAGGTTTTTTCTTTAATTTCTCTCCAATATGTCAATTTTTTTCTTGCATGTGTGTAAGACGGGACGAAGGCGGGATGGCATCAGCTCCATTAGGTACGGCTACGAACTGGACATACGAACGCTTTTTACGATTAATTATTCCCATTCCTAATATGCCACTAAGCACTGGCATTACGTCTTCGCAGCACTTAAATTTAACACTAAAAATACAGTTGAATTCCAGCTAAAGAGCCGCAGCTGAGAGTTGTTTTATGGTGCGAGTCATCTGGCAATGCATAGTAGCAATACCATCCAACATACAAGATGGTTCAGTTAGTTGGGTGGTCTGCACCAGTGGGTTCCATTACCCCCATATCTATTAATAATTCGTTTATTTTTTTCTTTATTTGCAGGTGACAACAGCCACAAGAACCTTAGATATTTAAGTCCGATACCCAACACCACTACAGAGAAGTAACAATGTTTAATGGTTTACCCTGAAGGTAATGCTACCATTGTCAATATTTACAGGGACCAATATCTGCTTTTTTCACTTCCTGTCTCGTACACAGCCCTGTACAGACAGCTGTGGTGCATAGAAAATTTTACCCACACCATCACAATGAACGCAGATGTATTCTCTTTCAGCATGCTCGTTCGGCTTAAATATTTTTAAATAAGGTAATAGTAATTAATAGAAAAGCAATATTATTCCAAATTCTATACAAAGGCCGCCGATTGATGCGACTGAGGGCAGAAGTTAAAGTGGGACATCTTGGCATTGGTGCGTGTGCAAATATCCATCGTGTAAAATCACAAGTGGAGAAATCTCTAAAACTTTGTTGCCATGAGGAACAAAATCCCAACACGTCCAGGATCCTTCTCTTTTCTGCAAATATGCAATAGCTAATTGATTACTCTGCTCAAAGTCGATAAAGAATGTACAAGACAACATTCTTTTGACACTTTATCAGCCTTTCAAGTCGTCTATAGATCTTAATTCTTGTCAAGAATTTCCTATACGTCTGGCATCTTTCAAAAGCATCCCGTCACAGAAATTGTCCCTCATTGTTCGCCCTTGGGATCGCCTCAGATTAATGAAGTCCTCGCAATTTCCTTGGGTTTTACTAAAGTGCAATGATTGAAGAAAAAAAGGCTAAGTATTCTTTTAACATGTGCTGTTTCATTCCAACGAGGATTTCGCTTTTTGTAATGTCTTGATTAAATGTTGAATTTCATTACAGATAGAAATTTAGCGGGGGAAAGATTAGAAATTGAAAGGGATTACAGAGGCAGAAAGGGCAGGAGTAGTTTTACAAGATTAGGTTAGCACAGGGTAGCTTTTTAATCGCATGTGGCTGGTATGGCATTTGACCGCATGAAATGACAGAATACCATTACGGATTATGAACCTTCTGGGTAAAGAGTAGGGTGTGATGGGGCGTACACAATTTTGTTTCTGTTTGTTGTTAACACTAGACAAGTCTTTGACTTGGTCAAGGCTTAGATGAATTTGTGCGGGCAGCCGTTGGTGCTCTTTTCCTGACAGTAAAAATTTATTTTCTTGTCTCAGCTTCTTCTCGGACACTACAGGCCCTGGGACCACAAAACTTTGTACTTATGTAGAACTTGATCTGAGGGTGTGTATCCCGCCTTTTTTTCGTCTACGATTTCGTTTGCATGCTTAAAACGCCGTGCGAACAAAGCTGATTTTAGAATAAATAAATACAGCGCATTTAAAAGCAAAGTAACGGTTGAGCAAAACAGCACAGCTTATGCATAGGCAGCACACGCATAGAGAAAAAGTGCTAGTTCGTTCAATCAATAAAGCCGTTGAGCCAATATAACCAAGCAGATGAACTTTATAAGCCGCATACTTGCTACGCCATAAGCTCTGTACTTAGTTGTATTACAGACTATGTGGCTTGTAAAAAACTTCATGTTGTTCAAGAAACAATACGCCGTTCAAAGAAATATTTTAAACTTTTAAACATGCCAAATGCGGTTCTAGTTTTTTTTAAATTTTTTTTTAAATAACATTTGTGCATTTTCTTAATTTGTGTCTGCTTATTTCTGAAGGTTATTTTTTGTGCTATGAATTGATGATACATCTGTAAAGCGCGTTGCGAAATATTGTCCTTTTGGAAAGTTCTTAATTAATGCATTTGGGATTAGCAAAGGGAGCTGATATTGCCCTAACACTTCCCGCGTTATCATTATATTTTTGTTGGTAGACATCCCTTGAAATTAAAAAATCTGACTGCAATTATCCAGTCATCATATGTCTAGATTTCCAATTATCCACACATCACTTCCTTCCGTGGAACATATATAAAAAACTTAACACAGAAGGGGGGGGGGGGAGCTTTTTACCGGATATGCAAAAATGAGTTTATGATGGAGCGGGAGATGGGCAGGGAGCTATCTGGGTCTGGGGTGGTAGGGTTACCAGAACCCTTCGCACAATCAGGCATTGTCTCAAAAATTTCAGCGAAGATGTAACACGATACAAGAGGAATGGGAAACTTTTTTGCGGTGGATAGGTTAAGCCACGTCACTTAGACGAATTAAAATGACCGTACAAGGGACGAAATGTGTCCTCTCCTACGGCATGTGACAGTAATGCACATTTGTGACAACCCACAACGACCAAAACATATAACTAGATAATAAATCTGCCCATTTAATTAACATACCTCATTAACCAGAAGCTGTCCCCATCCTTTTCTATGTAGTCCTTAACGTATTTTCTTTCATAAAATTCCGCGGTTAATAAAATGGAGGCGTGTCTCAAAGTATATTGAGATGTGACTTTAGCGCTTGAGGCCAATTAGGATCAAGTGTAGGCTATGATTATAGTGTAAAAGACTAGTTTCCACGGGCTATAATTTTGCTGATGTGTAACCTGAGACAAACTTTAATTTTTTGCCCTCTTTTATGCATTTTACAATAGTTGTAACTTTCAAGACCACAAAGAAGATAAATAATTTTCATAGAGAAATAATCAATCGCAGTGTCCCTGTATGGTAAATATGCATTAACTTTGGTTTGTGCTAGTTAGGCCCTCACTCCACGGAAGGAGGGGGCCTATAGAAATGGGTAGAAATGTCCTTGCGTCTGTCCGTCCGTCAACATTTTGGGCTCTGTTTTGTCGACGCCGTAGCGCCGAAACTATTTCATGTAGAGAGCTGAAATTTTATACAATGAAGGTATTGTGGTCGTAGCTAGAATTGCATAGATGGGTCTGAGATAAAAACCGCCCAGTGTGGGAAAGAAATATATGTCTGTCGTCCGTGATTATTTCTAAATTTATAAATTAGTATTTTCCGGTATAAGGTCCCACTACGCCAAATATTTAGGAATTTATTCTTTTCCGTCAATTTAAGGCTCAATTAGGCTGCATATCTTTCGTAATGTATTTCTTTCTCCGGTGGACCTGTAAACAGGGGTTCTATTTAGGGAACTTTGTAATCCCCTGGCTGATCTTAGCAAATGTGTTTGCTTCATTCTTTTCAAAAGGAAAAATTATTTTACATTTATAAATTCATCCAAAAAGTGGAAGTATTGGCTCCCAACAAATGAAACACACACATCTGTAGTTAGGCTGCGTGTTGTACATAGAGTAGATTCTCCGATATGTCAACCACGCCCATACCAATTTTTTTTTTATCAGAACTCGAAATTTATATCTACAATTCCGTTTCAGTCACAAAATTTACTCATCCGAAAGCATTTTTTCCCCGGGTAACTGTTCGCCACAAGGTGGGGGCCTGTGAAATCTACGATTATTTGTTTTTATTTATTTCAGCTTCGAGCATCATGTGTGGTAAAGTCGAATCTCGCCTCATTTCATGGAGTGGTTCGGTGATAATGAGTTCCAAATATGCATCCAAATGAATCTCTAAATTGTGTTTCCCATGTGAGTTTTCAGAAGAAAAAAAACGCATGTCTCTAAGCTTTAAAAGATTTTGAAGGACTGATAAAACGAAGATTAGATTCCAGGCTTCCCCATGCACTTGTCAACACCAGGCAGGCAAGCTGTAAAACGTAAAGTTTGTAAAGAAAGCCATTTTCCAATTTCCTGGAACTTAAAACTGACAATAACTGCGAACATCATGCAGGATGTTTAAGGAAATCCCCATTGAAAGGGAAGGTTATTGGGTTTTGGCTCTTCCAGATAGGCTGTTTTCAAAAATGACGGGGACTTTTGTCAGCTATAAAAATCTCAAGCAGTCTTTCCTCGAAAGAACGGCATTTTTGCTATTATTTTTATCTACGCCTTTTTGATGCTGTGGGGCAGGTGCTTCTTTTGTCAGCTGGAAGTATGACATGTGTAATTTCTTTAAACAGAAAAAGGAAATAATCACACCAAGTGTTAAGCCCGTCAGAAGTTGTAACTTGTTGACACCATTCCGTTCTCAGACATGAGTGAATTTTCACGAACTATTCCCCACACTTACATATAATATACAGTAAAACCTGGTTAATCCAGACAGTGTTTGGACTGGCAAAATTTGTCCGGAATAGTTTGATGTCCGGATTACTCAGGTTATGCGGCAATAGAGTGATTTATTTATTGTGTTAAAGCAGGCAATCTGAGTCCCCCCTCCTCACCTGTTATTTCCCGGATGTAGATACAACTGGCCACCGGATTTAACAACGCAATGACGTAATTGTGAGTTTTCTCAGTATTAAGTACAGGAAAAAGAAACTGCTTTCCTCCAGTTACAAACCTATTCCTCTGTTAAACTCTGATGACACGAACACACAACATGGATTTCAAATAAATTTACACCTTGCAGTCTGACACCTTCTGCAAAATGGCGCAACGATCTCACGATTTAGAGTCAAGTATAGAGACACAGAAAAAAAGAACCACAGAGCGACTAATCCACGATTAAAATCTTTTTCAATACTGACCGTCTCTAAAAAGAAAAAAAAAACATTTGAAGTTGCAGCAATCAGTTCTATCCGGTCTTCCAATTACTTTTAGAGGGTAGGGATGTCAAGGCAAAAAACTGTTTGATATCTCATACGGTTGAATCCATTTTTAAAATTATAATGTTCTTGCAGTAATGATGTTTAGGCCTAGTTACTTATGCAGAACCACTCTCAAACATTGACTCAACAGCAGAGGAGACAAAATAGACCTGCTTTCGTGTTAACTCTTTCCAATGCGTTATATCAGAATTAATCTTATATGCCTACCCGTATTGAATCATAAACAAAAACGACAACAGTGAATTTAAAACCACTTAAAAGCATTATTTAACCATTTCTCGTTTAAAATCATTTTTATTGCCTTTACAAGTGACAGTGACACAACAGTGGAACTGTAGATTAAGTTGAAAATTGGACAGATTTACCAGTGGGATTTAAGGTCTTTTTTTTTGTTATTTTTCAGATGTAGGTTATTACGCTTTCAATGCAAGCCTGGGTCATTTAATTATATACACAAATTAATGAACACAATTATACGTACAGTGAGTAAGAAGTCTCATTCAAACTGATTCAAAGTGCTAAACTGATCTTGAGCTGGCGGTGCATTTTGCAACCAAACCGACAGATTTCGTTTAAACATTGCGGATTTTAATGTTCCTTGAGTACAATTAAAGTCATATATTCAAAGTGTGATGCTATTTGGTGAATAATAAATTATGAGTACAAAAATTAGAAAAAGATCGCTCATTTTTGTCACTGACGGTGTCCATAGTTAAAAAATAGTTCCGTTCTGACAATCCTAGTTTTTTTCTACAGTAATTTTCGGTCCAAATCAGTGTAAAATCAATCGAACAATAATTACGCTAAAATGCCAAGGCTTGGTGAAAATGAAACGTTGCAAGCAAGTGGTATGCTTCATGACACAGGCGGCAGTAGACAGAACGCCAGGGTGGCTGTATATAATATTTGTCGTCTTCAGGAACGCCACTAAGAAGAAGCCAAGGGTGACAACGGTGGAGCAAGACCGAAATATCCGAACGCTGCATCTTTGCGATCGCTTCCGGTCTGCAGTGGAAATGATGTGATTGACGCCAGGCAAACGCATCAACCCATATGAGAAGACAAACTGTGTTTGACCAGCTGCACGAGCGTGCGATAATGGCCCCAGCGAGCCTACGTCGGACCAGCGTTAAACCAATGAGACCACGTCTTAGACGAGATTGAAGGAAAACCATTTGGGAAACCGATTCCCATTAGCCTCGCGACGCCGTGTAGTGTTTAAACAACAAGTCGCGATACTTATTGCTTTAAAATGACGCCCGCCAACGAGGAGAGCAATTCGCACAAACTTCTGTTCGTAGAGTCGATAAAGTTGGTGGGGGGAGCACGATGGTGTGGAATGCTATTCGCTTTGTCTCAAAGTCATCAATGGCAACTTGGCCGCAAGGAAACTGTATTGGGAGAAGATATCGTACAAACGACCGTACAACAATTTTCATGCGTTGGTAGCCAGACATTTGGACCAGAGGTATATGGGCCGGTGACACCTGGGCTAGAGACATTTAGGCCAGAACTGGAAAGTGTGACATTTTGGCCACTTCAAGGAATTGTTCCTCAGTTCTATAAAATTCAGTGACAACTTTCTTTTAAAAATACCAATATATGCACATACCGGTATCCAGACATCTCGCATCTGGACATCTCGCATCTGGACATCTCACATCCAAATGAAAAAGTGGACATCTCGCATCCGTGATTTTGGTCTGCTTTTAAGGGGGAACTTTAACACTGTTTGGGAAACTTCATACAGAAAATAAATTACAGGGGTTTCCAAAACGTAAGTTATTTGAGTAAAAATAAATTATAAGCGAGATTTTGTGTTCGACGATATTAACAGGGGTTTCCAAAACGTAAGTTATTTGAGTAAATCAACTGAAAAAACTCAGTTCAGTTTACGGAGTAATTCAAGAGTTAGACTTACATTTGTACTCAGTGAATGCCATAGTGAGTAGTTCAACGTTCGGTGCATCGCGAATCCACATATGCTAATCCCTGGAAAGAGGCACTTAAAAGCATGAAGGATTTAATGAACGTGCGGCGGATCAGTGCGAAGAATGAATCCACATCCACTAATCCCACTGATCTATTCAATTTTTAAACATTTATGTTTATCTTTGATGCACAGTTTGGAAGGGAAACTCTTCGTGATAACCCTCGCAGTAAAGTACAGTGTTAAAGTACATTAAATAAAATAATTACCACCTTACCCCCATCCCCCCCACCGCCAAAACACAATGATAAATCAAGCAATAAAATCACGGATGCGAGATGTCCACTTTTTCATTTGGATGCGAGATGTTCAGATGCGAGATGCCCAGATGCGAGTTGTCGGATGCGAGATGTCCAGATGCGAGATGTCGCGGATTAGCACATACCTAACCCCAACGAATATACAGACAAACCTGGTAAATCCAGACAGCAGCAGCACAGGCATAATTTGGTCGCAGAAGTAAGGTAAGTGTGGATCATTCAGGGTGTGCTATAATGGTTTGATTCATTTACCAAATCAACAAGTGTTGGTAATATGGACAATTTGCCTCCCCGTGATGTTCGCCAGGTTCTCCCTCAATTTTGTACAGGTGATAAATAGCCCCGACACCTAGTTTTCCAATATTTTCTGATGTTATTCAGTTGATCTAAGCACAAAATGGTTTGTTTCAGTTTAACTGAGCCAGAAGAGCAATTGCAACCAGGGAAAATTGGTCAACATGAATTGCAAACCCAGAATTATCGCATCCGAACATTCATCGAGTAAAATCTACAAATGAGTGTGGGAAGTAGCGTCATCCGGTGTCCGTAACTGGGAAGAGTCCTAATTATCCAGGTTCCTATTATATAGAATCCAATGGGAAATTAAAAAGAACTGAAATATTGTATCCGATTTAGGGAGTTTCTATTAAACAGGTTTGTCCAGAGGCATTTTTTACTATACGTCGATGTTGCTTATCCTAAAACAAAGTTGAAAAACTCTCGCAGGTTGAAAAATGCTGAATTTTATTACCAAGAGTTAAATTACCCCAGCAGACCGTCTGGGGCGTTTTTATTCTGCCTCTACAAACAGAAAGGCAACAGAAGCCAGAGGGAAAACAACTCGAACAAAAGCTGTGTGCATATCGCATGTAGTCACATGAGATTATGTTTCTTCGAAGGTACACAGAGAAGAAGAGACTCTCTTTACTGATTCTTGGCTCTGATTTGGTGGCTCTTTTATGACGTCATGAGCTACATCTCTCAAAATAAGGTTTATTTCTAGATTGCTCCGGTGTTGGGTGCAAAAAAGGCCATAGTAAAAAAGCAGCCTTGTCTTTTTACACAAGACGTAAGCAGACCTGCAGCACTAGCAAGAAACCAGCTTTTTTGGAAGTTAATGTTCATATCTTCACTGGGAAGGGCCTCAGTGTTTACTTGTCAGGCATGCACACACGTGTGCCAGTTGTTAATATTCTCATGTAAGCAAGAAATTATTTGAAAAACCATCCACAAGTTTTACTGAATTTATTTCAACTCAGTAATTTTATTACAAATATTATTGTCACAATAGGTAAAGTTGTTCGCAGCTTTTTCATTGTTTTGTTTAAGACGGAATATTCACAGCCTCCCTCTCCCAAAACTCCAATTTTAGGTATCAATTAAGTTAACTGTATACTGTGTTATTTATACTTTCTGTGACCTACTTCTGAGTTTGGCATATTGGTAACAAGGAAGGAAATTTCGTCTTTTTTTCGGAGATCTTTTAATTGATAAAAATCAGTCTGATAATCTGGTTAGGGGATTACTGCTGAAACCACGAAGAATTAATCTATAGTGAAACGAAGTAAGGCACGAAAGGGTTGTCCGTACTTTTGATTATAGACGATAACAGAGAGCGAGCAAATATAAGTCTTTCGTAAATATTTTACACAGCAGGGCTCAGTTTCCAACACTTGACCCCTTCCGAAATTGTGAAGAAAAAAAAACAGCCACTAATTCAAAAAGTAAACAATTTACCCATAAAGGAAATTATAGAAAAAAAGGCTTTTTTTTTGGGGGGGGGGGGGCTGTTTATTTGCACACAACACCGGCATCATTTCTGGTGTAAAATGCTTGCGACTTTCTTCACATTGTTAGATCTCTAATGCTTTGCTATGTCTCTTTTGGACTGGTATTTTATTTCAGTTTATATTAGAACAGTTTCAGTTGAGTTACGACTGTTTTTCTGAACAAATAAAGTTTCTTCATTTAGTTTAATAGTTAATGTTAATATTTAATAATTATATACTTTCCTGGCCCCTTCCCCATCTCCCCCCTTTGTCATATTAATTACATAATAAGTTATATGTGTGTACGCATTTTTTCGGTGTTGCTTTATTCCCCCCCCCCCCCCATCCCCGTCCATTCTCATTTATAATGTTAATTATGTATAAGTTACATCTTTATTACGTATTTCTGTTAGTGTTGAGTGTTTTGCACATTAGGTGATTTCACTTTACTTATTACTCACTGAAGAAAAGTATAGGCGGAAATGCAGCTTTACAGATGTTTATTTCCTTAACATCAATATGGTGCATTGAATCCGCGACATCTCGCATCTGGACATCTCGCATCCGGCAACTTGCATCTGGACATCTCGCATCTGGATATCTCGCATCAAAATGAAAAAGTGGACATCTCGCATCCGTGATTTTTTGCTTGATTTATCATCGTGATTTGGCGTTGGGGTGGGCGGGAGGGGGGGGGGGTCGGGTAGGTGGTAATCATTATATTTAGTGTATTTTGACTCTGTACTATACTACAATTTGTCATGGTCTTTTTTGAATAAAATTTTATGTAGTGTGTTTTGAAACTGTATACTACTACGTGGAATGAATAATGTTTTCTCGATGCATCAGATGTTATTCTAATTTACCACTAAACAGCAATCAGCTGTCGACATCAGATGTTTACCACGAATTTAAGACTGCTAAGATCGACTAAAACTGAACATACTGTCAAAATACTGTCGATATAATATGTTTAAGTGCAAAATCTTAGTCTATTCAGTCAGTAAACAAACCGTGCATCAAAGATAAATTTTTAAAAATTGAATAGATCAGTGGGATTAGTGGATGTGGATTCATTCTTAATACTGATCCGCCGCACGTTCATTAAATCCATCATGCTTTTAAGTGCCTCTTTCGAGGGATTAGCATATGTGGATTCGCGATGCACCGAACGTTGAACTACTCACTATGGCATTCACTGTGTACAAATGTAAGTCTGACTCTTGAATTATTCCATAAACTGAACTGAGTTTTTTTCAGTTGATTTACTCAAATAACTTACGTTTTGGAAACCCCTGTTAATATCGTCAAGTACAAAATCTCGCTTATAATTTATTTTTACTCAAATAACTTACGTTTTGGAAACCCCTGTAATTTATTTTCTGTTTCCCAAACAGAATGTTAAAGTTCCCCCTTAAAAGCAGACCAAAATCACGGATGCGAGATGTCCACTTTTTCATTTGGCTGCGAGATGTCCAGATGCGAGATGTCCAGATGCAAATTGTCAGATGCGAGATGTCCAGATGCGAGATGTCTGGATACCTGTGTATTCGTACCGAACAAAGTGTAATATAGGGACATTGGGTTTGTAACCGACAGGCAGCAATTTTATTACACTTAGTGTTTTGAATTTGTACGAAAATTTTAGCCGCAGTTGTGGCATGTTTTTTTTTCGTTTTTTTAGTTTGTCCGTAGAACTGGTCAGAGGTCTTTAGGGCTAGAAAGAAATTTGGATATGATAAACTTCAGCATGTCTAGTTGATCCTCCTGTATTTTTTTTAAAATTCAACGACAAAACACATTTGCGAAACAGGCGGTAAGAAGCTGAGAGCAATAGTTTAAGCTGGCATGATATCAGCATCCGGTGTATTAATCGCCCAACTCTCAATGAAAGCCATTACAGCAAGTTTAAGTTGGCTTCGCCGTTTGGGTTTTGGGAATGATGAAATTTGGCTCACTGATAGCGGGTGATAAGACGCCGTAAAATTCGCATTTTTTAACCATAACCTTAGAGAACGATTGACATCCATGGCTATGGTCAATGTCAAAAACGAGAAGCGGGCAATTAACTCGAAAACGGTTAGAGCGATTTTGAGCTTATTTACGACCCTTTGGGCCTAAAAGACGATATGTAAGAGGTATCTCGTTGGCTTTGACCGCCTCAGACATGGCCAAAGTAAAAAACCGGAAGTGGACCATTATCTCGAAAACACTTAGAGATTCTGATGTTATTTTCGACCCTTTGGGCCTAAAAGATAATTAAGAGAGACCTCTTCAGTCATGGTCAAAGCCAAAAAGCGGAAGTTGACCATTACTTTGAAAAGGGTTGGAGATAGTGTAGCATTGAAACACCACATCATTGTATGGGCCCATCCAATGGCTGGGTTAAATCAATACAGAGGCTATCGAAACAGCACATACATTCTCCCCATGAAACACGTCTATACTGCTGATGTAATTAAATACAACGGATGTTTTGGGATGGTGTAATGGGACGGGTCGTTATATTCTTTGTAAACAATGTAGAAAATAATGTAAATAAAAATCCGAGAAGAACATTTATAACATTTAATTATCCACTTACCATTTTGCTTTTAACACTCGCACTTAACATTATTTGATGAAAAGTCAGTTGTAATCTCAGCACAGCTTCTCTCTCTCCCCCTGTTGCATTTTGGCACTTCGTATGTAGTTCGGCCCCATCTAAAATGACTGTAGTTCGGCCCCATGTAAAATGACTACCATGCGATCGAATTTAAAAAGATCCCCTCAGCACGGAATTTCCGTCTCTAAATTTCCCCCTATTTTGGGAAAAAACGCGGAAAGGACATCTGATTGCTAAATGACATTACCACATTTCGCATTGAGCAATGGGGATTTAGGATATGTTCATTCAGTCACCCTGAAATGGATGCAGGTCTTCAATTAATTACAATGTAATTTTTGTTTTCAGCGGAATAATCATTTTACCCCCCCCCCCCCCCTGTTTAAGAAAAGCGCGGTTAATTCGACAATTAACATACTCCCTATTTTTTGTTTTAAGCTTTTGTATGCGCATTGTTGCCATATTTAATACAAGTGCCCCCACCCCCACCCGCGGGAGCATGATATACAGCGTTTCAAAATATTAGGTACAATTCTGTCGGCCTTGCATGCGCTGTTTCCATGGATGGGGTATTCCTATGCAACTGTCTTTAGATTTGGCCCATATTCTTAATCCGATGTGCTGTTTCTATGGATGGGGTATTCCTATGCAACTGTCTGTAGATTTGGCCCATATTCTTGATCAGATGTGTTGTTTCTATGGATGGGTATTCCTATGCATCTGTCTGTAGATTTGGCACATACTGATTCTATATGTGCTGTTTCTATGGCTTACAGCTATGGGATGGGCCCATCCCACACCCATCAACCATTATAACAGCCCATCTTCTTCACAACATAAGGCAATTTATTCCCATTTTTAAGGGAGGAAGAAAATATGTGCTGTTTCAATAACCAAATATGTGCTAAAGCTGCAGCTGCGCAAAACATGGAATATGGGTTAAATCAATACCTCGCTGTTATTGGATGGGCCCATCCTACGGATGAGCTGTTGCAATACAATTTTGAGCTGATTATGGATCCTTTGGGCCTAAAAGACGATATATAAGAGGTTAAGAGTTCAGAATCGTGTTTTTTGTGACCCCCAAGTGTAATTTTTGCTACTCTTTAGTGAAAACGGTCTAGTTTCGTCTCACTTAATACCGGGAAAAATCCTTCATTCGCTTTTTAATTGCGATAATATATTTAGAATTTCCTTAACTAAAAATGTCTTTCAAAAATATAAATTTGGGACCAGTTGCGATTGAATGGTCCTATCATCAATATGTGAGTTAAATTTGGCTGAAAAGCATGTTGCTAAATGTAAAATTAAAAAACAACAACGACAACAAAACGGGTAACCCCCTCTTTTATGCACAATGATACAATTGTTTCATCACTGGATGAACTCAGAAAGGGCAAACACATCACGGCATCTAGAAACGAAATTTGCATTCACGTCTATTATCGGTATCTAACCCATAACATTTTACACATTGAAGTATTTTGAAATCAACCTTAGACAAAACTTTATGAAGAAAGTAAATTTTATTGTCTAACATTAAAATTAAAATCTGTCACATACCAAGCACATTGCTGACATCAAAACCATTGTTATATAACCGCACAATTAAGCATTTATTTGCTCTAACGTACTGCGTCATAAACTGGACATGTGTTTTCATTCGGTTATCGTGACCAGACACCAGGCTGGATGCTCCATGGTGTTCTATAAGGATCCATGACAAAAGGTCGAGCGACTGAAGGTCGAAAGTGGAAAACGGGACAACAGGTTCAGATTTATTTTACACTTTTTTTAAATTGTTGAGGAAAATGTTTCAGAACTTTCTTTTTAATATAAAACGTTGTAAGCAATGACATCGAAATATTTCTTATATTGCTAGATTAAGGACCAGAAGTTGTTATTTCACGAGATCTGTGTAAGATTACTTCAAACCTCAATTAATTTTTTTACTTAGTGCACTGATAATCCATAAAAGCAGTCATAGAATGCACTAAGACTTGAGCCAAATCAATTAAAGACATGATAAAAAGAAAACTGTTCAGTTGTATTGTGTTTAGTTAGTTTGCGGCAGCACAATAACGGAAAATGAATTGCATTTTGAGAAAGGAAAATTAGGAATTACAGTTTATAAAAATCCGGGAGATAACAAATTAAACACTGGAGTAAGTTTACAATTGATCCAAGCTTAAACCATCACACACCAAAGTATGATTTTTATTTGCTAGCCAAAATTAAGTAACTTATTTCGTATCTGAGACAATTAACTCAGAAATGAGATCACTTACTTAAATCCATGACAAGTTCCTCAAATTAAATTTAAAAAAAACGGGTCCTTGTCTGACACAACTTCTGCTCCTTGGCCTCTTTCCACAATCTCTATTTCAAATGGCATATTGAACAAAAACAGATAATGGGTATAAAATGTAAAAGGGTATTGGGTTTAAATGATAACAAAGCAAATTTAATGTCTACCATCCATCCACATTGCAGTCTATAGTGTGACAATGGAGTTCTGAGGTAATGACGCTCTTCAACATTTTTCAACATTCTAGGTGCATTTCAGATACAGTCAAATGTATAATTTTGGACTGTCATGTGCTTCTCTTTCACCAGTGGTGATAAACTTTTCTCCGTAAAATTACATCGAGTACTTTGCCCAGTTTTGAAATATTATGTTGCTTTATATGGCAAAAGTAATTGTGTCCTTGATTTTACAAACAGGGTCATAGTTTGGTCAAGCCCAAAGGGTAGATTGTGAGAATGCAGCCTATATCTTGTTAGGAAAATGTAACCCACGTATTTCCTTTTTAATATTATATTTTAATGATTCAATGAAATAACAATGTCAGTAAAAGCCAATACGCGTGATTTTCTACTTTCAATACACTTCACGCAATCAAGAATACATGGGCTGAGGCTGGCAATTTGATTTTTAAGTAATTTCCAAAAATGAACGTTTTGCTATGAACATTTACCTAATGTATTCGTTGTTATTACATTTTGATTTCCCTCAAGTGATAAAGTAAAACTGTACCTTAATTTTCATGTTTTTTATTGATATTAAAAACATAAGAAAATTCAATAACATAACCCTTTCCATGAAATTAAAAGAACTTTTTTTAATGGATGGCAGGAGGGCGAATTAATTTTGCATTCTGTCATTTAACCCACTTGCAGTCCCTGGGGCTGAGGCAAGTCTGGTCAATCCCGTTTAAAACACCCATATCTGGCAAATTTAGTAAAGTGGCAAAAATTATCAAAGCCTGCGGAATTGTTTTAAGTTTGTTACACGGTGTGTAATGTAACCAGTTGTCTCACTTTAAAGACCGCTGATATTAATAAATAAAAGCTACTGTTATAACCTCGGGCGCGTGTTTTGATCAACCGTTTTGTGAGACATAAGTAATCCGTATCCATTATTCGCTATAACAAACGAGAACCTTTTTCTCAAAGGCAACATATTAAACACTTGGCCAAAATCTAATGTTTTTAAAATAACTTTTCAGTCTGATTTTAATAGCTTTTCATTTACAGACAAAGTAATGTTTTTTTCAGATTCTGAAAGCTTTCTAACATACTTTTTTGCCAATTCGAAACCGTTCAAAAAACACACATACACCTGTGCAAATCTTGATGCATTCTTTACGTTTTGCATTTCTTGATAAAAAATCAGTTTTTCGATTCTCGTTTTGATCAGGAAACTATCACTTTTTCCCCAAAACGGTTTTTTTGTAAGTATAAGCGTAGTTCGCGTTCTCCACCTTTAGGTGGGATTTCCATTTTTTACGGACATCTATTTATGGTAACAAATTGTGAATTGAACTTTTCTACACGTGTAGGCGTAAAATACAAACAAACATTTTCAAAAACTTAGGCAAAACCAGAAACACTCGGATTCCTTTTTTGTATTTAAGTGCCTCTACCCCGGTCTAAGTGGGTTTGAAGTGGGGATGGAATAGGGCGAGTGTAAGAAAGGTCTAAAGGTGGAGAACGCGAAATAACCTTTTATTCGTAAAAAACATTTTACGAAATAAAACGATAGTTTTACTTCGCAAAAGCTAACTTGTGGTTATCTCCATGGGAATGGAAACTGGAGTTGGGGTAAAATCCGCTTGGCACGAACTATACTTTTACTGATATATGTATTAAACGGGTAAATAAAAGACATCAAAGTACCTTTGATGTTTTTTAATGAGTTTTGAACAAATCAACAGTCTCGATGTACAGTATCATATATACCGAAAACGATCAAAAGACCCATGATGAAGGAACGATAGTATAAATCTTATTTGGGTTGAGCCAGAACCAAGAGTAACTCTATTCTTACGATAACCTTACCACGTGGCTCATCATGTGGGTGAAGCCATTTACTTGGGGTAGCTCTCCCCAAGAGGGCCCAAGTGGCTAATGGGTATAGCCATATTGGAAGAGTCACCATCTTGAGTGGCTCTATCCATTTGCCTACTTGCCCTCCTCCCTGTCCTTCAGAAGAGAGATAGACCAGAGCCTCGATGTTTTACAAGTGCTTATGGATACATGTGCAGACTTGATATGACCAGACACATCGACCTATTAAACAAAGCTTTATGACCAAAAGCACTCTTAAGCCTATCTACCACCCCCTCTAAGCTCCCACGGATGGTACGCCCAACCGATGTCGGGTAACATACATACGGGGAGACAAATGTGGGAAAATATTAAGAGACAAAATAAAATAATATCATACAATCTCTAAAGCAAACAGTCAGTCCATTGGCTAGTGCTAGAGAATAATTCAGCGTATGCTTTTATAAAAAGCAAATTAGTTATCTATTAACACATATAAATCACAGATCTTTTCTCACACAAAATGACATTGAACATTATTGAGCATTATTAAAACCAATGCTCTAAGACAATAGATGACACGTGAGAAAATGCTTCTACAAACTTCTCTGAGGCAACCGACGGCTTGATCCACTTAAAAACTGCAATCTTAATGCTCTTGAACGCTAACTGCTTTTGAGATGCTTTCGCCATCGGATCTTGGACTTAAGGAATTGCCTGAAGTTTTTGCTGTAACGGACGGTGAACCAGGATTAGAAATGGTCTTTTCTGCTGCAATAAAAGGGCCAATTGAATAAAGTCTTCTAATTTATTTTGAGTGAATTCTTTAGGTAGACATGATAAAAACATTATGTAAGGTGCTCAGTGACTTAGTTTCCTGTCTTACTTAATGGGTTTTGATTTTACATTCATCTAGAATATTGGGGTTTGCTTGGTCTTTTGGATATGCCTCTAATATCACACGTTTAATGAAATTAGTCACAGTTTGTTTGAAAATGTCTTTAGTCCTTATGTGAGTCATAAACTTGTTTTAAGAGGCAAGTCGGCACCCAGGTCTGTCGGGTATTAGGAACCTTACACAGTGAAACATATTTTAATAGACGATGTCGATTTCCAAGACGCCCGCTCACATCATTTCAGAGTTGACTCTTTGAAGAAGTTCTTTGATGAAGTAGAATCCAGTAAAATTAACTGGATTTTAACTGGTATTATTGTTTTCTAGTCACTGATTATTGACATGTTTTGACAAGATGTAACCCGCTGAGGGTCGGTCGTGTCGTTAAACATATCATATAACCATCTAACCATCTTCAGTGACGGGAGGTCTGAAAGAAATGATCAGTGCTTTTTGATTTGCAGCTCTGTAATCCCTTTGTAACTCCATGTATTTTCCAAGATGATAGCCTTATCTGTTTGAAGACTCCTGCCCTTCTAGTCACTATATGAGTCTTACCAAAGAAAGATGGCTTGGGCTTAAAAACCACTGTGTCAGAGAAGAGAGCCATTTATTTTAAAAATCTCCTTTTCTAAAGTCTGCAAGTGTCCCTTTCTTTCACCTGACGCTAATGTCAGAAGGAAGGTGAATATCAGTGTATCCACCTAGGGGATATAGTTGCTTCATCAAAGATGTCCCTATCAGACAAAAAAGAAAGAAACAGGTCTAGATCCCATTGTGCCACGTTGGACCTGGACGGGGGTGACACTAATTTAAAATGAAAAGTCCTCCCTTTGGTTTAAGCATCGCTGCGATCGCTGACTTTTATCCCTCTATACAAGATCGTCTTAGGCGCAAATCTTAATGCAAAAAAATTAGAAAATCGGCTACTGCACCGGAGGAATGGGTCAAGTTTTTGCTTCTCTGCACGGAGTCCTGGCTGCAGGAGGTTGCTGCATGTTTCGGAACTTTGAAATGAAGCGGAATCGTGAGGCATCTGCCTCGGCTGTCCCTTTTTACTACTCGATGTGGCGCCCCATTTCTATCCAGACTTTGTAAAAATAACCCAGCCTTTCTCCTACGGGGCCAAGAGCCTTTGCTGCTCAGTAGCTGCTCTATTTCTTGTGATAAATAATGACATCGCAATGAGAATGAGTCCTCATCTCCAGGCGGTGACGTGGTTTGTTGCTACATGTATTGCTTAGAGGCGGGGTGACTGGTGGCGTTATCATTTTGCTGTCTCGGTCTCTTGGCCGATAGGGTGTGGTGGAGCAACTGGGATGCATTACTCCCCCTGTGTGTTGCATCTTGAACTGACCCTTTCTGGAAGCAGCTCTCACATAGGGGCGTCTGAACCAAGACATCAGTACTAAGTCTTGGCATAGAGCTCTGTTTTATAAATTCACCCTCTCGACGTCATGGCTGTGGGAATAATTCAGATTGGCTTAAGATACTAGAGTGTTTTAATTCACGAGGTCCTTTGACGATGACCAGCAATGCAGCAAGAACGTGTCCCTTCGCAATTGTATCATCGAGGTCGGTACATTTGCCGCTATCTTAGCCGTATCCCGAGTGGCCACTGATAAACACTGCATCAGTTTTATTCCCACTTGGCATTGAAAATGCCAAATGGGGATGGATTGACTCGAATTCTTCACCGATTTTTTTTTATTTTTCTCGCTTTTTAAAATTTTTTTTCTTCTTCTGCCGAATCGGTTTCCAGACATCTCCTCCAAGACCACTGAAGTTAGACCAACCAAACTTGGCACATGTATGGAGGGTCATCTGAAGTGGTGCACCTGATAAAAAATTTTGACCTTGACCTTACTGGTCAAATCGCGAAAAAGGTCAAACGGTTTTCAGACAATTACTGCAAGGCCGTTCAAGCTAGAAAAGACAAACTTGGCATATATATAAGGGGCGACGTGATCTAAAGCAACCAATAAAAATTTTTGACCTTGACCTTGACCATGACCTTGAAATCGCGAAAAACGTTACTTAAGAAAAACAATGAGTTATCTCGAAAACGGTAAGAGCAATTTTGACCTCATTTCGACCTCCGCCTCCTATACGACGATACGTAAGGTATAACTTCCGGTATCCTTGACCTCCAGGTCACTTTCGAGCCCCAAACGGGAAATTGGCCCTTATCTCAAAAACGGTAAGAGATAGAGCAATTTTGACCTCATTTTCGACCTCCACCCCCTATACAACGATACGTAAGGTATAACTTCCGGTGTCCTTGACCTCCAGGTCACTTTCGAGCCCCAAACCGGAAGTTGGCCCTTATCTCAAAAACGGTAAGAGATAGAGCAATTTTGACCTCATTTTCGACCTCCAACCCTATACGACGATACGTAAGGTATAACTTCCGGTGTACTTGACCTCCAGGTCACTATCGAGCCCCAAACCGGAAGTTGGCCCTTATCTCAAAATCGGTAAGAGATAGAGCAATTTTGACCTCATTTTCGACCTCCACCCCCTATACAACGATACGCAAGGTATAAAGCTTCCGGTGTCCTTGACCTCCAGGTCACTTTCGAGCCCGAAACCGGAAGTTGGCCCTTAGCTCGAAAAAGGTAAGAGATAGAGCAATTTTGACCCTATTTTCGACCTCCACCCTCTATGCAACGATACGTAAGGTATAACTTCCGGTGTCCTTGACCTCCAGGTCACTATCGAGCCCCAAACCGGAAGTTGGCCCTTATCTCGAAAACGGTAAGAGATAGAGCAATTTTAACCTCATTTTCGACCTCCATCCCCTATAGGACGATACGTCAGGTATAACTTCCGGTGTCCTTGACCTCCAGGTCACTTTCGAGCCCCAAACTGGAAGTTGGCTTTTATCTCGAGAACGGTAAGAGATAGAGCAATGAGTTTCCAGACATCTCCTTCAAGACCTTTGAAGCTAGACCAGCCAAACTTGGCACATGAATAGGGGTCATCTGAAGTGGTACACCTGAAAAAAATTTTTACCTTGACCTTATAGTTGGTAGTATTTAGGAGGATATTCTACATTCAGACGTGTGAAAATTGTTAACAAATAGCAATATCATCTACGTTCCGTTTTAAGTTATCATTCCAAGTGGGGTCTAATTCGCTGTGCGAATTTCGGTCTAGTTACCACTGCTTCAGACAACCCCGTCTGGGCTAGTGTCTCCTTCAAAGCCTTTAGCATGTGATCCTGCATTGATGTAATAGTCAGTGTCTGTCGAGCTAGCCCTTCACAAAAAATCGCGCCTTTTTCCACCAGAGGAATATCTGAGTCTGGCTTTACCCCGAGTATCTACACTGTTCATTTGGAGGAATGCTCTCACGGCTTAATAGGTATTATTATGAAATGCATACGCTGTAATTCCTTTCCGTCTGCCTTGTCGCCTTCGCAGTGAAGACTCGGGAACTGGAGGTCAAAGTTAAAAATGTCTTCTGCTCTGGCACTTCGTTCTGCAAGGTCAACCCTATCGGGAGGGGAATCTCCTTCTTGTCTGCATAATTAACAATTTATGCGTTGAATACTGTAGATAAGGGAAATCCCGCCTAAATGTACAGATAAACGAACATCAGCTTTTCCGAAGTGAAAAGCAAAAGCGAAAGCAAAAGGGGAGATGCACAGATCAAGTACTGCATGTGTGCGAATTTTGGGAGTCCCAGGGCCAATATGGTCAGAGGAGAGTAAAGAGCCAAAATGACAGACCGGTAAAAAGAAAAAAGGTCCGAAACATTGCCCCTCGACAACTTCAATATCCTGTTTGTAAGTCTTAAAAGCCCAAGTGTTAATAAGGTACGTGAAATTGTTTATGTCTGACAACCGTGTTTGTACTTTTTGTTATGCATGTATATATTTCTAAAAGGACTCAAACAATCTAAAGGTCTAAGCTAACTCGAACAAGTATTAATTAATAAATGAACAACAAATGATTTTTTATTTCCATTATTGCCCATGTAACACCTCATTAAGTTGAGTTCTATTGCTTTTTTATTCAGATGAGAGTGGGAGATCTGTTAGTTAATTTAAGGTGACTGCTCACATGCCTCACAATAATCGACAGTCAAATAAACGAGATGTTCTCCGCTTCTCATGAAACGAATATTTCAAGACACCGTGTCGTAACGGTTGTATCCAGAATTACGTTTGAAAAGTAATGATTTTTTCTCCAAGTGTCCAACTTTAAAAAAAGAAAGAAAGAAAACTTCCTTTTTGCTAATTGAGATCAGCCTAAATGAATTCATTTTAAAGTTTATATAAAGCTTACAACTATAGAACCATTTTCTCAGGGGAGTATTTCCTGGACCCGAACCGGAATTTAGTTCTGCGTCTATATTGTTTCCACCGAATGACTGAATGACTAATGACAAAGCTGGCAATTTATTAGTGCTCTAACTGGGGCAATTGCTGTCACCGTCAACTTTAAATACACAAAATGAGAGATTTTTACAAAGCAGTACGAGCTTGCGATAACCGTAAATGCCACGGAACTCCTTGAAATGCACTCGGTTACTCAAAGCTTTCTTTTACTAACAGCTTTTTATTTAATTAGTGGTAAGCCATGATAGAGGTATAAACGCATGTTTTAAGATATAAAAATGAGATGTTTACGAGTTATGCAGATCAACGCTCGTAAATATAAACTAAAAGGCCCATTTACTTATACATATTGCCTCATTTGTACTTAAATCTAAGCACTGTGAGTAAGCAAACCCCCACAAAATGGATTAATCATAACAGGAGCAATCAACATTTGCATCTCTGTTCCACGGAAGAGTAGGAGGGACACTTCAGTTTCATATTTCACACTTCACAGCTACGTATGTTGTACGCAAGAGGCACATATAAAGTATACTGAAGGATAAAAGAAACTAAACGCTTCAAAAATCGTCTAGTTTGGGGTCACCGAGATTTTCTGGGTTTTTTTTCAAGCGAAGGTTACATTTCAAAACAAAAGAACGACCGACACCGGAGCCTTGCATGAAATTGTGATGTAACGGACACCTACTCAGTAGTAGGTATGTAAGCCGTTAGCCTGGCGTCATACTTGAATATGACGATGTATTGACGTAATCAATCTGTCGATGCGATATTAAGAATATCTGTGCCATTCCTTGATTATCGCCTGTAGCAGCTGGGCGTGATTTTGTGGTGCCAGAATCATGGTGCGCAGCTTCCTATCCAGGTTGCTAATATATGTTCTATATATATCGAGGCTATATGCCGGAAAATTCCAAAACTTGAACAATGTTCGATTGTAATACTGGTGCCTACACTCATTCAGTATCATTCCAATCACGGAGATGAACTAAACGAATACGACGGTCCTTGCTCGGCGTCGTAACGCGACCGCTTCTGGGTCTATCCGCGGTACTCCCTGTATCCAGATACCACCGGCTCGTTTTGTACACGGTGCTTTTGCAACACCCAAAACGCCTGACAACGTCGCGCATCGAAATCTCAGCTTCTAACGTGCTGATCACTTGGTCGTGAGAATTTTGTGACAGCCGCAGCGCCTTAATACCCACTTGTTTTAAATCGATCGCTACGTTCACTGGTGCAACTAAGCTTTGACTATATATGTGGGAATATAGAATGCTTAAACGAGCAAAGTATAACGACTCAGATGAATTAATATGCCACATGACAAAAGCCCAATAAAACACATGCTAGAGAACATAAACAAAGCCTGGTTCTGTAAAATCAGGGTAGAATCTGTAACTAAAAATCTGTACAGTTTAAACAAAACCTAATTTTCAATCGTTTGTTTTCTTTTGTCAGCCAGTATACGTAAGAAGTAGATGGGCACTGCATATGATGAACATTGGAAATTGATATTACTTGTGCCTTTAAATTTCATAGGTAATTCATGTGTTGTTCCTATGTAAATCCTATGAAAACAAACTGTGTGCCTTTTTAGGCATTCGAAATTTAAACATTTTCCGAAGTGACTTGAGGTTCGCACACAGAACACAAAGTTTGTGTTTTAGCCTTTATTTTTTTCATGACATGGAAAAATGCTGCAATTGGCTTGGTCGATTACCAAATCCATAATTTCCAATGTTGACAGAAACGCAGATGTCGCAGGTTCTTATATAGAGGTGGATATATATATATATATATATATATATATATATATATATATATATATATATATATATATATATATATATATATATATATATATATATATATATATATATATATATATATAGCAGAATGGGGAAAACTGAAACACTGCAGTCAATAGCACACACATGTTGTAATCGCTCTCAGTTGGGCGATCAATATTACTATGCTGATGTCATACCATTATTGTTTTAACTGTGGGCTTCGATGGCAAAATTTCAATGTAAATTTTCCAACATAAACTGTTAATGAATTTTAAAAAATGAGGTGGATCAACCAGATATGCTACATTATGTCTCTGCCAAATATGGTCGTGCACAGGAGTTCGCATGACAAGTCATGGCGAAAAAAAGGAATCATACGGAAACACTTCACCGAATCGTACGAATTCAATAAACTAAGTGTAAAAACAGCATATTGATAAATTGTCTGTGGATTCCAGTACCCGATGCTCAGCTGTATCCAGCATATTCAGGGAATTAACATGTCGCACATTCTGTTAATACAGCCAAATAGCGATACCCATCGCCATCAAATAACATGTCATCATAATCAATTTCCCTCGGAAGCGATATATTACCCAGTCATCTTCCTTCATATACCCTATATTTTATCATCAACTGTCCATATATGCGTTGTATTATATCCCCCAAAAATTCTTGCAATAGTTCCCCTCGCATATGCAATATTTCCTCGACAGCGTCCCATATATGTGATACTGTTCCTCGTTAACTGCTCTTCCATGTGATATATTCCCTCAACACCTTCCCCTGTACAGGCTATAATGCACAGCTACCCTTATATTGGCTTACTGTAGCTTGCGAAACAACAGGAAACGAAACACTAAATGGGGCTTCATTCGGGTATTTTCTTTTCCAAAGTTTTGAAGAAATAATTTGATTTTATCACAAAATTTTAATGTTATTGTATATATTTGCATTTCCGTTCACCTCTACCACTTCAAAAATTTGGAAAAGGATATCTAAAGTCAATTCTGTTGAATAGTTATGCTTAGCTGTTTTCCCTCCTACTTTCGAAAATTATTCATGAAAATTGACTTCATAATATCCTGCATTACCGGATGACCCAAATAATGCGGTATATTTGCGTGGGGTGACCACGGCTCCGTATCACTGTTACTGTACAGATGACTATGTTTTCCCTGCCGTCTATCCAACGTCCCTCTCCCGACATCTATACAACATCCCTCTCCCGACGTCTATACAACGTTGGGAAATAGAGGTTCCCAGCAAACATTAAGACGTCAGAATGACGACGGGTCGACATCGTGATCTGACGTTTCTGGCGTCGGACTTACGTGCCGGTTTTGGTTGTATATGAAATGGAACCGACGTCGGGTTTTCAACGTCAGAATGACGTCGGATTCCGACCTAAATGCGACGTCGGAATTAAGTCGGTTTTAGGTTGTATATGAAATTGGAACCGACGTCGGATTCCGACCTGATTGATATTACTTGTGCCTTTAAATTTCATAGGTAATTCATGTGTTGTTCCTATGTAAATCCTATGAAAACAAACTGTGTGCCTTTTCAGGCATTCGAAATTTAAACATTTTCCGAAGTGACTTGAGGTTCGCACACAGAACACAAAGTTTGTGTTTTAGCCTTTATTTTTTTCATGACATGGAAAAATGCTGCAATTGGCTTGGTCGATTACCAAATCCATAATTTCCAATGTTGACAGAAACGCAGATGTCGCAGGTTCTTATATAGAGGTGGATATATATATATATATATATATATATATATATATATATATATATATATATATATATATATATATATATATATATATATATATAGCAGAATGGGGAAAACTGAAACACTGCAGTCAATAGCACACACATGTTGTAATCGCTCTCAGTTGGGCGATCAATATTACTATGCTGATGTCATACCATTATTGTTTTAACTGTGGGCTTCGATGGCAAAATTTCAATGTAAATTTTCCAACATAAACTGTTAATGAATTTTAAAAAATGAGGTGGATCAACCAGATATGCTACATTATGTCTCTGCCAAATATGGTCGTGCACAGGAGTTCGCATGACAAGTCATGGCGAAAAAAAGGAATCATACGGAAACACTTCACCGAATCGTACGAATTCAATAAACTAAGTGTAAAAACAGCATATTGATAAATTGTCTGTGGATTCCAGTACCCGATGCTCAGCTGTATCCAGCATATTCAGGGAATTAACATGTCGCACATTCTGTTAATACATACATTCTGCTATATATATATATATATAGCAGAATGGGGAAAACTGAAACACTGCAGTCAATAGCATACACATGTTGTAATCGCTCTCAGTTGGGCGATCAATATTACTATGCTGATGTCCTACCATTATTGTTTTAACTGTGGGCTTCGATGGCAAAATTTCAATGTAAATTTTCCAACATAAACTGTTAATGAATTTTAAAAAATGAGGTGGATCAACCAGATATGCTACATTATGTCTCTGCCAAATATGGTCGTGCACAGGAGTTCGCATGACAAGGTCATGGCGAAAAAAAGGAATCATACGGAAACACTTCACCGAATCGTACGAATTCAATAAACTAAGTGTAAAAACAGCATATTGATAAATTGTCTGTGGATTCCAGTACCCGATGCTCAGCTGTATCCAGCATATTCAGGGAATTAACATGTCGCACATTCTGTTAATACAGCCAAATAGCGATACCCATCGCCATCAAATAACATGTCATCATAATCAATTTCCCTCGGAAGCGATATATTACCCAGTCATCTTCCTTCATATACCCTATATTTTATCATCAACTGTCCATATATGCGTTGTATTATATCCCCCAAAAATTCTTGCAATAGTTCCCCTCGCATATGCAATATTTCCTCGACAGCGTCCCATATATGTGATACTGTTCCTCGTTAACTGCTCTTCCATGTGATATATTCCCTCAACACCTTCCCCTGTACAGGCTATAATGCACAGCTACCCTTATATTGGCTTACTGTAGCTTGCGAAACAACAGGAAACGAAACACTAAATGGGGCTTCATTCGGGTATTTTCTTTTCCAAAGTTTTGAAGAAATAATTTGATTTTATCACAAAATTTTAATGTTATTGTATATATTTGCATTTCCGTTCACCTCTACCACTTCAAAAATTTGGAAAAGGATATCTAAAGTCAATTCTGTTGAATAGTTATGCTTAGCTGTTTTCCCTCCTACTTTCGAAAATTATTCATGAAAATTGACTTCATAATATCCTGCATTACCGGATGACCCAAATAATGTGGTATATTTGCGTGGGGTGACCACGGCTCCGTATCACTGTTACTGTACAGATGACTATGTTTTCCCTGCCGTCTATCCAACGTTCCTCTCCCGACATCTATACAACATCCCTCTCCCGACGTCTATACAACGTTGGGAAATAGAGGTTCCCAGCAAACATTAAGACGTCAGAATGACGACGGGTCGACATCGTGATCTGACGTTTCTGGCGTCGGACTTACGTGCCGGTTTTGGTTGTATATGAAATGGAACCGACGTCGGGTTTTCAACGTCAGAATGACGTCGGATTCCGACCTAAATGCGACGTCGGAATTAAGTCGGTTTTAGGTTGTATATGAAATTGGAACCGACGTCGGATTCCGACCTGAAACTGACTGGAGTTATATAATTAACAGATAATTAATCATTCAACTGCTGTTGTGAAATATATACGAAAGCATTTTCCATGTACATTTTTACAATCTAGGAAGAAAAATACCGACGCGCCATCAAAATTCTAAAATTTTCATGTAAAAATTACGTTTTTTCTTCCTCTTTTTCAAAATGACTTCCATTTCCGGTGAGCGATAATAATGTTCATCGCTTTTTGGTCGTTTTTGCAACGTCGGAATGACGTCAGAAAACCGACGTCGCCTCGACGTCAGAATAAAGTCGGGTTTTGGGGTAATTGGTCAGAATATGGTTGTGAAGTCGTCGCGACCAAAATCCAACTTTTTTTCAACCAAAAAAGACGTCGGTTGTTTGCTGGGTTCTTTCGACTTCCATTTCCAACCTTTTCGCAAATTGATTAGACGTTAGGTAAATAACAACTTTTTGGCATCTGCATGCAGTCGTCCTTTCGACTTCATTAATCATCCGAAGTCCGGCGTTGATCTGAAGTCGACTGCAACGTCTGTCCACCGCTGACCCAACATCGCAATATTTACTGGGTATATATCTTTGTCAGACAGGATTTTCAAGTTAAGTAAGAAATGAGCATTTAAAAGGAAGCAACCAGTCATAAACATACCCTTGGGTAAATCTAGTTTCACGGCAATATTTTGCAAGGGTCTCAGAAAGGGAAAACATTCATCTTCTTTGGAAATCACCTGAGTAGTTCCTTTTCTACACACACCATAACACGTAACAGCACTGATTACTAAAACATGGTGCTCCAACTAAAAAGACGGGATTGTTATAGTAGTGTTGTTGTCTGTACACACTGAAAACATCCCTTTTTTATTTATTTAGAAGAAAAAAAAGCAATTGGTTTTGTGAGCATAGTGGTGTCATAGTTACACAATGTAACATGATTTGCACAGCTGTGCACAATATGTAAAAATTTATTTAGGAGCTCTCTCATATCCTGAAACGGGCTCATTTGTATGCAAATTTTTTTGCGAGAAAAAATAGCTTACCATCCCAGTAAAAAGTTGCAGTTGGTCGTTTCCGCCACGACCAGACTGTAACGTCTCTATAACATTTTTATCACAACAGATGCCGCGATTTGGTTGTAAATGAAAGTCAACAACGTCTATTGACGTTGTGGACTAAAAAACAAACAAACAAACAAACAAATGTTTCAAATAATCACCCACCTGAAATGGCAGCCACGATAGGTCTTCAGAACACAAGTTAAAACGCTGGCATAAGTATCTGAGGTAAGAATCTGATGACGCCCGCAAGGTTTTGTTTTGTAAAATATACATGC
The DNA here is from genome assembly GCA_949752745.1 of Protula sp. h YS-2021. NCBI lineage: Eukaryota > Metazoa > Annelida > Polychaeta > Sabellida > Serpulidae > Protula > Protula sp. h YS-2021. The sequence goes on from OX457025.1 coordinate 35,687,908, forward strand.
AAGCAACATGTATATTGTTCTTTTACGCATGCTGGTTTCATACGATGTTGCTTTAGTGGCGTAGTGACGTCACTTTTATTTCGTTGTCTTTTTTTCACTTTCTTTTTTTTTCTTTGGAGGAGGGAGCGGGTGGGGCTTTTAGACCGCTTAAGTGATGTTTTTTTTTAAAATAAATTTCGACAAAGCAACCTGCAACGACGTTTGAATGGCGCATCCAACAAACCAAATGTCTGCTGGGTTTTTCAATTTTTACTTAATGGGTGTGTGTCAACTCTGTTCCTCCTCCTCCACTCCCCCCACCCACCACCGACCCCCCCCCCCCAGCCCCTCCCACCACCACCTCCTTTCCTCATCCCGGTTCCAACACGCCCACGCGGAGGCCTGGCTTTTTACTCTGTGTCCAATACATTTTGATGCAATTGCAGCTTGGCGAAAAAAAATCCCAGCTGTAAAAATAAAAAGCTCTAAACTCCCCCAGAGCGGCATGTGTCACCGTTTTAGTTGAAACAATAAGTGAGAAAAACAGTAGCAAATTCTAATAGAAGTGATATTCCCAATGCGTTATGTACAGAATACACACCATAACTTGTTGCTAGCCATAATAGGCAATAGAGCTGTGTCTCTTGCAATTACCTGCTTGATTATTGAGAGATAAACCACATGAAACAACGAATATGGATTTTACACTGCCAATAATTTCTACTCCGAGGTCATACCAAGAAGGTGAATTCCTCTATGATATTCTGACTTCAGTAATAATCAGAATTAATTAAATATTTATAAAAACCTATAACATTTACAATGCCTCTTGCCTACTTGTGCTTTAACCAGCTCTGTACCGTCTGAGTTCTACCCAAAAGGGTTATTTGATCTGTTCTAGTTTTCCATCCAGTTTTATGTTGTTCCTAGCTCTACAGAACAAAGCCACAGTCAAGCAGAATGGCATTAAAGTTTAATTTATTAATCTTACAGACCGTGTTCATTGAATTTAATCATTTGAAAAAAAAGGCAACTGAAAAGCTTCACATGCACTTGAAGGAATTAGAAAGAGAAAAAGATGGATGTTAAAGCCTCAGTTTCTCTCAACCTGGGCCATTTTAAGACCATTTCCTCCAGGGTATTTGATGGATCCAATTTCTCTATAGTATACAAATGAGAATAAAACCTGGACGACCCTTTTGCATGTTTCGATGTTTCAAATCCAAATGTGGATCTTTTATCGGATCTAACACTATTTGGCGTGATGCTAAATGCAGTTTCTCCATGCTATTTGTCTAAATACATCAGACAGATTCAATTCAAATTATGGTATAAAACTCCATTGCAACTATTATACCTTTTTTTCAATTGACGATATGCAGTTCTTAGTTTGCTTTTCAATTTTTGGCATTTGTTATTTGCTGTATTTCCAGAGTGATTGTTTTGTTGTTGTTATCGTTGTTGTTGTTGTTGTCGTCGTCGTTTTTTATGGGGAGGAGGGGGGGGGGGCTGTAGTGTATGAGCATAGGATTCTTATCAACAATTTGCAGATGTTGACTTACTTTTAGTCACCATGAAGTATTATTAACCAGTAAGAAATGCTGATCTTTATATCAGCATTTTCGTAACAGGTAAACAATACCTTGAGAACGACTTGAAATAAGTCAATATATGGTAGTCACAGGACTAAACTGGCGTTTGAAATGCAACTAACCGGTCAATATTTAAAATTAGCGATCTGGGAATCGGCCAATCAGAGTACAGTATTTACACTATCTATTTACCCTAACTCTCTTTTTTTTAAACGTTAAACAAAAGAAAATTGCTGAGTTATTACTTACTCATAGTTGACAGCAAACAAAAAAACAAAAACAAAGACAAAAACAAAACAAAAACAGAAACAAAAAAACTAACACGTCCACTCCATCACTTTGTGAAGTGGTTCTCCTTAATTACGTTGAGCCAGGTAATTTTTGCAGGTTTCCTTGCATTTGCTTTTGGTGCAAAAATTATCAAGTTTCTGTAGAAAAAAAATACTTTTCTCTCAGAGTCCGTGTGTCACCTGGATCCTTATCTCTTCTGAAAATTACAAAAACCCAATTTACACTGAAAAAAAAACGCGATCTACTTATGTTCTCAATATACACATGCATGACAAAATACATGCCAAAGAGAATCAGCACTCAAGTTTGTATCGCTTAGAGAACATAAAATTAAATTATCATTTTTACGGTGGTGAGTTGTGACTCAGTGCGTGTTCAAGTATTACATACACTTGTATAAAACAAGAACTTCACACATAATGTGCAGCTATAATAACAAAGAAAGTTGGACGCTGTTTGCCGCATTTTTTTTATCATTTTAAAATTTCAACATGTCGCATTGCACATCCAATAGTAACCTTCTTTTGCTGTTGAACATGTTTGATCTTATATATAAGATTTATTGTCCCATTCGCAAATCATTAGGCAATAAATAAACATAAAATTGGATTAGAAGTTTCATATAGCTTCCTGATCTGTTTGGACCTGAACGTTAATTGAGAGGCGTTTAGCTTCCTTTATTTCACACAAAGATCTTAGCTCTTCAATCATGAGGATTCGTAATTGACAAGGTGAGGATTTGTATGAAGGAATGCAGTTAAGTGCGTCATTTGCAATTGTCATCTTTTCTGTCTCCATCTTCAAAAAGATCTTTTTGTGATGGAACGTCTTTTTGCTACTAAATTATTCAGTCATTTCTGCCATATCATGCCCATGCACAGAAATGTCTCTTAATTCGTATAGTATTTAAATTCCCCATATAACAAAGAATTGGACTGCAAAGCTTTTTGTATATATTTCCATTTTCCACTTAAATCGGCAATTATTGCTTAACAACCAAGAGTTTTAGATCCTTTATATAAAATTAAGTTACATAGATGGGAATTTTTTTGTACAATGCACCTGCCTATACTAAATTCGAAATGAAAATGAACGGGATGGGCCTCATTCTTCAAGTAAATGTCTCTTTAACAAACCGTACATAATAAAAAACGGAATGGAAAGGCTAAAAATACACGTGTTTTTTTAATTTAAAGTCTTTGGTGGTAAGTGTTTGAAGGACCAAATAAGACAATAATATTGTCCCAGTAAGCATTTCGACGATGGCTTAACGTTGGATAAACGTCGCATCCGACGTCGGATCAACGTCGGGTTTTGGTTGTTTATTGAAACCGAAACAAAAGGTTTCCTTCTTATTCTGGAGAGACGTCGATAATCCGACATATAATCAACGTTGTGTTTAGATTGCAAATGGAGGTGAAACAACGTCTATCCTACGTCGCTGGATAGACGTTGGGAAGGCGACGTTGCATAGACATCGGGAAAGAGACGATCTAGAGACCTCGGGACAATAATAATCTAGAATCGTCAGTATTTCACTCTCTGATGGAGAAAGGACTTTAGCCCTGGCGGATCCAGTAAGGCGTACTCTGTGCATAGCCCCTCCCGTTTTGACTTAAATATTGATACTGGTGCTGTTTGGAAATCCTGGATCCTCCCTGTTTCAGTTTTTGATAAATGATCACTGTCATAAATGATCAAACACTATCTGTTTGAATATGGAAATTCTAAACAGTTAAGCTTAATAGGGAAAAGGTTAGGTCATCCTAAAATTTTTCAAATCACAAAATCAAGTGGTCAATAATGCAATTATAAAGGGCTTGTAGAACAGTCCAAAATGAAGTCAAGTTTAAAAGATATCAAACAAGTTAAACATTATTTTAAGATATTGTAAAAAGAGTCATTATACCCATATGCTAAAAAATTGCTATGGAAATATAGAAGGTACCTGAAAAGTGTTAAATAATGTGTTGAAGCGCCAGCATGTAAAGTGTAGTTATCCAGATAATTTTGTGAATTGTAACAGTTCAAAAATTTCGGGTAAACAGAATATTGTCAATGTGTTTAGCAGGTTTTTTTTGTTAAGGTAGGACTTAATCTAGCAGAAAAAAATTGAAGATGTAAACAATAGTAACATATATGATTTTTTAGGAAGTAGAAATTAAGGAAGTGAGAAGAGGTTTCCAAAACAAAGTGTCGCTGGGTTGCAATGATATTTCCATGGCTATCGTTAAAAAAGTGATACCTAGTATTGTTAGTCTACTTACTACAATCTGTAATCTTTTATTTTCAACCGGTATATTTCCAGAAAAATAAAATTAGCTAAAGTTTCTCCACTGTTTAAGTCAGGTGACAGATCAAAACTTAACAACTATAGACCTGTGTCACTTTTGCCCTATTTCTCCAAAATCTTGGAAAAATTGTTCGAAAATTGTCTAAATAAATTTATAGAAAGTAACAAGTTATTAAGTGAAAGTCAATATGTATTCCGAAATTGCCGTTCAACATCCTTAGTGTTAATACAGCTACTTTAAGAATTAACGAGCGCCATAGATAAAAAGCATGCAACAATAGGGGTATTCATAGATCTAAAAAAGGCGTTTGATACGATAACTAATAGTCTTCTTCTCAAGAAACTTAGCTATTATGGTATAAGAGGCATCTCAAATGACTGGATTGAAAGTTATTTGGCAAATCGTCAGCAATTTGTTCAGATCGATAACTTTGTTTCTGCTATGTTAAATGTAATCTGTGGTGTCTCTCAAGGCTCTATTTTAGGTCCAAAATCATTTGTTTTATATATATTAATGATATTGTGAATGTTTCAAAGTTGCTAAGGTTTATTCTGTTCGCGGATGATACAAATATTTTTACACAGGGAAAAATGTATCGAAAATTGAAAAAATAATCAATATAGAACTAAAAACGTTAAACACGTGGTTGAAATTAAATAAGTTTTCTTTAATGTATCTTAAACAAATTTCATGGTATTTGGACACTCAAATAGAAGTTTGGATGTGAATATCTTGTTCGCAGAAGCAACTGTCAAGCGTGCTAGCTCAACTAAATTCCTAGGTGTTATTAAAGACGTGAAACTCTCATGGAAAGAACACGTATTAAAAGTAAGAAGTAATTTGTCGAAATGTATTTCCATATTGTACAAATGTAGTTTTGTCTTGGAGTTTAATGCCCAATATAGGATTTATTGTACATTGTTTCTCCCTTCTTTGATGTATTGCATAGAGGTTTGGGGCAACACTTACAAAACTAACACAAGGCGTATTTTCATTCTACAAAAGAGAGCTATAAAATTAATTAATAAGGCACCTAAACTAACGTATTTTCAACAATTGTTTGATTCTTTGAAATTGTTAACCTTTTACGATATCGTCAAATTTAAAACACTAGTTATCATGTTTAAAGCAAAATATTACCTTCACCCTAGAAATATACAATGTTATTTTAATATAAATGTACAAGATGAAAGGAAAACAAGATAACACGGAAAATTCTTAAGTTGTTATGTTAGAACTACGTTAAAGTAACACTGTGTCAGTATAGTTAAGGTAAAATTCTGGACCTCGTTACCAGATGCTTTAAAGAATATCAGCAACTTAAAATCGATTGAATCTCAGTTAAAGTTCAGTTTAATCTCCTCATACACGACCTAATAACCTAATGATATATTTGTGTTTTATGAGTCTAATAGTTGTTAATAGTTGTACTGCATATGTCTTTTGTGTTTCCGATTGAGTACGTTCCTTCTTGGTGTTATGTTTTAGCATATAAAACAAAACTAAAACAATAGTGGCAAACTTGAAATTTAAAGTTTTTTTGTTCTTTTAAAAGTGGTTTACGTATACATATGAACATTGTACTGGACAAGCAGTAAGCAAGCTCAGCTTATGCTTTGTCCCTTTCTGAATCTGACTCTAAAATTGTCTGTTTTTCTTTTTTTTATCACAACTTGATATAATTGTGCAAACTTTGTTTTGTAATTCTCTTCAAAAATAAACCAAGAAATGAAATGAAATGAAAATGAAATAAAAGAGAGGCGCAAATCTTCGAGCAGAAAAGGCTCAAGCAAAAAGCAATTAAACTTAAAGCTTGGCCCTTTGACACTAGTACACTCTCTTTGACTAATACCACATAATCCCGACGATTTTTTAACTTTAAGTTGGTTTTTTTTAAAGCTACAACATATGACATTTAGAGAGCGGTTCAGAATCTGCCTTAAAGTCTTCTAATATAAAAACAACTTAAGTTTGCTAGAAATATAACATAGAAGTTAATTTATTTTTCTTGGTTTTAAACTTGGTTTCATTATCATGAGATTTGCATTTTAAAAACTCATGCAGAGAGCGATAAACGGAAAAAGGCAATCGACACTGAATATGACACCAACATAACCCTGAGCCGAGTAATGTGTATTGGTTCTTCTGAACAATATTGAAAGTATGCGGTTGCCAAAATGCATTTCACGGCGCATATTTGCTGGTCGATTTCGGTTTAATTATCACTTCTGCGATATTTGTTATGATCAGTTCGACACGCATGTAAGCCTGTTTGCCCACATTTTTTTCTTTACATTGATGCAAGTATGGTGGCTTCAGACCCCTGATTGACTATTACACTGAGAATTTTCGGAATCGGATGTTAGGTTCACATATTACTGTCTGAATCCCAGTCCCGTTGGATGTAAAAAAAACTAGAAGAAAGTGGATGAAGCATTCAAAACTATCTCCCCTAAGTGTAGCATGGAATCTAACTAGTTGAACACTCCTAACCACAATAAAATCTCTGAAATGTGAGATGAAATTATACACTCGAGAAACCTGATAACATTAATCACCAGTCTTAAATTCTCAGACGTATCGAGCCTTTTATGCATGTTCATCGACAGTGACTATCGTGCACAAACATTGAAAAACCACAGAGCAAATATCGTAGACCAAATATGAGATTAATTTGTCAACAACCTTGTTAAAAAGTCTGGAATCACATTTAAGCCAAACGACAATGCGTTCCATGCGTACAATTCTTTAATAATAAAAGAAACACCCGATTGAAGAGATTCTTAAGCTATATCAATATATGTGTAATTTTGTTATATTCAATGTTATCGTTTAAAATAATTTACAGGTGAATTCATTCCAGTGTTGCGATTGATATTCTCCAGTGGAATTAGTTGGTACTAAGTTTCACTCGCACTTTTACTTGAAATCATTAAATGCATCAGTTATAACACCAAACTGAACATTCATCGACCGAATTGCACACAGTTCCCAAAACCTTTCCATAATTCATTTTATGATTTCATTTAAACTAACTTTAAGCAAAAGTATTGCTTAATAAGAGAAAATACGCTTAAATACCGCTCTAACGGAAGAGTTTTCGCATTGATTAAATACGACATCATTGGTAGCAATAAAACTGGAAATAAAAGATGCGAAAAATAATTTTAGCGAAAACAAGGCTGTTTTCCACAGCAAAAAAATTCTTAGACTCATACTTTGACCACCTTAACCATTCCTTTCAAAAATTGTCAGTACAATTCCAGATTCGTTGCAGTAACTCTTCTTTGTAAATAACGATGACCTAGCAACCGTACCATACCGGGCATGTTGGCCCTTGATGTTGTCTTTGCTGAGAACAATATGTTTTGTTAATAATCATTTAAAACACAACATAATCTGTATAACACAAAACACCACAATCAAAGCAAAACTTTAAATTTTGAGGAATGAATTCTTGAGTGTTGACAGAAATGTAAAACTGACAAATAAACTAGGATATTCTTCAAATAAAGAATTTTAAAAAATTGAAAACGATATCCAAACCAAAATTATCTCCAATACTAAGAATAAATCACAATTCATCAAAGACCTTGTGATACAGAATAATATATTTTAAAACTTACTATGAGCGTAAGGAATGAACCAAGTTGAAAAAATCTGTCATGTCGGTGTTTCAGTAGGCACTTATGGATTATTTATAGGAACTTCTTCAGTAGAACCTAAACGCTGTTAGTAATTTCCCAACCATCATTCAAACACTTATTCTTAGGGAAAGAAACACGAATTGATAGTAGCAAAAGAAGATCAGAGTATAAATTACTTCTATTTGTGGGACAGCATCTGTAACTGGTTTCGATTTTTAATATGAATTTGATTTTTAATTTAGAACACCAAGGTGCTTATAGAAAAATTTGTTTGAAAACGATACTTTTCACCTGTTTACAAATTTCACTAAAACGCAGGGTGCATTTTTTTCTGACTCAAATGACATTTTTATACATTCTTCAAAAATTTAGACGTTTTTTCTGCATTATAAATTTCTGCAGAATGTATAAATCGTATTAGAAAGTCGAGGAGCGAAACACAAAAGCTTTGTTGACGCGTTTATTCACGTTTCTATCCAAGTTAACGTCCGCGCACCCCAGAGGACAAATGGTGCATCAGCGGCCCAAACGCTAACTCTCCGTGCTGACAAACGGTAGAAAAACGGTAACTGAAACAACACATTGAACACAGGTGTTAAACCCAGATTACATGCCTAAATAAATCCCATTTAGGACACAAGTCGATACTCGATTACTGATTCGAAACCCAGTATTTTAATAAACAAACTGCTGTCATTTCGAGAGAAAACTCTGGAAAGCGCACACGTCTTACGAAAATGGCAGAATTTTACGAGAAATAACACCACAAATTACCACGAAATACTGCCTTAAACAGATCATACTTCTACATTTGGAGAACGAGGTAAGTAATTATTTACAGCGCAAACCCACATATTTATGACAAATTATTACGATACGAGTGAATTCTTACCAAAAACTATTGGGCTCCTCCGAATAACTTTCTAAGATTTTCATCCCGTTCTATTACTAACGATTTCACAATTTCACAACTCCGGTTGTATTTTTTATTTCTTGTCCACATTTAGGACCAGGACTTTTGTCCGTTTTAATATCTTAAACTCGCTTGAATTTTTCTTCGATCACTGAACAAGTTACCAGATTCACTCAGTTTTTTAACGTGAGATTCAATCACTAAGGGCGGGTCCTCGACCGACCCTAATCCCGGGTCCTAATTGGTTGGAATCCCAGTGGAGACCTCCGTGGGGGAGGGGGAGAAGAGGGAGCCGCGCTGGCCCAAGAATTACCGTTTCCATTGGGGCATCCTTATTACCCAATAAGAGAACGGCACTGCTTATCTTGGCCCGGACGACAAGTTCACGAAGTTTCAAAGGGGGTGTTCTTACGCAATAACGAGATATACACCCGCTGGTCCACATCCGTGGAATTCTATGGGGGAGCTCGATCAAAGGGGGAAAGCCGGGAAGAGGGGAGATTCCATCTGATAAGGAAAACAATGGGAATGTTTACCCGACTGATACAGCCCTCATATTACAATACATCAAGGATTTCCCTTTGCAAACAGCAGCCCTTTTAATCACACAATATTTTAAACCCATTGAAATCCACGCATCTGGAGTTAAGTTTAAACTAACAATAGGTAAAAAACAATGGTAAAACATGACACAATACATTTCTAAGAGAATAATAAAAAATCGCTGGCAGCGGTTTTTACAAATCGTATTTGACTTTCAGGCAAAAGAAAGCAGGCTCGGACTAAAAAATGGCGGCCTTAAACATTTGAGATATGAATTTTTAATTTTGAAATGAAAATTTTGTATGATATTTATGAATTAAAGATAAAAGTATCTCTTTCTGTAGTTGTGTTGTAAGTTCTGGTTAAAACATGATGTTAAGTGATGTTAAATGATGATAAGTTTAAGCCTAAGAAGGATCTCTTATTTTCGCTCAGTTTCGTCCGAAAACAGCCCGTTGACAAACCCCATTTGCCTGTTGTGCAACTCACATCAATGCCAGAACAAGGTTGGTCAATACTAGGGCCATATCACTGTTCGAATCACCCTACAAAAGTGACAAAAGCGTCAACATAGTTTTGTCAGCCATGTTTAGTATTCAAACATTTATAATGGTGTTTTTTTTTTTTGTGCAGCATTCTTAAAAAAATTATGTATTCTGTAGAAAAATATACATAAAAAAATGCGGCCGTAGAAAGGCTAAAAGAAACATACTCGTAAATTCTGAATATATTTGGCATTATTTGCCCATTCATAGTGAAGATGTTTATTTTCTGCACTTCTTACAGTACATAGGTACGGTTACAGTGCCTTTGATGTGACAAAATCTAATCGAGATTGAACGATAATACGTGATTTAAGTGGTTCGCAGAAATAAATCAGGTTACAGTTAATAGTACATATGTTCTACCAGGTTTAGGGAGAAGAAATAAAAAGAACAAATAATAAAAGTACAAAGATTGCTTTTCCCCGAAGTCTAAAATTTTTAGCTATAAGCCAAATCACCCTTTGGGTGTTTCGAATTAAAATTCTTGCGGACAAGTTCACGTCACAACCTTACATCCACCAATGAGAATTAACCTTTTCATCACGTGATCAAAAAGTACCAGTGCCTGCGTCAGGGCAAAAAGCATATTTTCTCACTCTTTTATACCAAATATAACAGGGCATTTCTCTTGTTCTGGGCCGATTGCATGCATTTTGGCCTACTTGTCACATGCCAGGAAGTTAGTTCTTTAAATAGTTTTTACCGTTTAGAAAAATTTTATTACTTATCTGAAATATCGAAGAATTTGTGTTGGTATAAAACAGTGCAAAAAACTCCAAATATCGCTAATTTCGCCCTCAGTTACCCACAATGCATTACACGAAGCTGTCCGCAAGAATGCGCAAGAATATTTAATTTTGACTGCGAGGGAACAGAGTAAAAAATGAAAGAAATGATAGAAAAATATATAAGAAATATCGCAAAAAAGCTCATACTCGGAACATGAAAGAAATTTAAACTTGACAATATTTGTTAACACTTTTTATAATTTTTTAAATGGCATGTGGGTTGTTTAAAAACCCGATTGCTGTTTGATGCAAGGGAAATTTGACAATTGGGCGAAATGTCTCTATCATTTCTATAATTTTTTCCCCATTTTTTTCATTCGAAACGCAGGAATTTTGCGCATTTTTATTTGGAACGCCAAAATGTGATTTGGCTTATTTACTGGTAACCGTTACTCGTACGGATACTCGTACACATACGAGCGTTGTTGTCCAGCAGCCAGCCTCTACGGCGGTTCAGCCCGTTGTGTATAACAACGTTTTGCTCCGCAGAACCACCGGAGGATTCCGCAAATTTAGTACTCATAAAAGATACGAGGGAGCGGAGACAGAAATGGTTACAGTAGATCGTAATTGATGACAACAAAATGTTCAATTCTGACTAAACTTAAACTTTTGCACTAAAATATTCCTTATTTTACGATATTTGACAAATAAAAATTGCTTTCAGCCACGGAAGATGGTCTTTTCAATTTCACCAATTTGGATCTACTGTAGCCATTCGTTCTCTTCCCCCTTGTAGGACCTACTGGAGAAATACATAATAGTCACACAGCACAGATTTCTGTATAGACCCATGCGACTCTGCCTGGACAGGGGAGGGGCAGAGGATAACTGACTTTAGGGGGGAGGGGGATGTGTCATTCTGGACTAGTGCAAGAGAGAAGAGATAAAATTTTTTACAGTAGATCATAATTGGTGATCACAAATTATTACATCCCGACTCCTGTATATAAGCTAGCAGCTCCAAGTTAGCTCTTCATTATTTTTATTTTGAATATATCTTTATCAATTCCTCCCGTAGCAAGCCTCTTTTTGGGACTGATGAGCTAGATTCAAATCTGGCAACCTTTTCAGCTCCAGTATTCACTGTTTACGATACTTCAAAAATAGAAATTGTTTTCAGCAACGGTAGGTGTTCTTAATCATTTCATTATTTTGGATCTGCTGTAACTATTGTCCTCACCCGTCAAATATGGTTAAATAATCATTTGTGGCATTTTTAAAAAGCGTTTATAACTCAAATCACGCCCTTTATCAATTCCGTTTTGTCCATAATTTGTGACGTCCAAAACTTGCTTTTTTCCTCCAGAAACAAAAAAATTGTTCGTTGAGTGTGAAAACAGTGTATGCAACTGCTTTCACAGGTTTATATGTATAAACTAAAGTCACACAATTAACTAGGACGTTCTTATTATAGACTGTAAGATCTTTCTGCGGTTGATACATGAATTTGTCACTTAACAAATTGCGATTTACTGTTCCATGTGAATGTTGCTGAGAGTCTGTAGTTTATAGCTGATTCCAGTTCAAACTTCAGACAACTTAATTTCTACAATAGAAATAGGGCTAGCTCCAGGCTCGACGATAACATAATAATAAATAGCTTACTGGGAGTTAATAGGATATACACCTTAAAAATATAAACAGATTATAAAGAGAAAAGAAAAGAAAAACTTTTTCTTGCATTTCAAAGCTTTTCAATCAAGTTTTTTTTTTTTAATATCTGGTCGTGTGATTTCATAATGAACCAGTGAAATTGGAGCTTACAAATGAATTCCAAGGTATACCTGCAACACTATCATAATTACCATTTAGATGCTCAGATGTGAGTTCTGGACTTAAAAAGAAATGCAAATACTCAGGACATATTTCCAAGGAAGTTTCATGCTTACGCCCATTTTAATGCCTGGAGTGATTGCTGAGTAGTCTAGCACATCCCAAGCTCCAAGTAATTTTCTATTTTTTTCTTTTATATTAAGCAACGTGTTGGAAGTTTTACATAAAATGGACTCAATTTCAGTTTCCCATAGGTTTCACAGCACTGCGTAATTTGCTGGCATGGTTTGAAAGACCATTACATAATGCATAATGAGCGAATAACTTACTTATCGATAAATAGCCTGAAAATGAGCAGACAACTAGGAGGCCCGGGTTACAAAGAAACCGGTAAATGTACTGTACAAGTGTTTCCATCCTAAATGAACTAAAGAAGAACTCCAGAAGTTCTTGGCGTTTCTTTTTACTCCAGTTCTTGATACTTTTATTAAAGCTACACAGTACTTGCACTATATAGTTGAGATACCGACAGCTTAATTCAACCTCGCCATTTTTCGTGTGTGGTGCGAACGTCTGGAAAGCAGAATGTTAATTTATCAGACCTCTACTTTGTCTCAGTGAGTCCTCTGTAGCTAAGAAAGCAGGTCTTCAGGCATCTCTGTTAATGTTTCAGGGAGCCATGGACAGCCGGAAGGACAGAGGAGCCCTGCCAAAACTCCTCAGTGAGGCCATCCTTCAGCTGTGCAGGGTCGGCGTTGGTCTGCACGGTAGCTTCAGTATTGACGGTATCATTTGCATAGAGAATGTCGACGCGGGAAGCCAAGAAGTTGTTGTGAAGATACACGAGAAAATTTGCGGAGGTGTACTTCTACAGACGAACACAAACGTCAACCAGTCGGTGAACTCCGCAACTGCACAAACTAATGAGAATACTGTGTCAGCAAGAGTGTCGAATACTTTCAATTTGAACACAGCGGGTCAAAATTATACGACTTCTGTCCAAAATCAAACAGCCGACCCACAAGTTTCATACGGTGTGAATTCCTACCCACAGCCAACTGCGGAGTTCAACCAAAAGCGAGATGACTTTTCTGGACTGCATGACAGTGACTGTGAGATTCTGGACGATACGACTCACAAGCAACTGATTGGCGAGCTTGGTAATATATGTGACACCGACCTGGGCGGGTTGTATGATGTGGATTTCGGTGATGTTGCCATTAAACCCGATCCTGCTAGAAACAAGAACTCGTGTTCACCAGCACAAATAGCGACGTCTTCGAAAGCGATCGATGAGGTAAGCGATGATGAGCTGAAAATTGAGAAACTCACCGCAGGTCGAGTTCGCAAGCCTAATAAATCGAGAAATTCTTACAGAGATGTCCACGGCGCTTCTGTACAAGTCCTTTCGTTCGAAGAATATTCAAGAACATTGAAAAGTGAGAAGTTAAAAAGAGGTCGAGATAGATCGCCTGATTTTATAAGTTCAAAGAGAATGTTGAAATCCACTCCAGACCAACAGTTCACTCAGGCACACGGCATTGTGTCACAGGCTTATCATGCTTCGGTTGGCGCGTCGCAAATAGCGTCTGTGAATGATGCGAACATAGCGAGCATACGGAGTTTATCGTCTGTCACGAGAACGACTTCGTCTGAGCCGAATACTGCAGTGAGTGGAAGAATACCGTCGAAACATAGCGATCCTCAAATTGCTGGGGCGGAAGTGCCGAGTCGACCTGTTCATAGTGCTTCAATTACAAGAAATCCGTCTAAAGGTAAACTGATGGGCTCAGGCCAAAGCGAAATTGTCACGAAAAAGACTGTGAGAGAAAGAGTGAGTTCCAAAAGGGGTCATTCGGTCATTTCGCAGGACATTGGTGAAGGTTCAAAACGAGGGAACAATGGCGTTCACATCCTGTACCGCAACTCAAAGGCAGCCATAACTCGATCAGAAGATAGTGAATGTGGGGATTGTGACAGCCACGCGCAAGCCAGCATTCATCCGGATACGGCCGAGACAAAGGCTGCTGAAAGCGCCGACACTGGTGGCACTGTGTCCGAACAGCAAAGCGTCGGCAAAAGTCTCGTCTGTTTCGATGACTTCAGTCAGAACGCACACTCCAAGCCACACAAATGCCCATGCTGCACCGAAATCTACGACACATTCAAGGAGCTCGACTTTCACATGTACAAAGCTCACAGCGGTAAGTTCATGTGCCCGCTCTGTGGCAAGCTGTTCAAGCAGAAGAACACACGCAATAGACACATCGTGGCGGTCCACTCATCGAATAAGAACTTCGCGTGTAACCTGTGCAGCGTCAGCTTCACGCGCATAGACAGCATCAAAAAGCACTACAAGTCCCACCATCCGGACATGGAGGTTCCCAAATGCCCGTATAGCTACAAGCGCGGCGAGTCGACCGTACCCAGTGAGCCGGAGCTTGTTTACATGCAGGACATTGCTGGCTCGGACATCAAGTACATCGAAGAGACCCTCATGGCGGTTGCCGGCCCCGGCGAGATAGTCCAAGACGTTGTCGTACAAGATGTCGTGCCGACTAATCTGGTCATGGCGACTGCTGCCAGCACACCCGGCGTGACTGAAAACGCGAGTGACCCTTCGCCGCCAGGCCAGCTGTTAGCGCTGGATCAAGAGAACCCCACCTCGCTGTTGATTGACGGGCAGAGAGTGACCTTGGAACCCGTGTCCTCGAATGTGGTGCTGGAAGCGATGCAGTCACCCAGTGTGACGGCAACCCAAGTGGTTGCCGCTCCGAAGTGTGCTTCCGTTACCCTAAATGTCCCCCGTGTCATCGACAGCACTTCAAATGCTTCTGATTATGCGCAAGACGACAACAGCCAGACAGCCTCCTCCTTTATGAGTATAATCAAATCAGCGTCGGTCAATAGTTTACATGATCAACAAAACAACGTGGAGAATGACGAAGATACAGGCGACTACGTGCGAGGTGGTGAGGTTGACCAATCAGAACGCCAGGATGCTAATATAGTGAGCATGGAGGATGACAATTCCAATTTTAGTGTGAATGTCATAGAGGTGGAGGTTGATAGTTGTGCGTCCAACGACGATAGATGCCAGACTGTTTCCCCTCAGTCTGAATCAGCTCATGGGGTACATGCAGAAAGCCCTGACCATCAGGATGTTTCTGTGGTGAAAACAACTGTTCTTGCTGTTCCAAATCAGGTTGATGGACAGAACACAAAGACTGATGCGAGTTCACTCCAGTCAGCCCACGTGACGGCTGTTCCTAATGTGGATTCAGTAATGACCACTAAAAGGGTCAGTTTAGGGAAGGTGTCGCAGGGGTCACTGTTCAGTCAAAGCGCGTCGGTAACCGTGACGGTAAGTGGTGCTAACACGGCGCCATCTGCTCATGAAGAGGCCATGGCAAGCGTTGGCCAACAAACACCATTGCGGGCCCACCCGCTGGCACGGGTGATACATAACGCGCAGTCTGTGTCTGAAATGTTGGTGACGGCAAGTGAACGCGTGGGCGGTAACAGAGACGCGGATCGAGCCGGGACACGTGGCACTGCTGACGAGCACGTGGATGAGCAACATGTGGATGACGATGGTGATGACGCAAGCAAGTCTGGCTCTACCATCGAAATATCAGATGAAGAAATGGAGTCACCAGATTAAAATATATTTCGTATTTAACTAGTCGTTCGTTCGTGTGAAAAGTTTAAAACTTGTACTTGATTATACTCATTCTAAGGAGCGTGTGTAAGTTGTTTGTTATCTTAAAATGTGGTGATATTATTGTAATCTTATATCACCTTGTTACGAAAATATAGTTTTATACTTAAGAGACAGGGTTGTTGGATAAGAGAATCTGTGAAAAATGAGGGGATCGGGGGAGGGGTGGGGGTGGGGGTTGTATCGGATGTAATTAAGAACCGATTGAAGAAGAGCGGACTTGACAATGAGGGGCTTAGAAGGAGCAATTTGAGTGGAGCCCGGTTCAGATGAATCGCATATTCAACTGCTGGTGTCTGGTTGGTTAGTGTGACATCTTAAAGATTTTCTTTTTTAATATTCATTTGAAGAAAAAAAAACTTATCTCAAAGGGGTAGTATTTATTGATAGCAGGTGATCGATTCTTTAACGTTGCGAGCAATATCCCAGACAAAGTAGTCATATGCAGCGCGGTTTGGGGGGAGTGTATTATCCAGCTTTGTGGATTTAAATTTATTTGATTTTTTTCAATTGGGCCAAAACTGGTTTATGTAGTTCACAACAAAATCGATAAATCTTATTGATTGACAGATGACATTAGCGTTTTCATTCAAATTATCGCAACTTAAACTGCATGGAACCAACCTGAGTTGATGTAGTCTTATGGCATTTCGATGTTCACTTACAGTGATTTTACACTGTGATTTTTTATAGTTTGGGCCTCCGTTAGTTTGATACGTTGTGTTGATAACTCGGTGACAGTTTTGGTGTTTTGGTAATTGATCGTTAATTCGTACCGTTCTGGACTGGGAAATACGGATCAAATAATCCGTTCGTGCGAATTATCCTTGATAAAACGGTATAAAATTGTGAGTGTGGGGTCAGCGTCTGGGTTCGAATAACCAAGGGACGGCTGTATTTAGATTGTGATCAAAGTACAGCTCATACTGCCTGCTGCATCTCCTTCGCACCTTTGCGGTGCGGGTGGTGAAGTCACTCTAATTCTGAGAGGTAAACGCTGGACCAACCAGTGTTCGAAATACGCACAAAAACAGTGCTTGCACTCCAAGTCAACAGCAAGCTGATAGCCGGACGTAGAATTGATGGCTCAGTTTGTTGTTTTCCAAAACTAATGACATGGGCCGTTAAAAATAAAAAAAAACATACAAAAAAGACTATTAAACTATTTCCGTTTAGTTACTCCATGGCAAACCAAGTAAGAAATTAGGTGTTTAAGAATTGAAATTACTTAGTTCGGCGTTTTTGAGAAAAGTAAACCACTGCACTTAATCTAGTCTTATCTCCACAAACCATATAGTTGTATGTTGGGCAAATGCTGTCAAGAGTGCTTGCCTGACGCGAGTACTGGCGGTTCTGAGCCTGTGGGTCAGTGTTATTTCGAACACAGGGACCAACAGTGACTCATTTTGGACAGGATTGATCTCAGGACTTGGTTACAGTTTGGTGTATTGTAAAATCAACCAGATAATTATTGTTGTCCATTTTTATAGCCATAATTTTAATCCAGGTTTCGGATAAAGAAACAAAGAGAAAATCCTCAAAATGAGAAAGAAAGTAAAAATAATAAAGAAATACACGTACCATACCCGTAAATGTTTCATTCTTAAATGTTTTGGTGTTGGTTATTAGAGCAGCCGACCATGTCGTGCTGATCTAGTGCGATAGAAAGGGGGGTTAGCTGTCGTCCGTATATGTATGCGTATGTACGTATGTGTGTTAGACAACCTTTCAAAATCTACTCCTTCAGTTTTACACTTATTGTTTTGATATTACACACGAATGCTTCGCTACTCATCAGCTGTCACTACAGCTATTACCTTTTTTGGCGATACACCCAGCATTGCCACAACTCCAAAAGATTTTTTCTTTTTCGATTTTCAAAACCCTCCTGTTTCGTTTTTTTTTTTTTTTTTTTTTTTTTTTTTTGTCATAGGTCTTGTAAATTTGATAAGAATGTCTCTTATACTACCAGCTATTAGACTATCCGTTTTTTTTAGACTTTAGCTATGAACTTTTTTTCATTAATGGATTTTCAAAACGGCAAGACTACAATACTTTTTGCCTAACGCTTTTAAATTTGACATGAACTTTCTCTGTGTAATTTAGGATGAGGCTAGAAGTGTTTTTGTTGATCCGTCAAAAATGAAATAACAAACTTCTTTATTTTTTTTCTTGAATTGATTTTACAAAATTTTTAACATGTGGTTTTGTTCGAAACTTCGACACTTTTTATACCAGTCGACTAAAGGACTAACCTTCGGAAAAGTTCGGAAAGCTGCAAGGGAGAGACAACAGTTTAGGCCTCATTTTTAAAGCACCATGGTACACGTTGTAATATACGTTGTAAAAAGGTAAAATATGAATGTTGAATGTTTGGTCAAAATCGAGAAAAAAAATCGATCTCAGAAATAGCTAAGAGATACGGTATTTTCAGCCGCATTTTCGATCTGTATCTCATTTTTAGCTCTCCATCATACACGCTGTAATGTAAATGTAAAATTTGACCAAGTGGTCAAGTGGTAAATTTTTCAATTTGGTTTAATTGGTCACATTAGATAATTTGTGTCCCCTCCCCTCCCTCCCCCCCGGCAAAGTTTTTTTACAAATGACCAGTTAAATCTTAGTGTAACTGTTTAAGGTCAAAACCGTTGGTATAGCACATATATTATGACGTCATCCTGAAAACTAGTTCGCGATGACGTCAGACGTTGAAACCTTTTTTACAGTTAGCTGATTTTCATTTTTCGTGCTTTTTTAGTGCAACAGTATTTGAGCATTCTAACAAAGAGAAAACAGAAAAGTAACAACACCAAAACAAAAAGGACGAATAGAAAACAAAGTGCAGCAAGCAAGTCCACCATAAGAAACTGAACAAGCGATAACTGCTTCGCGCCAGACTGAAGATGCCTGTCTCCAAATTTAATCACATGTTCAATCCAATATGCTACTTTTTGCTTTACAGGGAGATCCCTGTGTCGCATTCGTTCCGCCAGAGCTCGTGACTTGAGTAAAGTCTCCTTGTCGTCCAGTATGTATGAAATATTATTGGCTAGTTCTTTTGGAGTGAATTGAGAAATATCCATCTGTATTCCAAGTCCTTTACTCGTCATCGACGCGGCATTATGGGCTTGATCCATCCATAAGGGAAAGGCAATCATAGGCGTTGCGTGATAGGCTCCTTCTCCGTATGAAATCAGACCACAATGTGTAATAAACAGCTTCAGGTTTGGATGCGCCAGAAGGTCATTTTGTGGAAGCCATGGTTTTACCAGCACATTTGCTGGCAGGTCACATTGCGGCATGACATCCATCTTCCATATCACTGTCAGATCTGGATTTACCAGCCAAAAAGCTTTGCAAAACTTTAAAATCCACTCCCCTGGTATGTCTCGTAAAAGACTGCCAAAAGCCACCAATATTGCACCGTCTTTTGCAGTTGACATAATAAGATCCAGGTCACGTGGCAATGGCTTTCCATGACGTTGCATGATGTCACCTATATCAACGACCCCTGGCATATTAGCTGCAGGATAATGTATCATATGATCGTGCAGATAAAACAACACACGGGCTTCGCGGATTAACTCCATTGCAGGCTTTGCAGGTTTATCAGGAACATATTTCTCTATATATTCCGTACTGTATTTCAGAGAAAATACCATGGCCACTTCAAATACGAGATTTCGGAAACGTTCGGTAAAAGTCATTGAATCTGTGGTAGCCGACCAAAGTATAGGGGAACTGGACGGTAAGTGTGGCACACGAAAGAACCACTGATGAACGTGCGCCCCGATAACGACTATTGGCAGTTCGAGTTTATAAACAAGTGATGGAGCACACACGTGATCGGTTGGATCAAGTACCACCAAATCATAGTTCGTTGTAGCTAGACGTTGAATGAGTGCATTATTGCTGAGTAAATCCTCACACTCTTGCTCGAGTGCTTGCCGAGCTATGGCGACAACGTTGTTGATCACAAAGGCATACTGAAATGAGCTGCTGCGAAGCCCTTGCATTTGTGCTTGTAAGAACTCCTCTGATTTGTAGAATGGCTCAGCACGTGACACGTGATACAGTATGACCTTGACCTCTGGGTGAAGAGGCGAGGGTTGTTTTACATACGAAGGAACAAGCATATGGACCTCGTGCTTGCTTTCAACCAGGGCTTTGGCGAATTCTCCGTAATACATGTAATGTGATAGTATATTCGCTGGATAAAGCAGTAGTTTGTAGGCCGCCATGCATTGACAGACAGCGACAAGGATAAGAATTTGTTTGGCCATAATGCTCATCATTTGCTTCTATGATTTCTGTAAAACAAAAGAACAGAATAATTTTTTTATGGCAAACGCTTTGCGTTAAACACTCACTTGCTGTTTCGCTATGAATTTTGCTGAGTAAGCCATGCAATAAGACACCACTGACTGCCTAACTGACTAACTAACACCTCACCCAGACCGAAGTCAGCCGTACAGTTCATGTGCTAAGTCAGACTAGCTCACTGGCTGACAGACAGACTGGCTCACTTAACTGACAGGGAGACTGTCAGTGACTAACAGGGAGACTGTCAGTGACTAACAGGGAGACTGTCAGTGACTAACAGGGAGACTGTCAGTGACTAACAGGGAGACTGTCAGTGACTAACAGGGAGACTGTCAGTGACTAACAGGGAGACTGCCAGTGACTAACAGGGAGACTGCCAGTGACTAACAGGGAGACTGACTAACCGAGATCTTTGCCATATAAGTCATACATTGACTGGCTCCTATGACTTTCCCCGCCTGGGCTATGTGTCGACAGAAGACTATATAGTGCGTTAAGAAGAATGAAATATCTAAGTAATAATACATTCAGCCATTAATGTTTAACAGCCAAAGTTGATTATACCTGGAAAACTATTTACCACTTTATTCGTATTATGTATACCGTGCAACTGATTTTCGTCTGAACACAGTTAGAGAAAAATTGCAAAAACTGTACAAAAACTTAACATTTAAAGTGCATGCTAGAAAATCTGCAAATCACAAACGGCATTAAATAAGTTCATCTCCAATGAAATTAAATAAATATTTTCTAAAACGACGGTTAATTAAACTACCGCTTGAAATAAAATGGAGCAATTTCTTACCAAAGGTATTTTATTCCACGCGTGGGTTATCCTTCTTCATTTGTTAAGATAAATCTTGTGTTTAGTATATATTTTATACCACAAAAAGCATGTACAGAACCTATAAAAACATTAAAAAAAACACCATTTGACAATGAAATGGGCAAACTTAACCATGTGAACTCGTGTATGACAGTCAATTGCAGAAACGGAGGCCGAGGGCGGTATAAACCCTTTCATTTGCCGTTGACATATAAAGTCGTAACGAGTTTCTTTATTTTATGGTGCGAAAATAAAATAATTGCATGGCTTTGACAGTAGAGCGTCTATTATAGGTCTAATATCATGCGCCATCCTTGAAATCGTGAAGCCCCACAATGCCGTGTACAGGTCTTTTACATTTCAAAAGTCTTAAAATTATGAATATTTAGCAAGGTAAACCTTCTATGTGAAACAATTGCTAGCTCTGTTTAAAACTGCTAGTTCTATTTAGAAATGGTAGAATAAGCAATCAGTTTGTGAAACAATTTACGCTCATTTTCGATATATTTGTATAAAAAAATAAAATCCGGCATTTCGCTTCTTCTACGGTGGGGGGGGGGGGGGGATGGGGGGGGGGGAGTCTTATACTTCAAAATGATAGGACTGTTCGGCTGAAGGCCGTCGAGAAAATAGACCACCCAAAACATCAGCTTAATTTAGAAGCACCGCTGCTAAAAACGATTTATTTAAAGGATATTGCGGGAAAATAAACCTAAGTTTGACTATTATAAAAATTCGTAGTTTTTTTTTCTCATCTGAAAAAAGGTTCTGTGGGTTAATATACTGAAACTTTCTAGATGTAGCCAAAAAGAGGAAGGAGAGCAACCAGCTGCATACATTTTCGACAATTCTCCCTTAAAAATATTAAAGCACATAAAAGCCCGCAAACAGAACGTATCTTTTTATCAAAGGTGGTCAAAGGCCACATTGGCAATCGTATGAGGACATGTGTCGTCTGTCTGTCTGTCCGGAAAACAAGGGTAAATAACGAAAAAAAAACTGCTGGTTTTATTGATCCCAAACTTCACAGAAAAATGTGCCCGAGTGCTATGTATGATATTTGTTTAAAGCCCAGTTTTTGGCGAATTTTTAACAAATAAAAAAAAAATCGAAATGATCTTACATATTAGTGAATTTGAAAATTCTTTTAGCAATATCTTATACAGTTTCGACCGAATCACTTTAAAAATGCCACATCCACTGTTTCCCTGAAAATCAACGTACGCTGTGAAATTTTTCTTATGGCGTGATGAATAAAAATGTCCGTCCGTCTAGCCGACCGTCCGCAAAACTGTTGTTTTGTTTGTTTGGTTCTTTTTGTTTCTCATTCAGTTTTCATACCCCACTTTGGAGGGCAAATGTCAATTATTTTATTTTGGCAATTCGCCAGGTTGGGCATCCGATCACCGCCTTTGTGTAAAAGCTGTCACCTACAAATTTTATTCAATTTGCTCGAAATTTTGCGTGAAGGTAGTCTTGATCAGGGGCAAAAAAGTATTCAAGGCGACTTTTGATTTTCATCAATTTGGCAAAATTCCAAAACTGGCGATATTTTCGCGACAGATATACTTTCATCATAATTTTTTATTCTCTATGAAATTTATAACATCAGTGCGCCAGAGTCGGATTTTGTTATTTTATTATTTTTATTTATTTATTTATTTATTTTGGACGCTTCGCCAAATTCTGTCCCTTTGGTGGCTAAATTTTGGCGCATTTCTTCGCCATGTTCACTTTTATATTTTTGATGGATTTAGTAAGTGCATGTGGATTGAGTTGAGAGCTGTACGTAGTTTTATGTAAATTAAATGGTAACAAGACAAGCCATTGGCTTGTAACAGTCACGTGGTACGTGGCTGTCAGAAGATCACATTGTAGATAGCTTAAAGCAATCAAGATGTACACACCCATATAGTTGGTGATGACTATTGACATGCTGAGCTTGGATAATGAGAGAAATTTGTACTTATATAATATAATACAATATAATAATAATAATAATAATAATAATAATAATAATAATAATAATAATAATAATAATAATAATAATAATAATAATAATAATAATAATAATAATAATAATAATAATATACACAAACACACACACACATATATATGTTTTACTTTTATCGAATATAACTTAAGCACAAAATATTAAAATACAGTTAAATAAAACAAATCAACACACGTTTGGGGACTCTAGCACTGCCACTGTATTTAATTAAAACTAAATGGAAACCTAGAATGAGAAACCAGACATGTTTTAATTCTTTTTAATTGTTTTCAATAATTCCCTATTTAAATTCGTTTTTCGTGCGAGTAGTCGGCAATGTCTGATATTTGCATTCTATTCGTTCAAACCCGGAACACATTATGAACAGAGGCGACTTGATTACGCTTTAATGTACATTTGGAGGGAACAGGCCCAAACCCCCCCGACCGAAACCCCCCCCCCGGCCCTAACCCCCCCCGTCAAAACCCCCCCGACTAAAACCCACCGGCGGCCTAAACCCCCGGTTCTCAGGTCTATTTTATATTTTGTAATTGCGATACATCCACGTTGTTAATTACACTTCAAATGCCCATTGAAGAGACCACACGGCGTTTAAAATTGCAATTTCCGAACCACTGAAGGAATTGATTATCATTATAAAAGAAACTTCATACATCCATTGATGATAGTACTCAGTTTTTGAAATTGCAATTGGTTCTTACGATTGATGAGTGTGTACACATGAAAAATTGCAATTCATATGCCGGTTGCGCGATCACTCGAGTTTACAAATTACAATTTCTCTTGCGGGTAGATGTGACTTACATCCATTGTGATTCACTTGAATGGGTAATTTAGTGGCCCAAATTGCTGTGAAAAATCATGCTACCATCATGGAATACATCACATCTGCTAAAGGGAATCCAAAGATATTGTACCAAGGGTATTTGTACGCAAAGCAAAAAAAAAAAAAAAAATCTAGCAAATGGCTATGTTTCGTACAAGTGCGAAAAGAGGCGCCATAACAAATTATCATTACACATTTTCTTTGAGAACGGGGGGGGGTTTGGGGTCGGGGGGTTTAGGCCGCCGGGGGGTTTTAGTCGGGGGGGGGTTTGACGGGGGGGGGTTAGGGCCGGGGGGTTTCGGTCGGGGGGGGGGGGGGTTGGACCTAGACTCACTGTTGGATACGTGTAATTTTTGTCGATTACTATGTAACTATATTTGTAATTTTTGAAAAACAAGTTTCAGCTCTGTTTCAATTTTGTTAGCAAATTTTTTGCCGGAAAAATCAAATGATACAACTGTTTGTTTTTTCCATCTGCAGTAGTTCGATTCATATCCCAACCTTTTCAGTATTTATAACAGGTACCAGCGATTTGAATAAGATGGTTTCGTGTTCTTGGTCTGGCGACAGTCAGAAAAAAAGACTGAAATCCAGCCACGTTTAATTTGTGTTATTGAAAAGAAATGTCTAATATTTTTGCCAAAATAAATAATTGAAATAAAATTTCCATTGCAAGCTCCCACCCCTCAGCCAGCCTCCGAAGGTTTACATTTGCAAGTTTTTCTCTTTGATATATGTATGTGCGATGTAACTGGATCTAGCCAGTCCTCCTTACAGACTTTTGCTTATCGAAACTTCTTTTCCAAAAACGTCAACGGTCATTCCCTCACCGTCCACTCCATCGTACCAGAATATCTTTTTCCAGGTGATAATTTGAAGTAAACATACATGCGATACATTGTGGCATTGTAGTGAAATAAAAGAGAAGACAGAAGAGATGATTCTTTTCAAGTGTTTTTATTCAGTGCAAAAATATAAATTAACTCACTGAACCATTGCTTTTTAAATACTTTAGAACCGTTTTTGTTTACATGACGAAATTATATCAATATCTTGAACTACTGCAACACTGTAACAATAAACAAGAGATTTCTGTATTTAATACAGGCAATTTCTATAACTCACTAGAAAATAGACCTCGACAATTGCAATTTTATGTGCAGTTGCTGTTATAACTTCGAAATGCAATCAGTTACTGTTATCACTGGAAGTGTGTTGCAGAGATAAAACGTATCCCACACATTGATGGCCTTCGCGATTACATTTCCATACCCGAAACAGTTCAAGCACTAAATGTAGCAATATAAAATTGGTAATATACGTATTCTATAATACAAACACTGTATTTTGCCACTAAACCACAAAAAAATAAAACAATACAAAAATTAACACTACAGTCATGTTTTAATCTACGCCTGGAAAGTTGTAACTACAAACATATTTTACCATTCGTTTTTTTATTCGGATTTTGAAGATGTTTACAATAACTAAGACCTGGGTGGCAGCGTTAAAGAAGGTATTATTATCTTTTTTTTTATCTGGGTTTAAAAGTGTTCACGGTAAATATTTTGGGCAAGAAGAACGCCAAAAATATGAAAATTTGGTATCCCGATGTCAAATGTAGCAGGGGTTATCCGGATCCAGACGAAAAAAGGAAAAAATACAAAAACTTCCGGAATGACAACAAACTTGTGGAAGAGGCTCGGTCCCTCATGTCCCACCCTCCCCACCCCACTCCCCTCGCCGGCCCTCCGCTACGGCTTACCATGGTTACGGATTCCGCCGCGCTTCAGTACCACTGAACATATCCCTGCTTGAATGACCAACACGTGAACACCATAAAAATACAGACAACTTTGATATACGCTCTCATTGGTAAATATCCAACAACAAAACAGTATCTTGTTTCAAGCCATTCACTTAAATAAAAGTGCTTCATGCCACCAAATTTTCAGCAGCCCAGAAAAAAAAAATCATAATGGCAAAATTTCGAACACGTTACATGATCTAAAAAATAATTTTGTATCCCAAAGATTGTAATCCCCACGTTTTTTTCTTCAAAATCATCATTAAAACAAAGGACACAAGTGGAGGCGTAACAACACTTCGGGACTCCTTTTACTGCGCAGATAAAGAATTTCTACCTCTCTTTCTCAATATTATATTTGAGTCTTTCTGCTAGACATCGGCAGGAGACGATTCATAATCAGCTGCATCAACAACTGCTAAAAATTTCATGAAAGACATAGAAATGCCTGGATAACGCACACCGGCGTTAGCTCTTCTTTCAAATAAAAGCATGTTGAAGGATTTTTCTTTCAGATTTAAAATGAGGCATTAAGAGTTCATCAAGATTCGCTAAAACGCCCCGGATCAGATAATTTACCACCAAATACAAAGATATGAACCAAATTTTATTGCAAATTCATATTTTACACAAACACAAATTTCGTGGAAAGTTAACTTTCGAATCTGAGCCAATCATCACTTAAAACCTAAAAGCCAATGCTTCGTGGTCTTAAAATCCTTTATATCTTAAAGAAGTAAATATTTGTATGGTTCTTAGCACTACAATTGAAATAGTAAACACCAAATGATGAGAATTACTTTTAGACGCATTTCACCTCAAGCGAGGACACATGAAATCCATGCAAAATACACACGGATTTCCTAGCATAAAATAGACTTTAATTCAATTAATAAAAATCTCCCCACCCCCACCCTACATTTTTCAAAAAAAAAAAAAAAGCTTTGAAAACAGAAAATATTAAAAAAAAAACACAAATCTGTCACTACGTTACAAATGAAATATAAATATAAATCACGTCAAAACATTTTATCGCTAATAAATACAATACTGTTAACAGTGCAAGTGTAAAAAATGTAGGTACCGTTAATCGGGATTACCTGCGCTACCTTAACTAAACCTATCCCACTGCAAAGACATTATCGGTGTCACTAACTTTACTACACCCGTTACAATAAACTGAGTGAATATATGGCTATTCTACCTCTTCTACACAAAATAACTATCGCATTTTAACTTATTCACTTTGAAACTAAACAATATTTAAGTTTTTTAAACAAGCACAACCAGTGAACATTCAATTTTCTTTATTTTCCTTCTTCCAGACAAATTTCCTTAGTAAAACAGGAAACATAGCAGGATTTAATTGCTTTCACTGTACAAAATTCGAATAGTACTTAAAATATTTTTGCCATGGACGTTCACGAAAAATACGAGGTTCGACATTCGACATTATGTTTTGAACCTAACTTTAAATACAAACAAGAGCACCAGAACGCTGGAAATCCCCTCGCCCTTCGCACGTTTTGTATAGGATTTGAAATGTGTGTGCTTACCAGTTCGGAGGAGTTGTGCATACAAGACCACTACCCAAAAGCGTGACGGACGGGCGGACTGACGGCAAGACAGACAGACGGACTAACCAAATCCTATATTCCCCTTCGTCAACAAAGTTGGGCGAGAGGATAAAAAAGTTTATCCAAGCTTCACCAAGCTATTCTTTATACACAGTCTGTAAGTAAAGCATCACAGTATCTGTCAGATTATAGCTTCCATGGATGACTTTTTTTTTTTTGCTTGGTCGTGGCGGAAATGCACGACTGGACACTTCAGTGGTACTTTTTAATGCAGTAACATCACAACCTTATGAAAAGAGCCCGTCCGACTTCCTTGGAGAAGTGTATGCATACATACATGATAGAAATACGACAAAAATTCCAAATTGACACAGCCATTTGAAAGCTCGGCGTAAAATTGAACCCACAAAATATGGTCACAAGATCTAAATTTTTCCCCTTATTTCAACAACCAAATGAAAATGGTTGAAGGATTCAGAAAGGTTTACGTCCAGCTGGACCCAGAATTTTAAAATCTGAAGCGAACGTCCAGCCGTTAAAAGGCTAGCACTGGAGCGCGGACGGATCCGGGGTGAAGTAATACATGAACAGGAATGCTGTATAGGCTAACACGAGCGCCGAGCCTGCAAAAATCATACAAAGAGAATGTCAACAAACACCTGGGATGCTACCGTGGCACCGCTTTACCATTTACGGAACAGTAAGAATTTTGGTCTACCTACGGTATAAATAATTATTGTTTTAGAAGACAGATGCCATTGAATCTTTGTACTGTGTTTTAAATAAAATTTTACCAGACAAATTAAACACAAATGCCGAAGGGACACGATTTTACAGCGTGACGATTTCAAATCACTTCGTACTACAAAAGAGCAAAATTTCACGGGTTTATTTCAACTATGAAATACGGAACTACGTAAGTCTAAGTGTTTTTTAGGAAAAGGGGGGAAAGGGGAGGGTAAGGGGGGAGGAATCGAGTTCAAGAAAATTTGTTCTAACAATATTGATGAAGAACTGAAATGAACAAACCTTGGAAGTAGTCTGACTTGCCATCTTGGAATGTATAATTCATCATGAAAACACCCAGAGCTACAGACCAGATGTGAATCTCGCTGAACAATAAGTGAAAATGCACAAGCTGCAAGGCAAAGGAAAACAAGGAAAACATTATACTTTAGCAGGAATAACTGCTCCCGATATGACTGAATATATTCCGTAAACGTCTACAAAAACCTATACAACAAATGCGGGGGCACTTTTATATTTAAGGCGGTGAGTTAAAGTAACAAGAAGTAGAAGACAAGCATACGAGGTTTCTGAAAGGTGTCGTCATCTGAATGGTTCCTAGTCAACTGGGCGCCAGGTCAACTGGGCGCCAAGTCAACTGGGCGACAGCGAAGTCAACTGGGCGACAACTCTGGAGTCAACTGGGCGACAAAAAAAGTCATTTGGGCGACAGTAGAAGTCAACTTGGCGACAACAAATCTCATGTTCTACATTTTGGACTTCATGCAAAATGAAAATTACACAAAATTCTGTCTCTGCTATCAACTAACTCTTTATTTCACTATAATCAAGCGTGTACAAACAGAGATGTATAAAATGCCATTTCCACTTTTATTAGGGAATTATTGATATCAAGAATTAATTCTTGATCTCAAAAATTGATTTTTTTATATAAAGAATTAATTTTTGATCTCGAAAAATCCATATTTTGATATCAAGAATTAATTTTTGCTATCTGTGTCTGTTTTTTGATATCTTTAAAGGTATTCTTGATGTCAAAAAATAATTTTTGATATCAATAAATATTTAGAGATATCAAGAAATATTAATTCAATTCTTGATAGCAAAAATGAAATATTTGAGAGCAAAATATTAATTTTGACCTCAATAATTCATTTTCCTTTTCTTGATATCAAGAATTTATTTCAGATATCATTATTTCAAAATGAGACTTTTTTTAATTTGTACACTAAAATCTGCAGATGATATTTTGATCTCAAAAATTGATTTTTGATATCAAAATATGAGTCTATTTTTTTTTAATAAAAAATTCAGAAACACACATCTGTAAATAAATAATGACTGGTCCTTGTATACAGAATCTTTCTTTACATTTTTTACTCTGTAAAAAAGAGCAATTCTTGAGATCAAAAATTGTGTTGTTATTATTGATCTCAATAATTCAAGTTTTTGTCTCCAAATTTAATTGACGTTTCGTTATATTTTATGTAAATGTGTATCTCGCTTGACATTTTGCAAAAGTTTGTAAAATTGATTTTTTGGATCTCAAAAATAAATTTTTGCCATCTAAAATTCAATTATTGATAGCAAAATATAACTTATTGAGATCTACATTGATTTATTGATATCTCTAATTGTATTTTGATATCAAGAATAAGCATTAAATGTTAAAACGGCATTCCATAGAGGTGAAAGTGAGTTCTAATCCGCCTCAAACATTGAACTTGATGCATGTATAATTGCCATTCTCTGAAACATTTTCAGTTTTAATCGCAGAACTTAAAATCAACTGAAATTCAATTACACACTTAAAATCATTAATCATAATTCCTACTGACGAAGCGTTTACATAAAAATTGCAATTACTAGTAACAGATCCGACATCGATAAATGCAATTCTCTGAAATACAGGACTCGAAACACATTAAAATCAATAATTCCTACTGACGAATCGTTTACATGATTGCAAATTCATATCACAATACCCACAAATGAAGCTTTTACATTAATTGCAATTCTCTAAAATACGGGACTCGAAACACATTTAACACCACTAATCTTAATACGTATTGACGAACCTTTTACATGATTGCAATTCAAATCACAATACCCACAAATGAAGCTCACTTTCATCTCTGTACACGCTTGATTATAGTGAAATAAAGAGTTAGTTGATAGCAGAGACACATTTTTTTTTGCAATTCAAATTTCATAATTTCCCAATCTCTACAAATAACCATTTTGCATTAAGTCCAAAATGTAAAACAAGATTTTTTTGTCGCCCAGTTGACTTCCACTGTCGCCCAGTTGACTTTTTTTGTCGTCCAGTTGGACATTTTTTGTCGCCCAGTTGACTTTTTTGTCGCCCAGTTGACTGTCGCCCAGTTGACCTGGCGCCCAGTTGACCAGTTACCATCTGAATTTGAGACAATGGGCTTCTGCTGCCCGTAAAATTCTTCAAGTGAAAACATTAAGATTGAATTTTAAATGATTGCCATAAAATACTTTTCGAAAAGTCGAAATACATTTATATACAAAAAAGACCAAACAACTTGCATGAAGGTCTGTTACCTGAGTGAGGTTTAAGAAAACTAACACTGGGATTTGCATCATACAAACTTGAGTAGCGATAGTGCAACCAACCTCGATGCTGAAATAAAAAAAATACCATGCCTTATTATCCACGCCTTGTTTCATATACACAGTGGCGGTATTTTTTATATAGTAATTATTAATTTTTCATTTTCCCTTGAACAATTTCATCCACGTTTTACATACACTCTGTAGAAACACAGTGCACCCCGACCTTCACATACATATTTGACAGATCAGCAAGTGGTAGATTCTGCACTCACTAAATATTTTTTTTTTTCAGAATCCCGCGTACAGTTAAATGCTAAGCAGTCCTGCTGAATCTACCTCATAGTAATACTGTTCTGGAGTGCAAACTGGATCCCTATCACAATCTCTGGAATATCAGGCACTATCGCAAGCATTGTCACGCCTATGAAATTCTGCAAGACAAGTTTTTTTTCTTAAGTCGTCTTCAAACTGAAGAATATTTGCTGAAATTTAAATGGCCTTGACAAAATAGGTCTTCAATGTTTCTGTCACGCTGAGTACTCAAGCTTACGCATTTGAGGAAAAACGCGGAGACAAAAACAGAAAATATACACAATACACTGTATAAATCACAATCTTGTTGTAAAAGTTTTAAGATAATGCTGATTTTTAATCACTTTTTTACACTCTCACAGCGGGACTAAATTCTGCCCTTAAACTTCTTCCTGCGTTTGTTTCCATATTGAAACTCTCAAACAAACTGCCCTCAGTCCCCAACTCCGTCAACAACTGCCAGTCTTCCGTTTGCTCTGACCCTCCTTATCCCCAACGTCCCCCCCCCCCTTTATGCCAAACCAATGTTGCCATAGCTCTGTGACTTACAATAGAGACGTGTGACTTCTTGATGATGGGTTCTATATTTGCGACAATGAGGTCGGCACAGAGACACATGACGGTGGTGCCCACCAGCAGGATCACGATGCTCTTCACCCGTCCCCAGTGAGGCGCACCATGGCCTGTCCCTGCAGTAACACATCATGATTACTTGTTTGCGTGGTTTTCCAACGATATACGAGACAAAACGTCATGGCAGAAATCCCTGGACCTTATACCCTCGACCTCCTCTCCCCTCCCAACTGCATTTCGAAGTTCCCTTGCGCAATTTCAAGGCAAATGCATTTTTTCAGACGGTGGCGGGGAGGGGGAAGGGGGTTGGCACTAGTCGAGACTCAAGAGACGATAGGTAATGATACGTGTAAAGTTGTTTTCCGGGAGATGTTCGGGTGATGACACGCTCGCTTTCGGTTGTCGAGGACCGTAAAAACACGGTTTGCTTCTACGCCTTTACACTCCAAGTATTATTACAGCACGCCAGGGTATCCGGACAAAAAGTTATCCAGACCCCTTTTGTCCAATTTTTCCCTTTGGGGTAGCTACGTCCACTGTCCTGACCTCCCAGGTCCTTTAGTTTTGAGAGCTTATATCAAACACCCTTATCTCACGAAGCATTCTGTCCCGGATTCATGTACGATACGTAAGCACAGACCACTTGACCAGACATATGTGACTAGTTCTGTGTGCAGAAGTGATTATTTCTGTTCGTCTAGTACAATTACTATTAACTAGGAAATAGACCTAGAGAATTGCAATTTTTAACTAGGAAATAGACCTAGAGAATTGCAATTCAATGAGCAGGTGCTGTTATAACTTCGGACTGCAATCAGTCACTGCTTATCAATGGGAATGTGTTGCAGAGGCCACATGTGTAATAATAATTTCTGGCTAGTGATTCCGCGACTATATTTCTATACCAGAAACAGTTCAAACGACGAAAAGAAGTAACATAAAAAAATTGGGAATATACATATTTTGTCATTACACCCTTAAAAAAGGAAAACAATACAAAAATGGTCAATACAGTCATTTTTTACCCTACGTCCGAATCTGGACTGTGGTTACTACAAATAGGACAACACGATGGCCAAACCATTCTGTCTAGACCTAAATCAGTTGCGAGAACGACATCCATGCGGTTATATCTGCACTCTTATTTTATTTGTTTATTTTCTCATTATTACTGGTCACATTTGAAATGAAGCTACACCTGTTTGATGTTCCTAAATAAAAAAAAGCGTTTCAGTTAAGAACGCCACAAAAATTTCGATTTTTCTTTCCACAACATAAACATGTGCAGATTTCATTTACACCCCAAGGGAAGAAACCAGAGGCTCATTACCATGGCTGCCAGAGCCGGACGCCTCCCCGACCACATCCGGAACGAACGACTCGTACACGTGCACTTTGTGCGTTTTGAGGCTGAAGACGAGTCCCACCCCGTAAGCAATGATGAGTACGGTCATACAGCAATACGCAAGCGGCTCCACGTAGTGCTTGTAGATCTCACTATCAGCAAACTCTTCTATCTACATAAACACCAATAACAGAGACTCTTATTTAAAATCTACTGAATTTTTTTTTAAATTTCATTTATTTATTTTATTTATTATTGGTTTTTATTAGGTTTAAATTTTTCAAGTTTGCCCAAAATTTTGGTTCTTTCCCTTTGTGTATGTGCTGAACCTGATATTGCAGAAAACAGAAAACTGTAATCAGAAAGCCAGAAAGCTTTCTTATGCCTGTTTGCAATCAATGATTTTAATCAATACTAATCGCACATACGTCTTGGCTTCGACAGTCATTACAGTCTAATCTCCATGTGAGATTGGTTGTAGGGTCACCAATTTTGGCTAGCGATGTGACGTTGACACAGTGAGAACAGTGCATAGTTCGGTAAGAAGACGAGAAAATGGAAGGCGCGAATACCGCTGAAACAAAATCGAAAACAAGCTACTAACAAGCTATTAACTCGGCTATTTCATGCACGAGTCCACAGTTCTCAGTATGCACAAAAATTTCTCGTCATAACTCTACTTTTAAATAAATTATATTATTTAATCTGTTTTTATGCCCAAAGAACTTTTTTTCGTGGATATTTCTGACGTTTTCGACACTTGAAAACAGCTGAATATAGCTTGCGTATGTACTTGTAACAAGCATTGCCAAAAAAAAAAAAAAAACACTACTGTTTCCTTTGTACGCACACTAGCAACCTTGAGATCATAATAATGACGACAGATATCGATTACAATCAGTAACAAAAGCCAGTGCTTCGTTTTAACAGCTGGGCTGAAAATAGGCTATTTCGCACTGAGCTGGACCCACCTGCCACGGACACGAAGAGGAGCGTGGCGCTGACGGCAGTGGCTCGGGGATTGAATCTCTGCGTGCTGTGCTTCAAGCCGCCGATCACCATGGCCAATCCCTGCCGCATCAAAAGTACCATGCGAAATGTTAACTTTCAACAAGGAGACAAAACTGGTAGAACTGGCCTTAACAGAAAGCAATGCGCACCAGTTCAAAATACAAACTATATACAACTACATTTCCTTGTCGACTCGTTTTTGCTAAAACAAATCTGCTAAAGCAAAGAAGATACTCAGTTCTTAAATACAACGCAAAATCTTGTGAATTTTTCTAGTGTTTAGCTATAGTATGATGCCATCGTCACTGTTCCGAATGAATCGCAAATGGCTGGGTTTGTAAAATGTTTGTCATGCAAATCTCATAATATGGTCGAGTCATCCAAAAACATGACGTTACTCATAATTTTAGCCAACTGATGTTTAGTTTTAGTTAAGAACTGACAAAAAACCAGCCTCACGTCAAAATCAAAGTTCAATCGCCGCACTATTTTGCATTTGAACCGTAGTTTTTACTGATTTTTACAAATATTTAGGAAAATAAGGCTTTCAAAACTTCGGCTCCAACCACTTTTCATCTGAAATGAAGATGCATAATTGGGATGTACTTGGGTGACGTTATCTTATGCGGGTCGACAACGTTTGGATGACAAGGCCATAATAACCCGCCAGTCACCAACACCAACACCATCAAACCACTACTCGTTACTATTCGAAAAGTGCAAGGTTGGGTTATTAGAAGACAACACATTCACGTGTCGAAAAAATGCATTATTTTGCGGACAGTCAAACTTTGGGAAATGCAAAGAAAACGGATGGTTACACTGCGCATCCAAAACACATTTATGTACACGCAGAATAATGAGTTAGAGTACTGATCAGTAAAGTATAAGAATAATGACCAGTACTTAAGGTTTTGCATTCATAAGTATATGAAACGTTCAGAGTTAGACTGATCTGTGTAGTCCAGACCATTATATTAACATACACACGTCACGCGTTCTGAGTTAATACTGATGGTAACTACGCCTAATCGAACAGAGATAAGTATGTTTTAATACTGAAGGGTAAAGGGTACACAAGAACAAAAGGCCACCTCTAAAGCAACATCATGAATGTTCAAACTAACAGCACACAGAAAAGAAAGTACTCCAAAAAAACTTGACTACGTCTCGAGGAGTACGTCTATCCCCCGTGGGGGATATGGTTTGTGTAAGGCTGTTGCGTGTTGACTACGCAAAAAAAAATTTACAAGTGGAAGGATGTAAGTCGACGTAGTGTCTAACATTTAGACGGATCAATCCATTAACCAGTATTCGCGTGAGACTGCGCCGATTTTGAAAAATTCGCCATTTTGTCAAGTCCCATCCGGAAAATGCTTGATCACTGCACTGCGGAAGGTGCCAGGGAGCCCGTGTGCAGAATTTGAAACGAATCCATTCATTAATGTGGCCTGTAGACGCGTGAGACTGCCGTATATATAAAGTCCAGTGCCAATTTTCAAATGTCCGCCATTTTGTCAATTTCTGGCCGATCCGGAAAATTCTTGGTCACTGCACTGCGGAACGTTCCAGAGAAGCCGTGTACAAAATTTGAAACGAATGCGTCTATTAATGTGGCCTGTAGACGCGTGAGACTGCCGTATATACGCTAAGTCCAGTGCCAATTTTCAAAAGTCCGCCATTTTGTCAATTTTTGGCCGATCCGGAAAATTCTTGGTCACTGCACTGCGGAAGGTTCCAGAGAAGCCGTGTACAAAGTTTGAAACGAATTTGTCTATTAATGTGGCTTGTAGACGCCTGAGACTGCCGTATATATAAAGTCCAGTGCCAATTTTCAAATGTCCGCCATTTTGTCAATTTTTGGCCGATCCGGAAAAATTCTTGGTCACTGCACTGCGGAACGTTCCAGAGAAGCCGTGTACAAAATTTGAAACGAATCCGTCTATTAATGTGGCCTGTAGACGCGTGAGACTGCCGTATATACGCTAAGTCCAGTGCCAATTTTCAAATGTCCGCCATTTTGTCAATTTTTGGTCGATCCGGAAAATTCTTGGTCACTGCACTGCGGAAAGTTCCAGAAAAGCCGTGTACAAAATTTGAACCGAATCCATGTATTAATGTGGCCTGTAGGCGCGTGAGACTGAAGCGTGACAGACGGACAGACAGACGGACGGACAGACCGAAAAGTTCAAAACTATATCCCTCCGTTTCACGGGGGATAATTCAACGGAGTACCCCTAAAACCACAATTTACAAGCGATTATCAAAGGGTCGACGGGGGTCAGCCTCCATAACCAATTCCCATCAAGGCACACATGCAGCATTACGTCATCACTTCTTGCGTACTTACCGGTATAAGCAAAATAGTAGCCAGAAGAGTACCTTCGAAAATAAGGTTTACATAAATCATTATAAAATCATCTATTTATGTACTCGCACACTGAGACTTCAACTGCAGCTTTTTATTTTGCAAAAGAAACATGCGCCGCCTTAATTTGTGATCGAATCAAACAACAAATCTCCCTTTCGTTTCATGCCTTAGGTTTTTGACACAATTTCACTTACCGACCAATGAGGCTTTCACGAGATATGCAAAGCAGACAGTGCCTTCTTTCTTCTCCTTCATGAGTGACGCGGTGTACAGTATTATCTCCACTGTTTCCAAGACAACAACAACAACACGCGATACCACTACATATTTTCTCATAGCTTCCTGCCAAGTAACACGTCATGTGACTATTATCCCTGATCATCACATTCAGATCAGATTTTTTTTCTCTTTTATCCTTTTTAAATAAACTTAAATCTAATCCAACGAGTTGCATTTTTTTCCCTATCAAGATGTGCTGAACCGTAAACTTTGACCCCAACATTTGTTTGTTTACAAAAACAACTTACCTATAGAACCGAAGGTAGCATTGAGCAGGGCTCCAATGGCCGGCATGGTTTGTGCTGAGACGCTGAGAAAATAAACTACTATTTCTTTTCTTATTTAAAATGACATACTTTGAATACTTTCAATAGGACGTTTTGTATTTTTTTTTTCAAATGAGATTTACGGGTCTTTAACTGCAAACAATTACGCAGTTGCCGGTTCACCTAGTCGCTATAAATTTGTTTTGCGGACCTCGGCTCTTCAGACAGAAATATACTTCATTACTTTGTTTGATTTAAACATTAAACGTTTGAGAAAAAATATCCTTGCCAAAAGCACTAGATGGGTGAAAAATGTTAATATATAAGTAATATTTTGGCTCTTATGTTTAGAATTTCAGATTTGTAGTCCAAAGGTTTCACGTTCTCTGCGAAAAAAAAATATTTCATAGCAAATGAAGAACTTCAACGGCTTCTCCATAAACATTTAAGCACAACGCAAAGTCACTGAGTTCATTCATTTCATTGTTTATGCTATAGCTGACTGTTATATATTTGTTTTTTTTTTTTCGGTTGGAATAAACACGTTATCAAAACAACAAAGGACTCACCTTGTGATGGCCATTCCGATGTAATACGCAAGAGGTATGATGGAAATCATAGCCAGGGCAAACTTCTAAAAAACACACACACACACACACACAAATTATAGCTTAGCATAAGGCACATGTGCAAAATAATGCAAGCAAAAAACGCAAATTCGGAACCTACAAAAGACATTTACATACTTTAAAATGGCTTTTGAATTCTTTGTTTTTTTTTTCATTTTTAATACGCTTATTCAAGGTAATATGGCAACATCTCCTCCATTCACTCCACAACAAGGGCGCAGACGAGAGCTTACCGTCTCCTGATGGACATAACTATGATCGCTGTCCGCGTACCCAGTGATTATCGCTATGACGACGATACTGAGCATATTCACGAGTATCACATTCATGCCGTCTACCGTGTACTTGTAGTAGTACTTGTTCACTGCTTGGTGAATATACAGTACAATGTCACTAGTATTGTCGCTACTTCCCTACAAATGAGGAGAAAACAATGAACAACATACTCCTTTATCGTGCAAAGAAATTTGTCAAACGCGTTAGGCTTAAAAGCACAAGAAACCTAAATTTGCTGCACAAGCACTCTGCAGTGTGAACATAGCTCCAGTTCTAATCCGAAGTTATACTGTTTTATGATAACAAGAAATGGTTCACAGTTATTTTGTAAATTTTTCGTACACATTCCCAGACATAATAACAATCTCATTGTAATGCAAACCGTTCGACTTTGCCATACATTTCTTTCTTTTCTTCAAAACAGATGCAATCGCCACTCACAAAGGTGCTGTCTTCCACGCGCACGGCATCTGGCGGCAGAAGCAGGAACCGGACAAGGGCCCTGCCATTGATTTTCGCCACCGGAATGAAGACGACAGGAAGCCAGGCAAGCAGGAAGGCGGCTACGTGTGTCAGTCCCAGCAAGGGCACGCCCAAGACAAGCCAGGCTACGGACTCCGCTTTGCGCTTCAATCGAGATTTTTTACGAAGTTACTTACATGCACTGCTATTTATCATATTACTAAAACCTACACATGTTTTCAACACATGATACAACAGAACCACGTAATAGCGACATGCAATGTACCACACATAAATGTCTGAACCTATATTAGTTTTCCCCTGTTTAAAACTACCGGTTATAACGACACAATCCAATACAGCGACATATTTTTTTCGAACACAGGCATGTCGTTATAACGAGGTTCTGCTGCAGTCTCTTTCTGCTATATTTTTGTTTTCATATAAAAATCAGGCTCAAACGCGTCATACAGTTATTAAATATTTCTTACTAAACTCTAAGCGATTTTAACTACAGGTTATAAATTACAAATTTCCGATATCCTATTTAACAGTCCTAGACAGTACTTAATATGTAACCAAGAAAAACACAACATACATCATTACTTCAAAATAACACCAGTTTTATTTTCATCTTCACTGTTGGTATGTTTTTGCATACCCAGTTGAACT
This sequence comes from Protula sp. h YS-2021, assembly GCA_949752745.1. Taxonomy (NCBI): domain Eukaryota; kingdom Metazoa; phylum Annelida; class Polychaeta; order Sabellida; family Serpulidae; genus Protula; species Protula sp. h YS-2021. Next base: position 35,726,896 of record OX457025.1, read on the forward strand.
TTCTGATCTCATTTCTCATCTCCTCGCACACTTCCGGTTCCTCCGTACTCTGCTCGCTTCCGGTCATGTGGCCCAGGTCGAGGCTGACGTCATCGAGCGTGGAGTAGGAGCTGAGGACGTCCGCCGGGCGTATGATGGGCTCAGTCTCATCATTGTGCGACAGCGTGATGCTCTTATTATCGCCTGAGGTCGTCAGCATAGGCAGGTTCATGTACGTGTAGCTATTCTGAGTCATAAATTAAGCACATTACGGTGAATGCATTCCCGATTTTCGTAAGCTTAATGATGGGAAACGAAACGGTTAAATTAATTCTCAGCGATCACGCTAAGTTTATAACTCTGCGCCCAACTAGATGCTAATTTTTCTCAATACTATGTCAACTGGTTATGAAAGTGAACATTTTAAGTGTAAAAATATACAATGGTAGTATTACAGCACGGTCACACTTATGATTCAATATTTAGTCTTGCGTTTTACATTTGATTTGGGCAATAAACAAGAAAATCAACACAATGTATTTCAAATTTTCATTTTCTTTTTGTCTTTGGTTTTTTTTAAGGCAAACGACCGCTTCTGATCAACTCATGCAACAGTGCTGAGCCATTTTATAAATTATTTTGATAAAAACAAAGAACTTCTTGGACAAAATTCCTCGTATTATTTCACGCTCATAAAATTTTCAACATTTTTTACAGGTTGTGTTTAAGAATGTTTAGTACCTCTTAGAGTGAAAAATATCGGATCAAAAGCTTTCAAGTTCAATCGCACTGCTGGCGTTTTGTACAAGCATGACCTTCCATATACCGGAGAGATACCCATGCCAAAACTAGTACAATCCAAGCTCAAGCAGTGAACAATTCTCATAAGTAAGCTAGTTAAAAACACTTTTGTCCGATATCTAGCTTTCAGTATGCAAGTCATTTCTGGTTTGTAAACACCTCCATCAAATGATATTTGACAGCTGTCAGAGTTCTCTGTTACAAAGTAGCCTTTCTTGAGTTGAAAAAGAAAACAAAATTTGCATAAAGAGCTATTATTCTGGTACTTACCCAGTGAATGAATTTGCCGAATGGCCAGATGAAATACTGTGCCATCATCAAACAGTACCCGCCTAAAAGAAATGATAACCTTGCAACCCCTAGTTTTCAACGAACATGCAAATGGACAGAGCGCAAAACGCGGGAGGTTTTAAGACTACACTTCCTGCCTTGGCTTTTTCACGATGGAGTTTGTTACCAAATTAGACGCAACAAAAAGACACAAATGTTTTTATGCAACCCTACATCAAAATAAGACATAGTTACGTTATAATATTTTTAAAAAAAATCAAAACAAATAAAACAAATCTGACCGTATCTTCTGCCAGCATAGGAGCCGTACATCAGTGCAGAAACTAGAACGTACAGGAGTGCTACCCACCATCCAAACAGCACCACGTAACACACATTCCCAACAGTGTAAGTCGAGGCTAAACAAAAAAAAAGAAAGAAAAGAAAATACTTAACAGTGAGTTTAGATACTATTAAATATGATTTATTTTTAAAAGCTTTTTTGAGGTTTGTGTAGTCAGTGTTTTTTTTTAACACGAGCCACGGCCAAAGCTGTAGAGCTACAGAAATTAGAAATAACAAGATACCAGTGAAGTCTCTCGTCGAGCGATCGATATTTAAAATATCTCAACAATAGATCAAGAAATATAGGCTTGAGCGTGTAAGCAAACTCATTCAAGTACTCAAGGATTGCGCAAATTTGTGAAGTCCAACTGAGCCACTGTCCTTGAATCGACCTGACTCATTTATAATACCGACCCTTGTTACTTCACAACTACCTGTACTTAAAACATTTCAACAATCAACCAAGATAACCAGGCCGCCGGGCATACACAATATTTATTGCTCTATTTACCTCTAACCGGCTCATAAGATTCTGAATACAGTGCCTGCACCACGGCAGAGCGCACAGACAGCGGCCTCTCAGTCACATGACCTTTCCACTTCCTGAATCCAAACTGTCCCAAACAAAGCACACATATAAACATACACTGCACACGTATGACACGGATGGTTCCTGAGAATGCGCCGGGGGCAGAAATATCTCTTACAAAACAGTAAGACTGATTTGTGAGTGCGCATTACATGCCGTTGATCATTACACGACGTGATATTTTTAAAATACGTTATTTTAGCCTCACTGCGAACAAAATAAAAGACAGATTCTGTACTGTGAATTATGTGACAAACAATTGAGGAATGTAACAGGCAAATCTAAGGCGCTAACGGATTTTACGAAAGTTAGCTACAGTTGAAAAGGATTAATTTGAACACACTTTATTTAAAGTTCGGTGAAACTGAAGATTTTTTTAGTCCCGAATATACTTTCATCCATCAATTGATTAAAATATCATGAAAATTTGAATTCAGATAATTTGAAGTTCGGCTAATTTGAACAACCTTTGTCGGTCCCACGAATTCACAATTACAAAATCAAACAGTGCAGTGCACATATGAAAGGTCTGTTTACTAAAGAAAAACAATGGAGTGCTGAGTACTCCTGAGTAGGACATGCCACAGTTGCTAATCTGTGTATCTAACGGTACGTTTCCATCGTTGAAGTTTTTGAACACGGAGATTGCAATTCAAATTACAAAATCATAAATACAATTCAAGGAAGACGTTTTGATACAATTCTTTGTGGCTTTTATGGATAAGATTACAAGGATTACGAAGATATTTATGAAGAGCTGGTGATCACTCAGATTTTTGGTAACCTGTTGATGTCATGATGAAAATCACAGGGACTTGTGATAGAAAATTTATACACTTATACTCCGGATACTTATCGAAAAAAAAAAACAGTTTCTAATCAGAATGTAAAATAATATTTGAGACCATAAAAAGCGTTGTAAGCGTTGTTGATATCCATAAATAAGCAATAAATGCAACAAAAGTATGTCAGCTACTCCATCAAAACTGGATTTTTGGTCATTTAAGTAGATTTGAAGTTCGGTTAATTTGAAACACTTCAAATCAAACGTGATCGATTGTAATACATGCAGGGTAACTCAACTAAAGAAAGGTGTGTAAATTTTAAACTTAATCAATGTGATACTCAATTTCAAAGGCCTAATTAAATCATAATTAAAGAATTAATAAGGGTTTAGATATCTGAAATCCCACTGCAGTCTGAAAATCTTTGCAGCAGCGCCCCGATGAAACATATTAATCTCACCAATACTGCAACACTGAATATCAGAGGGATTGAAATTGTACAAAATATGTTCATTTATAATTTTTTTTATTATTCTCCAGGTTGTGTATTTATTTACTTAATAAATAATATTTACTTACTTTACTTAATGAATAATATTAACTTATTGTTACTAAATATAACTAAGTGTGTATGCAAAATTCAAGTGATATGCAATCCAATTGTGTACTTATTGGTCTAATAGATTGCTGTTGAATATAAATACGTGTGTGTGTAGAATTCCAGGCAGTGTGCAATCCAAACAACAAACAAAATCTCAAACATTACCTTGCGATTATTGATCATTCGCTGGGCCTCCAGACTATTTTCCGGTACTCCAATGACGTCATAATCCGTGACGTCAGCTTCGTTTTCATACGTATCATGTGTATAGCTTCTGGACACGCTGTCGTCGTCACTATAGCCTGTGCCAGTGTAACGGACATAATCAAGAATAAAAGCGAAAACAGGTAAAACTAAAGATATTAAAGGTCATTCTGTGGGTGATGGTAATTAGGGGAAAATGAAAACGGTATATTTCGGCATAAGGCAGTTTCAGCATAAAATATTTCAAAACTTCTTTGAACAGATAGATATTTCAGAATATTAACTAACTTTTCATTCTATTAATTAAAAAGTTCACTCTTATCAACCACAAACAAATTAACGTCATTGCGATGTCATGACATCGCCTTAGATATTGCAAAGGAACTTCATTATACATTCAGGGACACTTTTTGTGTGTACAATTCATAAGAAAGTTTTACCAAAATAGCTGGTGCCTGATCGGAGCCTCTGCCGCCTCACAACACGTGGGCTATGCGGCGACATCACCGAAGCCTGCTGGCTCGCCACGTGACAAGCTTCGTCCATTCTTATTGGTTCAAAATCCTAACTTCTCTCAGATTCTCTTCAGATTCAGGCATCGCAGTTCATTCCAGTCAATAGAGTCTTACTACAATGAGCACATATTTCTTGGACATATTATCGTCCTATTATAGACATAGCAATAAGACAGAAGTGTGAAATCTGCCTTGGTTATTTCACGCTGTATAGGGCGAAAAGTAAACCCTTGTATCAATGTACTTCGGATCCACATGGAAACCAGTCTAAAGCATTATTTTTATGTTTCATATGTACACAAATTAAAGCTAAGGGAATGACTATAACTGCTCAGTTAATTGCGTTTTTTTTTTTTTGTCTTGGTGTTCGGATGTAGAACATTCAATTATTGCCAAATAACAACAATGGGTGCACAATTGCAATAGGAATCATTACTCCAGTTTGGGGACTTCGTTGAAGTTGAAAGGATTCTCACTGTTCATCGCAGAAAAAAACCAACTAATTTGAACATCAGAGCTCTGAACCGTTCACCAGAAGTTCACAGCCTGTAGATTTGACAATTACGACCATTCCAATCGAACCCATGTCTGACGAAGATAAAAAAAAAGAGTCCGCTGGGACTACTAACGTACTAGTTACAAACAGTTGATAATTATTTCTGTCCATTTATCAGTTACAACGCGTCACATGGTAAGATTAGTAGGGGCCAAGTAGTTCTCTCTTGAGACACGAAACCTGTACATCCATCGACAAAATCAAGATATGGCCAAAGTTCATACACAATGTACCTTTTTTGCACAAGTGGATATCTTTCATTTTTTTCGTTAAAACTGAGGAAATTATGCTGCAGAACTCACCTGTCAAATGTTTATGTTTCAGGTTTAAAACATGGCGTTACTAGCTTCATTATAACTCATCACTCAGGTGCGATGCCTTGAAGACTTGACAACATCAAATGCATAGATGTCTTAACACACCTTAGTTATATTTGTTAGGTAGTTATAACTGTTCTAATGCTTTTTCGGTAGTTTTGGTGACATATTAGTCAAATTAGAGGACCCGCTGTGGGCGATATTGTGTAAGATTAAATGACTTTAGTAGAGTTTGCAAAATGCCGATCAAGTAATAGGACACTTGTCAACTCGTGTGTTATGTTTTCTTTTAAAGAAAGAATACGGAAATAATACCAAATTTCCTGCAATAACTGACATTTGTTTACATAAAGCGAGTATTCTTTATTGTATAAAGATTTAGAAATAGATTTTGCAATTCTACCCGTAAAATTTCTGAATTGATATTCCAAAAAGAATGGAAGAAATTACAAGTTACATTTTACGAGTAATGGTATACAGTTTCATGCCTATTTCTGCATCTAACAGTTAACTAAGTATAAATATATAGATAAAACATAAACCATTTCTATAATTTTTTTATCTCTTCACATTGGTCACGCGACATTTAAAACCGGCAACATAAATAAACACTTGACAGCTGAATACGAAAGCAAATTTTTCTCCACCATAGCGCAACAGTAACAGATACACTGTCCATTAAAAACTGCACCTACTATGTAAAAATGAGCATACCGTACAGGATGTTTTCAGTAAATGCTTAGATTATTGGGACTGGCATGTAGAATTCGAGCTTCAGATCACAAAAAGTTGATTCCTTTTCGCTAAACAATGGGACGCGTCGTAGCTTTGAAACAGAGATACAGATTAAAAGTAAGAAGTCGACTCAGAGGTAGCCGTCGCTTAGAGTCTAAAGATTTGTCAATCTCCGTAGGACAGAAAGAGAAACAGATCCGACAACTGAAATGACCACAGCAGTGATGTTTCTTGGGTTTCAGCTTTTTGCGCCTACGGACGAACTGCCTTCGAAAGACTGCGCCCGATCCATCAAAATCTGCGCCTATATATATATATATATATATATATATATATATATATATATATATATATATATATATATATATATATCTGTGTGTGTGTGTGTGGTAATTAACGGCACACACGGCGCGGCTTATATACCGTTTTTTGTTTTTCGTCCAAACACCTTTCTGCGCTTTATATAAACCAGTTCATGTTCAGCATTCTGATATACTTTTTCTTTTAATATTAGTTGTTTATGTAGTTATCTAATAAATTAATTCGCAAAATTCTTAGATTTTGGGATGACAAAATAATATGGCGGATTAAAGTTGTCCAAAAATATTTTGCTCAGAAAAATTAAATTTCCCTGTAACTCAACACAAACACTACAGCTTGCTTTTTAATTCTCTGGAAACATGTCTAAAATTCTACACTTTCAGCATTCCAAAAGGGAACTCCATTACACCGAAAACAAAAAAGTAATCTTTGAAAAATACCCAAAGGTGGCGGATTTTCGTAGGTTACTGGTATCTCCTCGCCCTCGTAGGACTACGAGTACGAGTACGAGCTAACTTGGAGCAAGCAGCTTTACGAGTATTTAACAACTGGATCCGTACTTTTCTAGTATTTACTAGTTCGTTTTTCACAGCAGATAGTCCCGTACATTGTTATGATTTGCGAAAATACTTTTTCTTCCAGCTGGCATTAAAGCCTTTTTTTTAATAAGTCATGTGCTTTTGTTTAGTCACATGATTTAGAAGATAGACATAAACAGCGGCTGTAAGCTCGTACAGGGCGCTTGTGTTAAAACTTTAGACCAATAATTATTGCACTGGCACTTGATACCACAAGCAAGCTTGTACGGATTACGGCTGGCTTTAAGCAGAGACAAGAAAGTGTACTCTAGGAGTCGGAGAATTGATGTTTAGCAGCAGAGAGTTTCTGTGATTTACCAATGCTGTCGGAATCTGCCACCGAGAGTACTGGCTGCCATCGACACAGTATTACCAGTGAAAAGTGCAATGTAAAACAAGATTGAACATTTGTATTTCCTTTGTGACTCTGCTGGATTACATGATCTTTCCTTTTGACGCGGTGTCACAGCAAAGATGGTGTCTTCAAAATGTCAATCTATCATACATAGAAGAAGGCCCAATCAACAGAGACAAGATTGATTGCAGGACGTTTCCCTTTTTCGCAGTTGCGCAAGAGTCCGGAATATTCAGTTTTTCTACGAGCATAATGCTAAGGAAACAAATCTACACTAAGTTTTATTAAGTTATAGAAACATTGCAAACTTTGAGCGGTTAACTGTTAACGAAGTTAACATGAGTGAAGCACAGCCAAAATAAGCAAGGGTTTTGCATATCGTATTTATTGACTGTACACAGAGTAACACAACAAGTCGAATCATAAAGTGGCTGCAGCGATGTTACCAATCACGTAACCGGAATAAACCCGTTTATTAGAGGGAGATATGGTGAAATATAGACAGAAGCCATTACATGACCTGTGTATCGCGATGTGAACTGATTTGAAATCGGAACACGCTTGGCAAGAATGCGAATGACACAAATTGATGTGATATATAAATCGTTACCTAGGGGACCTACAGTCTCATTCACAAAGCCTACATAAAATGCTGTAACTTAGACGTATGATCATATGTGATCACTGTGTATCTTAGGGTGTGGACCACAAGAGTGAAAAAAAAAAACGAAACTGCATGTTCTAAAATCCTTGCCTTGGTGCAGCAGAAGGAAAAAGAAAGGATAGCGATTCAACTCTCTGCTGTTAGAATGAACTAGCTGCCCCTAGCAAACTGCTGCCACATGACCGAGAACGGAGAACCGAACGAAAGTCGGCACCACAATCCATGGATCAGTAGTGCAGGGATCAGTAATGATAACAAAAACATATCCAAACCAAAGCACGCACAGCAACATCAAAATTACAAAAATAAATATATTATAATGACTCTGAAAAGTAAAATTAAATTCATTTTTCCTTGAAATTAATCTGACATTGTCGACTTTATCAGTGTCAAATTTTTAAAGAGCATAAATAATCGAGAATTTAAGAATAACAGTCACGTAAATCATGTACAGCAGCGGCAACTGACTGTCTAAAAAATGGTAGCAGGAGACTGAGTGACAGGAGTATGATTTAAGAATATTTCCCTTTAGGGAAACTTATATTTCTGGATGGCGGGACCATGTTTAAAAATATTTAAAACCCTATTGATTGCTGAGTAGTCTACAAACGATTTTTTTTCAAAGAAATACAAACCTTATCATTATTATTATTATTGCTATTGTAATCATCATCATTGCTATTGGTTACATTATATTTTATTGAAGAATGAACAAATAATACAAACTTTCAGTAGAAAGAATAAGATCCGTGAAAAAAAATCGGTTAGTACACTAAGAATAAATTAATACGGTTTTTAATGTGTTAACATTAGTTATCGTAAACCATAATAAAATAATAGAGGCGGTGTAAGTCGCTGACTTCTTCGCTTATCTCGAAGTCAAGATGGTTTCGGTTAAATCAATCACAATATATCGGTCAGCACTTACGTTTATCCTCAAGCTCTCGTCTGGCTATTTTTGTTCGCATGTAATATGCTGTAGAATTTTGCGCAGGTCCCAAGAGAAGGTTTTTCCAGCCACAAAACAGAGGTTTTTCGTTTCTGAAATAACTTACTTTTCCACACCTTCTCAAAGACTCACTTGATGAAGTCAATAATTCATGGGAAACGCTGATCCTAAAATAATTACCGTCAGTTCTGAGCAAGAAGCATATTGCGACCAAAGGCTTGTATGTATATTTAAGCAAACTATGAGACCAGCCTTGTCGGGTGTGAAATCTCGTGGTTGTGTCGACACCGTGTCGGTATGCCCCATCACCCTACTATGTGCATATAGGCAACGGTCAAACAATTATCGTAGCAACGTCATCTTTTTATATCATCTTTATATCATCTTAGTAATATTACAGAAGACTTTTGTAAAGCATTTGTGTCTAATCATATAAAGAAATCTTTTAGCTTTGCTGTTAGGTGTCTCCAAACACGTTTATTAAACACTATTTTCAAGATTACACAGGAAAGAAGACTTCCAATAAGAAGGTGTCTAAATAAACTGTGTTTCTACCGTAGAACGGTTCGTCGTTGCGTCGACTTCAGTGTAACCGTTCTCGTGATGTGACTGATGTTGCGTAAACTCATCACAGTCACGTCTTGTACCATGGTCGTGTTCTCACAGCGCTGTTTCAAAATGATATAACACGGCACTCTGACTGGTCGGCACACATTCTTAACCCATGTGTTGCTCCGTATTGTAAAAGAAAAGAGGACATAAGCTTGTACTTGTCAGACTGTTATTTGTGTTCAAGTATTCAGACTTCTTTGTTATTAAGGGACGGTTCGTGGTGACACCTCACTTAACTACGATGTTGTTGTGGAATTGGCAGTTAAAAGATTTCATTGTTTGTTTCACTTCGGCCTTTCCGACACAACATTTTGTAGATGGCATGTCAATCAGTTTCTATCACCGATTCTAGACTTCCTTAGTGAATTCTTCGTGGTCTGCTTCGTGGTCAAATTTTAAAATGAACTATACCGAGGGACAAAAGAAAGTAAACGCCTTGAATTGTACTCGTCCACCTTTCGATCAACTGGAATCGTGGTATTCGACAAGTATCGATGCTGATTCGTCGGTTATTTGACAATGCATTTTAAACACAGCAATGGGTGAAATCTGTTCAACGTTTACACCTGCTGTTATAAGGTACGAAATTTTATTTTGGATCGCAATAACCAATTTTAGCCATCCAAATTTTTTATCAGTATCATTTTGAATTTGTATAAATATGCTAACAGAGCTATCATGTTGAATCTGTCTAACGTATTTAGAAGTAACAAACTTTAGCGAGGTACAAAAAACTCGATTCATTGGAATAATAATTTGAGAAATAATCTTCAAGAATCGCCAGAGAAAATGACAAATAAATCCAAAACAGGAAGCTGTAATTAAAACAAGACTAATCAAAGAAAAAGACGGTAGGGGTACCCTGTGGCCTGTGCACAGAACAGTAAAGACGTTTAAGATGAAAGATCTCTGAAAAAAGTATTTGCATCAGTGAGATGGCGGCCGTTTGTAATGTTGCAATAATGTTCAAAATAAGAGCGAAAATTAGGAAAATTTTAGATGTAACGAATGTTGTTGCTAACGTAGTTTGATATTTTAGGATACACATTATTATGCAACTTTAAAGTCATCAATTTCAGAACTGTTCACTAGGAACATGATGACTTGGGAATTTTTGGTTTATCTTGCATATCATAATTCTTTTTCTTTTCCTGCACTCGTAAGAGTAATTTCTTTATTTTAAATATCAATTAATTTACTTTACTGTCATAAAAATTCAGAGTAATAAGTTCACTTCACAGTTCCGATGCCGCAATGCATTGTGGGATATCGGAAGCAAAACAAACCACCTGACAACCGAACGCTATTCAAACATTTTACCCATTTTACTGTGTTTCCTCTGCCATTACTCCATTAAAAAGTGTGATCAAGGTGACAGAAGTGATCCATAATCATCCATCTTGTATGTTATGCATAGAAAGTGTGTCGATAATTGAGGTTTATAAGTTTAAAAGATGTTTTTAGAATGAACCTTGAAATTCTAGGGTTTTATTATACGTGAACAAACGGCCATTTTACAGCTGCATTTTAAAATCGAAAAGAAAGAAAAGTATCAATAATAAGTGAACTCAAAATGCACTTTCATAAATATAATACATTGCGTTTTTTTTATTTAGAAGCGAAATGGCAGAAAACCAGCAGTTTTCTTTTGAACAGTTGAAGTTGTGGAAAACAGACTTATTGAAAGAATTTGTAAGAAAAAGAGGACTCAATCCTACTCAAAATAGAGAGGTATTTTTTTAAGTAAAAATTTTATTAATGAAAAGGACGTATTGTAAGGTGGTGCGGGGGGGGGGGGGGTGAGTTAAAGGATACTGCCAGAGCTTTTATACGATTCTGTTTTTTTTTCATTGATTTAAAGAAATTGATAGCCACCTGCTACGGCTGTGCCAGGCTTGGAATAGAGCCCCTGCCCACAGCACAAGATGTCCAATACCAAAAAGCAGAAGAATATAGAAAACTGCTAGTTACGCCAGAGGGAGTTCTCCAAGATCCCTTTCAGCTCGAAAACTGGGACACAGAAAGTGAAGGGATACACCTCTGGCCAAAAATATTTTTGGTGGACCTTGCGGAATATCTTCTATCGTTAGAAGACAGGGACATGGGGAAGATAATTTTAAACAACTATAAGGTTTATATATTTTTTAAAGAATATTTTCGAACAATGAAGGAAATAAAAATTTGTTAGTACTTGTTACTCTTTGTATTTTTTATTTATAACAACATATATACAATGAAATGACAAATAGTTTAACAAAAGTGATAAAAACAACAGTGTACACCGTAATAATATTAAATAATAAATTATAATACTGCGGGTAACAAATAACAAAGCATTTATACTTGTGTAATTTTTTTAAGGAAATGAAAGCCTACAGCTATTTTGATAGCAACTGGTTGGGGGATGTATTATACCATCCTGTGTCCTCATCCTCAAAATACTGCTTTATTTCCGCAACTGCTACACCGTCTCAATGCCTTTCTAACGAACCACATAAACTGTGGATCTTGATCAACAAGAAAACATCGAAGATTTCAATTGCCTACTGCACCTGCTTTGCTGGGTATGTTTTCAAACAACATGCATATGGTATTTAAATAAAAAATCGTCTGTCCGTCCTTCTGTCAGTCGCTAATATTAATACATTCTTTTAAAATTTTAGACACGGATCTACCTGCAACCATGTAGTCGCAGTGCTTTTCAAACTTGAGCATGTAACAGTTACGGGAGCCTCTGCGTGTACTTCTAACACATGTCAATGGCGTGAGCCCAAAACCAAACAGAGAAAGGCATTGAGTCCAAAAAGGGTCACTGAAATGACTGTGAAAAAGCCACATTACAACAAAAAATGGTCAATACAAATATCACATATTTCTAAGTTCATTTTAAGAGAACTTTAACTTGCACTAGAAAACAGCAATTTGCACAAAATAACAACAAAAATACACTCTAAGCTAATTCGCACTTTGACTTTTGCCGAAAACTTCTTGCGTTTCGGCTGAATTCAGGTCGGATAAGGATATATAAAATTTGCAGTCGAAACAACACCTCCACCAGAAAAACCCGAAACTGCGAATTGCTTTTTAGTTAGATACATTTTAAAGCATTCGAAACACCATATATATAACAATTTTATTTCACAGGTACACCAATGAACGCGAACCCAAAGGAGAGACAGCAGTTTACATCTCAGAGATCAAGTGAAACGCCAACAATTTCTGCTATTATAAACTCACTGTATAACAGTTCTAAGAATACTTGTGTTTTCGAGTATACGTGTATTGCAAAAAATTCAAATCGTATTCCACCCGAAGCAGATGTAAATGTAGATCCTGAAATAGAAATCGAAACGAGTGCCTCTGTACCCAAATCAATTTCGGATATCATAAATGAAAATCCAAACATTTTGTCTTACAAAGAAATACCGAAAAAAGTGAAAAATCATTGGATGATTTAAATGAGGCCACTCTGGGGCAGTCTAGAAATGAAATCTGGAAAACACAAAGATTATGTAGAATTACTTCTTCTACAATTCACGAAGTGAATAGTCGCATGTTTACTATTTCGGGGAATTCAAAACGGAGTAAAGACCTAACTCCAACTTTAAGAAAAATAACAACCATAAATCCGGAAATGAATAACCCTTCCGTCAAATACGGCAAACAACTAGAGCCTGAAGCCAGAGAAAAGTATTTTAAAAAATTAAAATTTTTGGGGCACAAAAATGTTTCTATAACACAATGTGGATTGAAAGTTAATCCCAACTGTGTTTTCATTGCAGGAAGCCCTGATGGCATTATTAAATGTGACTCTTGCCCAGCAAAGGTACTAGAAATAAAATGTCCATTTAAATGCTGTGGACAGGACCCAAATGCCTCAGATCTATCGTGCTTCAGGTTTTACAATGGCGAGCGTTACATAAGGCACACTCACCAATACTACAGCCAAATTCAGACCCAAATGGCTGTAACGAATGAAGAGTATGGAGATCTCGTCATCTATTCAAGAAAGGGGATTTTTTTTCCAAAGAATCGCTTTTGATGAAAGATTTTTCGCTAAAATGCTGTGCATGTGTAATTTTTTTTTGATAATTTCCTAGTTTCAAACGTAAAAAACTCGAAAAATTCGAAAAGTGTGAGTGAACAAAATGTGTCAAAAGTGATACAGTATACTTCGTTGTGGAGCGACGAAGACATAACGAGAGAAAAACCTAAAGCCCCTTAGCAAGGTATAGGGAAAGTGCCAGGAAAAGGAGAAAAATTGTTGATGGTATGCCGTTGTACATGTGTGACGTTTGTCTGAAGGAATGCGTGGAAACAGAAAAAATTGAAATTCACCAAGATGAATCGGTTCAGTGTGAATCTTGCAAAAAATGGTTTCATATGGTGTGTGTTAACTATGAAGACGAAAAAAGCTGGGTCTGCGAAAAATGTTTGGTGGAATAAAGCACAAAAATTATTATCTTTCTCTTCAATTTTGCGATAGTGGGGCGTCCTGAATGCTATACAAGGGGTGGCAGTAAGTTACAAAGACAACCACAAACAGTTACAATTTCATTTATCAGTGGAAGAAGATTAATGGGCAGTACATTTTTCAATATCAAGAAATATTTCATTCTCCCTATGGCTCGCTCAACAGGTATTCGAGCATTGGCTACTCGTTTGGTTTTCATATCATCTGCCTTTGACATCTGTTCTACACCGGAAATTGGTGGAGGAATTTCAAGCAAAGCGTGTCTTTGAATAACTGCGTCTTTTATCGTGAAACCCCTGTCAGCTAAAATTAAATCCCCTGGTTCAATTTTGTCTATAAACCCATCAGGGTTCCCCAGAGCTATTTTAAGATCAGAAGCTTTTTCACCCCTGACACTTGACACAAAACTGATTGTACCGCTTGGAGCAATGCAGACAAGAAATTTGACTGTGATATGATTTTTATAATCAGACCAAGTCAATGACTGTAAGGCTCTGTCATGGGGCGCTCAATAAAGATTTCTGTACAATCTATCGTACAGCGAAGATTTCTATAATGAAGCAAAGACTTTGGCATATGCAGTTTAATACTTTCTTTGTCAGGCCAATAAATGAGTGGTTTTAGTTCAAAAGCTAAAAGTTTTATCCATGTATTGAAAATATGCGACACCAGAGCTTTGCTGACACCAAAAAGCTCTCCCAGAAGATCATTGTGCAAACCTTGTCTTAATTTCAACAAAACCAGTAAAAATTCTTGTTTAATCGTGAGTTTTCGTTTTGGACCAAATTTTTTCGTGTTTCGATTAAATATGTTCTCGGAGGTGTCTCGCACTTTTCCCCTCCCCTCCAATATTTTAACCCTGAAGCATTTTTGTTCAAATGAGTGAGCAATTCATCAAACTTTGATCTAGATTGCAAACCTGTATATTTTCTAATTTTGACATCACTACTAATTAAATTATCAACGCAAAATGGAACATTTGTAGGCAAAACATTTTCCTCCACCAAATTCTGGAAATCACTTTGATTTTTCACGCAATTACTACTACAACTATTTTCAGACTTTTCAGACCGCTAACAGTATCCCGAATGATCATTACTCACACTGTCAACAACAAATAAACCTGGTTTTCTTTCATCATTGTTAAAATCAAGTTTTGTCCGTTTCGTGACCTTTTCTGCATTATTCCTATCTTTTGGGGGTGGTCTTTCATGAGGGAGTTCGCTTGGAGTATAGCATAAGTTCAAAGTAGGGCAGTTATTTACTTCTGTTTTTTCACCATCTTTGAAATGTATGGAGCAGACCCTGGAGTGCACTTTAGGTTCCCATTTTTTCCCAGTCTGAGCACATCTACGATTTATAAGTTAAATCAACTTTTCTCGAAGATCCGGATCATTTTTCTGAGTGGGGAAAGAATACAGAATAAAAGGTCGAGGGCCTATACTTCCAGCAGCCTTCCACTTTTCTATGTGATACAGACTGCTGGTACATCCAGCTACACAGCAATGACGCATAACTCAATTTAAATATATGCCCAAATCAGACCTATGGCACACTAAGAAATAAGAAAAGTTTTTCTTTTATTTCTATTCTAAATTCACACATTTCTGAAATACCGTTTGTTAAACTGCTGTCCATATGAAAGCTGTGCTCTTTCGAAGTAAGTGGGCATCTTCACAATCATAGGCATTTCTGACGACACTTTTTCAGAACTCACTCCGTACTGAAACATTAAAAACATTGCTTTTTATGCATATTTATGAAGTTTTTGTGATAAAATTCGGTATGTTTATGCAATTTAAACATAATGACATGATGAGCGATAATGTACTATTTTATCAATTTCACTTTTAAATTTATGATGAAGTGAGTTTAACTCGCTGACCTATAACTGGTTTTATTTCTTTCTTCGTTATAGTTTCTCTTTTACAATATGGGGTGCGTTTGAAAGGAGTTAGGAATTCTGGGAATTTCAGCTTTTTTTTGCTTCAGGTACTGGTACAAATGTCAAACCAACGCATGCGCACTCGAAACTGTGAGGTGGTTTATACGTCTTTCTTCCAGCTGGCATTAAAGCCTTTTTTTAATAAGTCATGTGCTTTTGTTTAGTCACATGATTTAGAAGATAGACATAAACAGCGGCTGTAAGCTCGTACAGGGCGCTTGTGTTAAAACTTTAGACCAATAATTATTGCACTGGCACTTGATACCATAAGCAAGCTTGTGTGGATTACGGCTGGCTTTAAGCAGAGACAAGAAAGTGTACTCTAGGAGTCGGAGAATTAATGTTCAGCAGGAGAGAGCTTCTGTGATTTACCAATGCTGTCGGAATCTGCCACCGAGAGTACTGGCTGCCATCGATACAGTATTACCAGTGAAAAGTGCAATGTAAAACAAGATTGAACATTTGTATTTCTTTTGTGAATTTGCTGGATTACATGATCTTTCCTTTTGACGCGGTGTCACAGCAAAGATGGTGTCTTCAAAATCTATCGTACATAGAGGAAGGCCCAATCAACGGAGACAAGATTGATTGCAGGACGTTCCCCTTTTTCGCAGTTGCGCAAGAGTCCGGAATATTCAGTTTTTCTACGAGCATAATGCTAAGGAAACAAATCTACACTAAGTTTTATTAAGTTATAGAAACATTGCAAACTATGAGCGGTTAACTGTTAACGAAGTTAACATGAGTGAAGCACAGCTAAAATAAGCAAGGGTTTTGCATGTCGTATTTATTGACTGTACACAGAGTAACACAACAAGTCGAATCATAAAGTGGCTGAAGCGATGTTACCAATCACGTAACCGGAATAAACCCGTTTATTTGAGGGAGATATGCTAAAATATAGACAAAAGCCATTACATGACCTGTGCATCGCGATGTGAACTGATTTGAAATCGGAACACGCTTGGCAAGAATGCGAATGACGCAAATTGATGTGATATATAAATCGTTACCTAGGGGACCTACAATCTCATTCACAAAGCCTACATAAAATACTGTAACTTAGACGTATGATAATATGTGATCACTGTGTATCTTAGGGTGTGGACCACAAGAGTGAAAAAAAAACGAAACTGCATGTTCTAAAATCCTTGCCTTGGTGCAGCAGAAGGAAAAAGAAAGGATAGCGATTCAAATCTCTGCTGTTAGAATGAACTAGCTGCCCCTAGCAAACTGCTGGTATTGAATGCACGAGCGCCGCGTTCGAACAATGAGTCACAAGAAATCGCTTGAAAGTTCGGCCTTGCTGTAAATTACATATCAACTACGAATAAGGCCCACATGACCGAGAACGGAGAACCGAACGAAAGTCGGCACCACAATCCATGGATCAGTAGTGCAGGGATCAGTAATGATAACAAAAACATATCCAAACCAAAGCACGCACAGCAACATCAAAATTACAAAAATAAATATATTATAATGACTCTGAAAAGTAAAATTAAATTCATTTTTCCTTGAAATTAATCTGACATTGTCGACTTTATCAGTGTCAAATTTTTAAAGAGCATAAATAATCGAGAATTTAAGAATAACAGTCACGTAAATCATGTACAGCAGCGGCAACTGACTGTCTAAAAAATGGTAGCAGGAGACTGAGTGACAGGAGTATGATTTAAGAATATTTCCCTTTAGGGAAACTTATATTTCTGGATGGCGGGACCATGTTTAAAAATATTTAAAACCCTATTGATTGCTGAGTAGTCTACAAACGATTTTTTTCAAAGTTAAATACAAACCTTATCATTATTATTATTATTGCTATTGTTATCATCATCATTGCTATTGGTTACATTATATTTTATTGAAGAATGAACAAATAATACAAACTTTCAGTAGGAAGAATAAGATCCGTGGAAAAAATGAAATTTTGAAAAAAAATCGGTTAGTACACTAAGAATCAATATGGTTTTTAATGTGTTAACATTAGTTATCGTGAACCATAATAAAATAATAGAGGCGGTGCTAGTCGCCGACTTCTTCGCTTATATCGAAGTCAAGATGGTTTCGGTTACGTCAATCGCAATATATCGGTCAGCACTTACGTTTATCCTCAAGCTCTCGTCTGGCTATTTTTTGTCCGCATGTAATATGCTGTAGGATTTTGCGCAGGTCCCAAGAGAAGGTTTTTCACGCCACAAAACAGAGGTTTTTCGTTTCTGAAATAACTTACTTTTCCACACCTTCTCAAAGACTCACTTGATGAAGTCAATAATTCATGGAAACGGTGATCCTAAAATAATTACCGTCAGTTCTAAGCAAGAAGCATATTGCGACCAAAGGCTTGTATGTATATTTAAGCAAACTATGAGACCAGCCTTGTCGGGTGTGAAATCTCGTGGTTGTGTCGACACCGTGTCGGTATGCCCCATCACCCTACTATGCGCATATGGGCAACGGTCAAACAATTATCGTAGCAATGTCAGTTTTTTATATCATCTTTGTATCATCTTAGTAATATTACAGAAGACTTTTGTAAAGCATTTGTGTCTAATCATATAAAGAAATATTTTAGCATAAAGGGAACTTTTGAAAGAACTTGATGATGAAATGCCAAAAAAGTGGCAATTAAAGCCCATCAGGCCAGACATGTAGCACACTCTAGTGGTGTGTCAATGAATGATTGATCGTGGCTTTGCTGTTAGGTGTCTCCAAACACGTTTATTAAACACTATTTTCAAGATTACACAAGAAAGAAGACTTCCAATAAGAAGGTGTCCAAATAAAATGTATTCCTACCGTAGAACGGTTCGTCGTTGCGTCGACTTCAGTGTAACCGTTCTCGTGATGTGACTGATGTTGCGTAAACTCATCACAGTCACGTCTTGTACCATGGTCGTGTTCTCACAGCGCTGTTTTCAAAATAATATAACACGGCACTCTGACTGGTCGGCAAACATTCTTAACCCATGTGTTGCTTGTGTTTATGTGTTGCTCCGTATTGTAAAAGAAAAGAGGCCATAAGCTTGTACTTGTCAGACTGTTATTTGTGCTCAACTATTCTGACTTCTTTGTTATTAAGGGACGGTTCGTGGTGACACCTCACTTAACTACGATGTTGTTGTGGAATTGGCAGTTAAAAGATTTCATTGTTTGTTTCACTTCGGCCTTTCCGACACAACGTTTTGTAGATGGCATGTCAATCAGTTTTTATGCATTCGGTATTCCATTTCTATCACCGATTCTAGACTCTCATAGTGAATTCCTCGTGGTCTACTTCGTGGTCGAATTTTAAAATGAACTATACCGAGGGACAAAAGAAAGTAAACGGCTTGAAATCAGTTTTTTTGTTTAAGCTTTACAGAATTTTTTACTTTTTACCACAGATTCCACCATGATTTTACACAACTTGTTTTTTTATGTTTTATAGCATTCCTTTCAACGTGTTTATTAGGGTTTTCTCATGCGGCATATTAATCCATCTGAGTCGGTATCCTTTGGTCGTTTAAACATTTTGTAAACTCACACTTGTAATCGAAGCTTAGTTACACCTGCGAGCGTTTTAAAAGAAGCAGGTATTAAGATGCTGCGACTGGCATAAATTGACGCTAACGGCTTACATAGCCACTACCATGTAAGTGTCCCTTATATGACAATTTCATAAACAGCCATATTGTTGGTTTCAAATTGATCAAGGCTCGTCTTTGAAAAGAACTGCAACGCTTCGGTGTCGGTTGCTATTTTGACTTTTAAGAATCTAATATAACCATTCTTTGTTTTAATTTTTGCACAAAATCAAATATCTCGATGACCCCAAACTAGACAACTTTTGAACGCGTTTACTTTCTTTTGTCCTTCCGTACATTTTATTTTACTCTGTGTTTGCAGCAGGACAGCGTAAAGTTTAGATAGAAGCGGACCACAATTAAATTATTTCCTAGTTGCCTCTAAAACAGTAATTGTGGATGAAAACATAGGGATATCGGAATTTTTTTGGGAAGGTCAGCTCCTTTAGCATGAGAGACTTAAAAATGTGGAAAATTGATTTTGATTTCAGACTCTGCTTGGCATGATATGGTTCAAGAAGTATATGATGATCATAATTACATATTTCCAGAAAAGATTTTAGAATATGAAGAACAAGGGCTTGAGGATGCGCGTGAAAGAGCAAGTGATGACTTGTGATCCGTTTATAAGCGTCAAATAAAACATCTGAGGCTATTCAAATATACCCAACGTTTAGAACAAAGCGAACATTATCAAAACATTTAAGAAGACTTTAATTACTTTGCTGATGAAAAATATTATGAGTATTGAAGGCATTAAAGGCGGCTATGACGAAAAACAATGCATTCTTTGAACGGCTTCTAGATAAGGAGGAGGAGGGTGACTGCAGCGACGAAAGTGAGCAGAGTAAATAAGAGTGAAATAGATGAAGAACACTGGACTTATTTGACTAAACTTTTTCATATTATTATTCATTTAAACGCTATCTTCAAAGTGTATCAATAAAACTATTAAATATATGTCTTGCTTTTTTACGTTTAAACACAGTTTCAACGTTCTTCACATGAAATCGCGAGAAGCGAAGGTCCCTGGAGTGGTGTCAATTCACCCGTAAACTTTTCATTTTAATATTTTTCCTGGCGCGGTATCAATTCACCCGTAAACCTTTCATTTTCATTTTTATTCTTATGGACGGTCCCAGGCGAGGTGTTAATTCACCAGTAAACGATATATGATATATCACATATTATTTATTATAATTAAGTATTGTATTATTATCATGTATTGTGTTCAAGTTCTTGCCAAGCATCAAAAACGCGACTCTAATGTTTTCCATTGAGAGTGATCCGTTAAGCTCATCATACCTTTGAAACTGTATGCAGCGTTCACCGTCACGTTTAAAAACTCTCACATTAAGATGTTCTGACACTTGTAGAAGAAATCGTGGTATTGGTAAGGATTCAAAGTAACCCTCAGCAAAGCTTGATCTTCAAGAGATTGGACAATGTAACTTACACAATAAG
The DNA here is from genome assembly GCA_949752745.1 of Protula sp. h YS-2021. Taxonomy (NCBI): domain Eukaryota; kingdom Metazoa; phylum Annelida; class Polychaeta; order Sabellida; family Serpulidae; genus Protula; species Protula sp. h YS-2021. The sequence goes on from OX457025.1 coordinate 35,747,521, forward strand.
AGATCGTCAGCTCACCCAAGTGATTCAGAGATAGTTTCACGTTTGAATTCATGATGATAATTGAGTTCTACTCAACCATCTTCTGACTGTCACTGCATTTATACACATCTATCTGCTGAAGCACGAGATCCACTGTCGTAATTTGCTTCTTCAGCATTTGCCAATCTTTCAATAATAATTCCCTTCTTCGTAGGATATAACCTCCTATATGAATGATCGGTAATATATTCACGGTTGTTAACCATCACTTGCTGTTGATATTTCACCAATTTAATATATGTTTCTCCATTAATGGGTATCATAAATGGTGAATCGTCTACACTCATCGTTTTCTTCATGGGCTTTGTAGTGGCAACTTTACGCTCAGGTTCTCGTTTGACTTCAGGCTCAGCCTTAAACTCCATTTTCGCTTTTCACACGCATGGTAGCTGGTAACTCATCTCTTTTTATCTGTCTAAACTGTGGTCGCCTTTGAAGCTGTTGTAATGGTAGTGGCTTCAGCCTAGACTTTGCCATAAGCATTGCCTTAGACTTTTCTGTAGGTATTGTCGGGGGTGGGAGGTGGCCCAGTTCTCTTGTCCTACACTTCATACTTGCTCCAGTTCTCCCGTCCTATACTTTATGCTTGGCTCAGTTCTCTCGTGGCCCAGTTCTCTCGTCCTATATATTATGCTTGGCTCAGTTCTCCCTTGGCCCAGGTCTCTCGTCCTATAATTTATGCATGGCTCAGTTCTCTCGTTATATCCCTACTGCTAGGGAAAACTGCGCTGTTTCATACCGACTCGCTTTCAAAAGCTCGTATCTTGGGATAACCCAAAGGAACAATTTTCATGAGTGCAATCTCTTGAAATTTGTAATAATATTGACGTCAGTGGCAATTTCTATTTATCAAAAATGAACTCCTTTAAAGGTTCTCTGAGGGTTGTGCAGTTTAAGTTCTTCTGTTTTACAAGGCTTTTTTCACATTGATAAACTTTGGGATAAAGCTGTAAATTTAGGTAAACAGCAGTTTCGATGCATATAAGTAGAGTGGGCTTTAATATGCATAACAAAACAGTTTGAAGTTATCTTTCAAATGCAAAAATTGACTATAGCTTCTTAAAATGTACTTTCTCTATTTCCACCAGTGATACTATTTGCAATAAATCTGCAACACATTTCTTATAAGAGTGGTGAAAATCAGCAAAAACTGCTTTTCGCTAAATAAAGATGATTTTCACGGGTGTTTTAACTGATTCCATCGAAACTTTGGTGCATGACTGTTCTGAAACATTAGTCACTTGCTTCCTTCTGGTCAGAAGTATGTTTATGAGTGATATTATTGCTTGACATCAACGTTTTCTCTTCGAAAAGCTATTGCTGTGGTCGAATCTGGTCTACATAGCTACATAATGTTTCATTTTCTACCCTTTTCTTGTGATCAGGTTCCTGTCTATCCATATCCATTTTAACAAGATCGTTTTTATTCACTAAAGATTATTTTTGTCCAACAAGATGACAAATGATTTTACCTAATATATCCGGAATGTCAGTTCGCGTCGCAAAGACAATGTCAGAGTTGTTTCGTTGGCCTTTTTGCCCTGAGTAGTAGAATTTAGCAGCAGTCTTGTTTTACCTGAGCGGTGTACTCTTCGTACTTCATTAATTTTCAGTGAAAATTGTATCCGAAATTTCATGGTGTTAAATAACACTTTTATCACAACACTTGCTATAATCGTTACCATAATACGTGTCTGGCCATTATGAGCGTGCGCTCACAGTTATAGCAAGCATTTTAATCTGAATCAGGCCATCACAATCTATATGGATTCTTTTCCAGGAAACATAATGCCATTGCTAGTGGTAAACTGTTGCTCAGATCTCTTCTTTAATAATGTAAAAACACAAGGAAATCAATTTACCTTAGCTTCGCTATCCTTAGCTGGGCCACCACATTTAACACTTAGGCAATCTTTGTATCTTAACCATCACTGCAATTCGTGAAGGAATGTCGGTTAATTTCTTGGAACCACAATTCTATTTCCAAGTACAAAAAAAATCTTGGAATATTGATATTTTGGCATCATGTGTTCATTATGGAGCACATTTCAACGGATCAACGGAAGACGGTCAGCTATTTTATTGGTGTATTCCAAGATCTTGCCGATTGCCGTAAAGTCACCAAAGAAAACACATATTGACCCATTCTTCTTCAATATCGGTAAAATGCGTGCCTCCCAATGACTACAGTCACCTTTCCCCAATATTGTCTAAATCTTGACTGATCATTTCCCGTGTGCAAGACATTGGTGTTGTACCTTGGTGTGGCATGGTGTGGCATCATCTGAAAGAAGCGTCTTTAAAATGTTCTCTATAGTTTTTAATTTCAGGTCGAAAGAAATAGATTTCTGATCCGTCTAGCATGATTTGATTTACCTATGTCTGCAAAATAATGGTAGTCCACCTCCCTGCAACACACAAGACTGCAAACTTTGTGTCTGACTTTCATACTCAACTGTGACATACACATATGGGCATCTTTTTTAATTAGATTCGCTTACAATCAAATAATGAGTTTACAATCATACCTTGTTTCTCTTGTTCTGGGTATTGTTTGCTTACAAACTTCAGCGTAATAGAAATCTGAACTGGATGTATTTTCCTTTCTGAATTTTCTTTTTCGTAGACGGTTTCTGTTCATCGGCGTTATAAATCTTACCTCTGTATCTGGACGTCTTCTACATGGTAGTTTTCTTCATTTTCTTGCAATGAAAATACATCTTGGAATTAAGGTGCCATTTAATGTGCCCCTCCTTACAGTGCATGTTTCGACCTTAATTATGCAATCATGATTCATCTTTCCACATCCGAAACATCGATTAAACTTAGACTTTATCACCTTGCCAACATTGTTAGACCAATTTTGTCTAGCAGTGTTATTTTTTTCTCATGCATTACCACAGTGACCACTCCTGCCTTTCGTATGTTAACTTTTGTTTCATGGTTTCATTGTTTGTTCCCTTGATACCGCAAACTAACTGATCGCACATATGTTTCACAATGCTTACTTAGCTGTTGAAGCACATTGACACAATCGGTAGCAGATTCTCCTACTGGTGCTGAAGCCTATATTTATGTCGCTTTTCAATCAACTTGAGCTCAGATGGTGCTGAATAACTGTTCTCAGATACCTCAGTGTCTTCGCTAATGGACAGAAGCAATGTCTAGAAAAACATTTTCTCCCTTTCAGACTCAAATGCAATATCTTTGGCAATAATACATTACTAGGCTCTCTCTCTGCTTTGGATTTTGCAAAGCTGTTACAAGCCAGGTGTTTTAAAGCGTAATCACCCATTAATATCCCTTCCACATTCCAGTTCTCGTATATGTTGTGTAAGACGCTTTTTTGTGGAATAGTAATGTCTTCCGGTCATTTATTTCGCGTCCATTGAAGTGCCCAGTGAGAGCTTGCATATTAATGCTATGAGATATTTTCCTCTTATCCTTTAACGAAAGCATCCTCCTTGGTCATCATGTTCAGGATTCGGATATGGACACAATCATTGAGATGTCTCCCTCTAGGAATTCTAGCTATATCTTAAAATCGTTTATAATTTGTTTGATTTCATCCGTTTTCGTTTGTCGGATAATCTCCGGAGATTTCAATATTCATCGCGAAAAGGAATGCCCAAAAACCTTGAGATTCAGCAGTTTGCTCGATGTCTTTCAATTGATACATTACGTAACAATGCCCACCATATATCAGGACATACTATTGACTTGATTATTACCCGGTCAGATGACGCCCTAGTTACTACACCAATAGCTTTAGAACTATTCTCCGATCACTTCGCCATTCAATTTGATTATAAAATCCATCGATTTGAAGAAAACAAGCGGATTATCAAAAAACATTTAAAGGCATAAACATCAAAGAATTTCAAAAAGATATAGAAAACCCAAACGAAAAGGGCATTGATAACCACGATGTGGACTCCTTGGTCAACAAGTATAATTCTGTGCTACAAGATGCACTGGACAAACACGCCGCCGTCTTGCAAAAACGTGCAAAATCTACCATGGTGAAACCTTGGATTGATGGTGAAATTCTCACACAACGCAACTCACGTCGGAAATTGGAAAGACGTTGGCACAAAACCAAATCACCTCAAAGTCTCCTCCGCTTTAAAGCCCATAAAACTACTTAAACTCGATGTCGGATAGAACAAAGATCAGTTTCTTCACCGCATCCATTTTAGCAAAAGAAGAGGACCAAAACGCCCTCTACTCTTTAATGAAAAGGCTTACAAACAAGCGAGCTGTTATTAATGACCTAGAGCCTCAAATGCCGACGAACTGGTAGACAAAATTTTTGAATTCTTTTAGTCTAAAATCGAGAAAATCAATTACCAATTTCCACCTGAAGTCTCCGTCGATTGTACTGAATTTCCTTCACGACAATGTGAGAACAAATTTCCACGTTTGAGTTCTAGTGAAATTTGGAAAGATATAGTGTCGTCTCCATCTAAATCACGTCCCAACGTTTCTTCTTAAGCAATGCCTCGATCAAGTTGAACAACAATAACCAACTTCGTTAATATTTTGCTATCAACAGAATGTATGCCTAGGTTTCTAAAACAGGCAATTATAATTCCTTTACCGAAAAAGCCAAAAACACGTATTTCAAATATTTCAGATCAATGTCTAATCTTCCTCTGAATCTTCCTTCTTCTGAACTCATCGAACGTGTTGTCGTGGACAAGCTTTCAAATTACTGTTTGGATAATAATTTAATCGAACCAAACAAGTCTGCGTGTCGTAAAGGGTACAGTTGCAAAACAGGCTTTCTTCATGTCGCTAATGCCATTTTCAATAATATGATCTAATATGAATAATACTCAACAGGTTACTCTGCTTACTCTGCTAGATCCCTCAGCAACTTTCGACACTATTCGCGACGACAAGTTTCTGGAAAGACTTGAGTCGGAATATGGCATCTCAGATTCTGCACTCTCGTAGTTTCTATCTTACTTTGAACAAGGTTTCCAATATGTACAGATCAAAGTCTAGCCCGAAACAACTCACTGCAGGTATGCCTCAAGGTTCAGGCGCTGGACCCTAGGGATACACAACATATTTACTGGCTCGCTCGGTTTTTTTAATTCGAACTCTCAACCTGCTATTCCATATGTTCGCTGACGATACTCAGCTTCATACATCTCGTCGTTCTGCATCAAAGGTATCACAGCTTGAATAGAAGAACAAGCTTGAATGCGGGCTTGAAACGGTTGCTGCTTGGATGACTGAGAATCGTCTCAAGCCTACCAGCGACCAAACAGAACGGTACTAAGCAGCAAAAAATGCACTATAACAGCATCAACGTTTGTGGGGATAGCATCATGGTAAAAACCATGCATTCGCAATGTGGGAGAATGGATGGACAGCGAGTTTAAGATGGCCGATCATGTTCAACATATACAACGTAAATGTTACATGAACCTCTAGGAACTGTGGTCCATACGTAAGTACCTAGCTGGAAGTGCAACCCACAGTCTTGAGCAAGCAATGATTACGTTCCCTTTAGACTATGGGAACAGTCTCCTGTACGGAATAAACAAGGGTTTCCTAGAAAAACTGTGCAAAATGCAACCGCGGGACTGGTGCTGGGTCTAAAGAAATACGACCACATAGAAAAAGGTTGTAAAAGTTTGCACTGCCTGCCAATCCGTTATCGAATCCTGTACAAAATTTCTACCCTTACCTATAAAGTTCTGACAACTTACCAACCCTTTTACTTGAGAGAATCACTCCAGTTCCAGCATTCAAATCGTGGACGTCAATCATGTTCAAAACTGCTTTTTAAAGTCCCAAAATCAAAGCTGAAAAGTATTAAAATATTCATTATTGTCCTCAAGCAGAATTATATATATCTATATCATATTATCGTATCATTTTCTTAATCTTATTAATTCAGTGTAGTAGGATTTAAATTTACTGCAATGTACAGTAAATTGTTCTTGTTAGAATTCATATTATAGTATTATTTTTGTGAAGCGCTATATATTGGTAAAGCGCTATATAAATGCTGTAATGATAATCATAATATTAATAATAATAATTACGAGGATCTCTTCTGCACATCTTCCAATATTATTTCAATTAATGACTTCATGACCAAAACACGCAAGGTCACCAATAATTAAATTTTAATGTACAGCTGGTTCTTTATTTCATTTTGGGTTATTTATAGCAAAAACAAACCGGCTCTGGTATATCTAAACCTAAACCTTGATACGCTCAATGGCAGTTTAATCTAATTTTCTCATGACATCGCATTATATCTCGATTAGCAAATCCTTGCTACGTTCTAATAAATCTAACAATAAAAATAAAACCGCAGTTTTTAAAATTGATCATGGCTTATCTCACCTGAGGATTAGAGTTGTAATTTTTCTTTAACCCCGGCGTTAATTTTTACGAACTTTTCATTAGTTAACGCAGCTGATTGAATTGTAGCTAGAAATATTAGTTTTTTATACATGTCGATTAATTTTCAAGTGAGTCGAATCGCTTTCGTTTAGTGCTAATTCATTTGATGTGGTGCCTTACTTAAAAAGATGAAATTGTGGATAAAGTTTACATTTCGCTCCGTAAATTCTAAACTATTTCCTACAAAAAGATTAATTTGCAGAAGAGACGTTTCAGGTGCAGAATGTCATGAAAGAGTGATATTTAAGTAAAGTTACATTACCCAGTCGAGTGCGAAAATAACAATAATCGAACTTTGGAACAGAGTGTTTTAGCTAACAACTCTCAAGTTAATAAAAGAGCTCTTGTAAATCTTCCTCTGTACGAAAAGGCACAAAACGAGAAATTAACCCAGCCAAAATTCATATTCCTGCAAATTATGTCAAGGGATCTGACAATATTTGCCCCAATCAATGGCCGCGCAATGGATCTAACTGGAACGATAGAGAAAATTGAAAAATCTGTGACCGAGATTCAGTTGTTAACAGGTACATTATACGTTGCTTGGGGGAGTCCGAATTTATCCCAGTTCAACGGATAGAGTTTTGGGGCAAATCCCCAGATTTTGTAAGGGGCACTCAAAATTACAGTCGCTTCTCGGATTATTGGTAGCAACGAAGAAGACATTCGAACTAGGCAGGCGTCATTTTTGAGAGTTTCAGCGCTCTGTGTTGAAGGGATTGCGTCGCGGCAGGTTACTTGGTCATCGAATACACCTCTCCCTGCTAGCTCTGAGGGATTTCGATTGGTGGTCATATCAACTGAGTCTCCTGAAAGGTGTACGCTTCTCTCTCCTAGCCCCACCGAGGCAGTGCAGATCGATGAGTCTGGCAGAGGTTGGTGTTTCTTTTTCCAGGGACACACTTGAAAGAGTCAATGGTCGCAAACGCAAACGCATATCAGTATGTTGGAAATGAAGGCAGTGTTCCTTGCTTGCCAGGTTTCTCAAGGTTCATGTGGCTTAGTTTTTCCTGGACAGTCAGAGAGTAGTGTCTTATTTGTCCAAGCAGGGAGGCACGGGCTCACTGACGTTGTCTCGTCTCACCAAACAGGTCCTCTTGCATGCTCGCGACTGTGGCTCTGTCGTTCAAGAATCATACATTGCAGGCAGCCTAAACGTTCTAGCCGATCGTGCGTCCTGAAAGGGCGTGCACACGGAATGGACCTTAGCAGATTATAAGTTTTACTGGATTGTCAGTCAATCTCTGTGGGGACTGCCGAGGTCGATGCCTTGGCCAATCGCCTCAATAACCGCCTTCCAGAGTACATTTCTCCATGTTCGGACTTGGTAGCTTTAGCGATCGATGAAGATTAGGAAGGAGAAACCAAACCGTCTGTTGCTTGTAGCTCCTGATCTGCTTTGGTCTCCTTTGTTGATGCGGTTTCCGTGCGTCAAGAGTCTTCCAGTTCCCCTGAGTATCGCAGTTCGCGTCCACTTCATTGGGAATATTGTCACCCAAATCCCAAGTTGTTTTGGCTGAAATTATGGTGCGTAAGTTTTGCTTCATAAAAGCCAACGGTTTCTCTGAAAGAGAATACAGAGAATAGACAGGATTTACAAAGATTCCACGAATAAGGTTTACTTGTCACATTGTGGACTTTTCGAGTCACAGTGTATTGAATTATACCCGCCCACCTCTCCATCAATTGGGATCGTGGGGTACGATAAGTTGGATATGTTTCGATCACATGACTGCACCGACGTTGATTGGTCGGTCGGTTGATCTTGTAAATCTTCCTCTGTACGAAAAGGTACAAAGCGAGAAATAAACTCAGTCAAAATTCATATTCCTGCAAATTATGTCAAGGGATCTGACAATATTTGACCCAATCATTGGCCGCGCAATGGATCTAACTGGAACGATAGCGAAAATTGAAAAACCTGTGACCGAGATTCAGTTGTTAACAGGTACATTATACGTTGCCTGGGGCTGGGTTTGCCGGCGCTATGAAGCCAATTGATTCTGGACAAAGACACAAGTTTTCACCCAAAGAAATCAAAGCGAATTATTAATTGTCATCCTGGAAGTGCTATCTTTCAAGTACTTGTTATCTGGTGTACTGGTCATGGAGATTATCACGGATGTTATATCTATAGTCTCTTATCTGAGCCACTTGAGTGACCAGTCGAGAGTTTGGGCGGATATTCCAAAGGCCGTTTGGCATTGGATAACGAACTGACAAATCGTGGGTCCACACTGTAGACCGGTTTGCAATCCTCAAAAATCGTGGCCTTTTACTGTCTATTTTACGACACACTCATCGATACGCTAGCCCACAGAATTACAGCCTATACAATAATTTGGTCCACCCACCCTTTGCTCTATTTCTTAGAATTTCAGATGTGATAATTAAGTAGCCGGCAGAAGTTACGATAATAGCACCATAGTGGCCAGCGTATCCTTGGTTCCGTAATATTTTCAGCTTACTGATGAAACTGTCATTAAATGGCCAAAAAGCAACCCGAAATATAAAACCGTTATAAAAAAGTGGAGACTGCACGCTTGGAGAATGTGTCGGAAAAAGACTTTGCTGAATTTACGTTGGAATGAGCGTGAAGCGCTTCAAATAAGATTTATTCTTGCTTCGTTTGTATTAAAACTGTTATAATCGTGTTTTGTCCAGTCATCCGTGAAGGCTGGGGTTTCTTATCCCCCCCATGTAATATATTCTGTCTTTTTTTGGAAACGGCCATTAATGCTATTTTATATTTGACGGGAACCAAATCATTGTGGCGAAACAATTCATGTCTTATTTCTTCCTTAGCCAAATCGGGTATGAGAGGACCTATGCACATATCCAAGGTCAGAACTTCCACATAAACCGTTACTTCACTAACCTTTAGTACAGCTAATATAAAAAATGTATCGTTGTAATCCACAAAAGGAAGTTGAAAAATTCTAGTCGGTGTTTTTCACATCACGTGCATGTTTAGACTCTATAAAATTACAATTACTTAGTATCAGATTTAGATAAACCTCTTCCTAAATAACATTGATCTCGGAGACTCTCTCAGCTTCTATCCTCAAATAGAGAGGCCGGAAAGTTTAAATTCTCTAAAAAATATCACATTTCAATAAAATGCTGCCTGTATAACGGGGATTTCTTTCAAATCGTATTTTGAAATATTAGCATTTAATGTGTACTTGTTTACTTCAAAGTAAAGCAAATCACTCTCGTTTAACACAAAATTTTATGCTTTATGATCAATTTAGTGTAGTTAAGGTGTTCTATTCCAATGTGGCGTTATTTCTTGCCTGTTAACCTGAGGGGAAGTAATGTTAACATGTACGAGGGTAATTGTTTGTTTCAATGAAATAATACTCAATAATGGAGATACCTTTCAAACTTGGGCTATGCCACTGGTCTAATTTTAGGATTTTCTTATTGCTTTACCTAGAGAGATAACTTTCCTGAATATGGGGGCTTTAAAGCTCTTTCCGATTTAAATGAGTTTTAAATAGAAACATGCTTATATTTAAGTCAAAATAATAGTGATTATAACGTGTTACGACATAGATTTCGGATATCAGTGTTTCTAATAGTGTGTTCGTGCTTTACAAAAATGCCAATTCTAATTTTTTCATAAAAGCTTTTCCTCCTATAGTTTACCTCGAATCGTTTTATACATCTTAATACAAGATTTCTAGGGACATTGTAGCCAAATAGAACTAGTGAACGAAGTACAAAAAGGCTAGTAATATCGCTAAACAGCAAGGGTAAATTTTTGGAAACTGGTTAGTGAAAATTTTTAAAGACCGGCGTTTGCGTGAACTCTGATGAATCCCCAAAAGGACGCCTAAAGATTAAAGTAATGTGACTAAAACTACCTGCAGAAGAATTATTTTATAAACGTAATCGCTACATTCAAACTGGTCAATTTTTGGTATGCACAAAGAAAAGATCACCTGAAGAGTATTACTGTAAAATTTAGAATAAATCCGACCGAACTGCAGGAGCTAACGCCTTTTGAAAAAAAAACTGAAAAAAATTAAAATTGAAAACAATTGTTGTCACATCTCCGAAAATTCTGGCGAATCTTCTGCAGAAGAAGCATCTTAAGTAAAAGTTTATACATACAACGGATGCCCCACCACCACTGATGTGATAAGAACAGACCGACCAAGTCGGCTGGCCTAACAAGCATTAGATATTTTGGTAACTGTTTTACTGCTAGAGCTTGCAGCTTTACCACCTTAATAAACATTATCTAAAATATCCATTGCATATGACAAAAATGAACAGATTTAGAGTGCACTGTGCTGTCACGAAAGTGAGCCCATTCGTGCATAAAAATCGTTATGCAAGCAATCTCTGGGATTGAACCCACAATAGCGAACAACCCCTGAGTATTGGAATGTAATAAAATTATCTGGCTGCTTGTATTCTCTTTATCATTACTTTGATTTATGTCACAAAAACAACAAGTGTGTCCTATAAAATCTAAGAATAGTAATATTTTAAAAGATAATCAAACTCATTTTTAAAATGTACAGTTTGTTTGGTTTTGGCTGCTCAGATAGAACCTCGTTACAGTCACATGGGAAACATCAACAGTAAATCAAATCACAATAGCAGACTAGCAGAAATGACCAAAAAAAAGCCGTGTGTGGTGGTTACTTAGTTAACATCGCTGCCACATTTCAAAACATTATAAGCAAAAGTTTACATACATACATGCGGACGATGGACGCTTCCATTCGTGTGATAGGACCGGCTCGGTCCACCCTCAGAAAGGGTGGATAACTGAAGTATTTAATATCTTAATACTCATTTCTAAAGGTAAATTATCTTGTAGACGTAGAAGCCATCACTATGGGTTTACCAATGTGTTTAACAGTGGTTATTGAGATTAATGTTAGAAATTTTGAGGGATTTTACCGCAAAGTAAATTTTGAACAGGTTTCCCGCTGTTACTATAACTATTTATAATGCGTTGTCAGCCGACCGACCAATCAACGTCGGTGCAGTCATGTGATCGAAACATATCCAACTTATCGTACCCCACGATCCCAATTGATGGAGAGGTGGGCGGGTATAATTCAATACACTATGACTCGAAAAGTCCACAATGTGACAAGTAAACCTTATTCGTGGAATCTTTGTAAATCCTGTCTATTCTCTGTATTCTCTTTCAGAGAAACCGTTGGCTTTTATGAAGCAAAACTTACGCACCATAATTTCAGCCAAAACAACTTGGGATTTGGGTGACAATATTCCCAATGAAGTGGACGCGAACTGCGATACTCAGGGGAACTGGAAGACTCTTGACGCACGGAAACCGCATCAACAAAGGAGACCAAAGCAGATCAGGAGCTACAAGCAACAGACGGTTTGGTTTCTCCTTCCAAATCTTCGAAACCGAACATGGAGAAATGTACTCTGGAAGGCGGTTATTGAGGCGATTGGCCAAGGCATCGACCTCGGCAGTCCCCACAGAGATTGACTGACAATCCAGTAAAACTTATAATCTGCTAAGGTCCATTCCGTGTGCACGCCCTTTCAGGACGCACGATCGGCTAGAACGTTTAGGCTGCCTGCAATGTATGATTCTTGAACGACAGAGCCACAGTCGCGAGCATGCAAGAGGACCTGTTTGGTGAGACGAGACAACGTCAGTGAGCCCGTGCCTCCCTGCTTGGACAAATAAGACACTACTCTCTGACTGTCCAGGAAAAGCTAAGCCACGTGAACCTTGAGAAACTTGGCAAGCAAGGAACATTGCCTTCATTTCCAACATACTGATATGCGTTTGCGTTTGCGACCATTGACTCTTTCAAGTGTGTCCCTGGAAAAAGAAACACCAACCTCTGCCAGACTCATCGATCTGCACTGCCTCGGTGGGGCTAGGAGAGAGAAGGGTACACCTTTCAGGAGACTCAGTTGATATGACCACCAATCGAAATCCCTCAGAGCTAGCAGGGAGAGGTGTATTCGATGACCAAGTAACCTGCCGCGACGCAATCCCTTCAACACAGAGCGCTGAAACTCTCAAAAATGACGCCTGCCTAGTTCGAATGTCTTCTTCGTTGCTACCAGTAATCCGAGAAGCGACTGGAGTTAGGATACGAGAGGCTTGGGAGAGGATACGACTAGTGCAATTATACCTGAAAACTTTTGCATTCGATTTTGAGTGCCCATTACAAAATCTGAGGATTTGCCAAAAAACTCTATCCCTTGAACTGGGATAAATTCGGACTTCCTGTAAGTGACCAATAGACCGAGGACATCGCACTGCTTGATCAGTGTGGCCAACTAGGATAGAAGGACCTGCCTGTATCCGTTCACCAACAACCAATAGTAGAGATACTGTAAAATGATCAAGCCTATTTGACGGTCCCAGCATTTGACCACCTTCATAACCTTCATAACAAGCCGAATGGTAAGGCAAGAAACCAATAGTTTTGGTCCCCTATCCTGACAAACCAGATAACGACGATGGCATGTGTAGGTATGCATCGCACAGATCCACTGAAATGGCCCACATCCGTGATTTAGAGTGTATTTGATCAACTATGGTGTGTCCATATTGAAAGATGTGACCTTATGAATTCAACTGAGATGTGATAAGTCTCTTACAAGACGCAATTTGCTCGACTTTTTTTGAACAAGAAAGACTTGACTGAAAACCATGAGTGCCCTTTGGTATCTTTTATGACTGTCTTTGTGATCAGTTCTTGAAACATTGTCTACAAGCCAGCTGCTTTTCCATCTGGTGCTCGTACTATGTGACTGAAGAATGATGGGACTAGCGGTGGAAGGATTTTACGATCCCACTTATCTCTTGCAAACAGTAAGAGGTGAGCCAACGCAACCAGCGGACTGTGTTTGGGAGCTCCTAACGCTTGTCCAGCTCGCTAAAAATGTTTTAGCCTTCTTCCTACGGGCACATTTATGCTCGATTTGGGAAATGGACAAGCCAATTTTTTAAAACAACATTGGAGATGGATCCGGTCTTTTTTTCGGCGTTGCCGTGAACGGAACTGCCGTTTGACGCTACCTTGGTTTGTTGCCATGTGGGGTCAGTGCTGTACGCATCAAAGTGACCTGCGATTTTACTCGCGCTAACTCGATGTCGGTTTTTAGTATTTTCGGTGAAAATAAATTAGATTTTCCATCTATTCGTGCCAAACGGAGTTCACGCGCGTCTTCTGTGCTGATATTTAAGTGTGGTAGCGCTCAATGTCGCCGCAGTACGACCAACGATGTAAGCAGATAAGCATTGAGCTCCGATAATTCCGAACAAGCTGCATCCACACAATCAAATGCACGGTCGAAAAATGTATTCGTGCCGGAATCAACAAATTTCCTAAGTGAAAGGAAAAATTTCGTGAATTTAAGTGAAAGGATAAGGTTTGTAAACTCTTCCGTCCACTTCCTCTCTCTCTCTCTCTCTCTCTCTCTCTCTCTCTCTCTCTCTCTCTCTCTCTCTCTCTCTCTCTCTCTCTCTCTATATATATATATATATATATATATATATATATATATATATATATATATATATATATATATATATATATATATATATATATATATATATATATATATATATATATATATAGTCATGTTCAACCAATAGATCGCTGGACTCTGGATTCATGGCACGAGGTTAGGTGATTAGAGGTTGAGTCTGTAATACACCGTCATTCAACTGATATGTAGCTGTCTTGACATGTAATATTTTAGACGACAGGGCGGAGTGTATATTGTAGCCCTTACAACTCCTCCATCTTGGCTTGTAATACATTTGTCACGCATGGAGTCGTGGACAATCCAAGATAATATTCACGCGGTGATGGTTGTGACTGGTCCGCGAAACAAAAAGATGGCCTACTGACTTGCGGTTTTGTAGTAGTGGTGGAGGCTGCAAAATTATCTGCTATAAATTTAATGATATCCCTGCAAGGAAAATCTGGACAAATCGACTGTAGGGGTTTCTTCCCAGTCCTCTGGTACGAACTTAACGCCCGTAAAGGCTTACAATCTTTAGGTGAAATGACATGAAAAAAGGCGTGGTATGACATCGATTACGATAAGGCCAGCGCCAATGCTCAGGTAGTTGACTGAGGAGCAGGGTGAGACACAGAAGTTGAAACCGGTGACGAGGGTATGCTATGCACGGCTATTCCTATACGTAGCGTAGGAAGATTTTGTTCCTGTTCACTTACAACCGCTGCTTCCTCCTCACCCGACGAGGACTTGTCCGCTGAGGTAGAACAGGACGAGCCATAAATTGATTCATTTTGTAAAAGAAGTCTACTTCCTGTCAATGGTTGTATAATAGACATGAAAGGCAGAGGCTGTTTTGCTTATCTTTAGGAGAATAAGGTTCTGCAGAAATCGTGGATGGGATTACATTAAGGGTTGACGTTGCCAAGGATGCTGATTGATATCGAGGCACGTCCACGTAACACTTTAAGTTCCTCATGCATGTTTTAAAGTGTCCCGGTTTAAATTTAAACTTGACGCAAACTTTTTAACAGAGAAAGCTTCTATCTACGCAGTATTGTCTCAGAAAAATCTTGTTTCACCGCTGTCGTAATGTTTAAGCCCGTTGCGATTGTGGTAGGAAAATCCTGTAAAGGCACATTCTGAACTAACTTATTTGTTTTCATAGTGAGATCTTTCAACAAAGGCATCATTGATTGAATAAGCGCCTGTAGAGCAGGAGTTGCTGTGATGATACGTGTACCCATCGCCGACGTAACATTAACCTAGTCTTAGTTGAGGAATTAAATCCCTGATGCTGACACGGTGAAATCGGATAAGGCAGCTAGAAGTGTTTTAAGTTTCAGTTTTTTACTGCCGTAACCCCTCCGTATCCGATTTATCGAGTGTGATGATAGCAGTGTGTGTGTGTGTGTAAAGAGGCTAAAGATTTCTCGCTTTTGGAGCGTTTTGCTTAATACTGATGCAAAACGGAGAACAGAGAACCTTCAAGATGAACACATTGGTCACAACGGTTGTCCAGTGTACATGGCCGCATACCCTTTCGACAAAAACACGTAGTACATCTGAAGTGGGCATCACCTGCCCGTTTGATGTGCGCACATGAGTCCGGGATTGACGGTGAATCTGCAACAAAACAAACGTAATAAGTAAGTAGTTACCACTGTTCTTGATCACTACAATAGTTAAAAAAACATAACACGACTTCAGCAATTCATATTACTTTGAAAAGTGTGAAAAAAACGGTATAATCCCGTTAATACGCTTTTTAAGGCTCGTGACATGCACCACCCACCGCAGCGTCGACACGCGTCATTCCAGCTAGTGAATCAGCGACCCGTGACATATTCGACCCATAAATGTCACGGGCCGTGATAGTGACGACTCGTAGAACAGCTCATGCTCGAAACATAAAAAACTTTTTTTTTTAACTCTTAATAATATTTAAAATGCATATGTATTGTTAAAAACACAATTGTTCTTTGGTGCAAGAGAAATATGATATTTAGACGACATCTCTCTATCATTCCTTTTATTTTTACCCAGTTAATTTGTTTTCAAAACGCAGAACTTTTGCGCATTTTATTGAGAACGCAAGAAGTGTAATTTGGCTATGCTTATATTGGCCAACATTTTCATAGCTACAGCCTTGAAGCTGAGTGAAATGGTTAGCATAAGTCACTTAACGAAGAAAGAATTAATATAGCTATCCATATCGAAAAATATCAAGTCCCTTTACAAGAAGGCGAGGTCTTAGATTTTCATGTTGACGATAATACGGTATTTGTGTAATATTGCAGTATTTCCAAAATGTCAATGCTTTTAAAATAAAATGTAGGCAAACAGAACACATTCTTTTTATCTCTTTAAATTTTCTATCCTTTTAGTGTTTTATTTCATTACCTGCAACTCTTTCCCTCCACCTGATTTAGCTCGTATGTGTCGGAAACATTAGCCGATACCAAAGCTACTTGTCTGGAGTGGCTGTTGGAACCAGTTTGTATATTTTTCAGCATGGAACCTCATAATGTCTTTTTTATCGGAACACCATGGGATATTTGCGGCATCCCCAAAATCAAAACGAGGATGTCCGGTGAAATCCCAAACAAATGAAAAAGCTTGAACGTAAAAATATAAAAAGAAAGTTTTAATAAATATGGTTTTTGGCTAAACAAAAAGTACGACTATATAGCGGTTATACAAAGCAATTGAACTTTTATTTGAATGAGTAAATTGAAATTTCATGATTTCAAGAAAAGAGGATCGTGATAAATTACTTCCTCATTGAACTGTGAAGTGGAACCACACCTGCTCGAGTTTTGTAAAAAAAAAAAAAAAAAATTACTCGAGATGTATAAATCTGCCTGGATTTTACTTTTTTATTGTGGTACTGTAAGTATGAGTTAAAACGATTTTAATAAACATATTTTATACGTGATTTCATGGGCAACTAGTGCCATGTTGAGCCCAGTCCTAGATGACCCTTGCTTCCTTCCCAGCAAGACCTAGGAAGACAGAAAGGTCCACTGGGACTATGTTGTGCCGAAACGGTTGAGGTTTGCAGTAAATGAGCAATAAAATAAGGCATTCATGTGAATTAAATTGTGTATGAACTATTTGAAAAGCTGTATTGGGAAAAAGCGTAGAGCCTATTGTTACTGGAAATATTGGAAAATATGTTGTTAACTCCACTAAAACACTTTCATGGGATTGAAAATTGTCAAGTGACGGGGAAAATTCAGATGATTCTCCTGTGGAAGTTGGTAATTCTGTCAAAATTTTGCTAAGCGAAGCCGCGAAATGTAGTTCTTGTGGGTACGTTTTCTACCGATATACAGACCATTTGCTTGGTCGTTGCTCTGTTTA